>JAHZTW010000001.1:290110362-290199059 GCA_020283515.1 Alliaria petiolata
GGATCAACCATCATTGCTGATGTACCGTCTTCTGCTTTCCCAGTGTGTGTCATGACTGTGTAGTCATCTGACACAACATCGAGAAGACCTTGAATATCAAGCTGACCGAGAAGTTTGTATTTCCACATACCAAAATCTCCTTTCCCGTCAAACTTGTCCATCTCAAATCTTCCCTGAGTAGGTTCCATAACTGACTTGATACGCTGACTTTCTTGCAGGTACCACAGACCTTGAACCTCCTCACTGAAAAACTTAGCAACTTACAGTAACGAGATACGCAGCGGAAACAGCAAACCCAGAACGCTGTTACCCGAGAGCTCCGATCAAGCTATCTTCCTCTCTCTGAACCCGAGAGCTCTGATACCAATTGTTGAGTTTTATGATCGATTTGAGATTAACTTGATAACTTGATTTGTTTTGCAGGATTAAGCGAAGTAAGTATGCAAGGCACAAAACAATTGTTCACCGAGAGTTCACCACGAAGGCTACCTCTCTGGGGTGGGAAACGGTATCCCACAACTTCCACTATCAAGCAAGATCTAACACAACGTACTAACGACGTCTTCTTTGTGTTACATGAACAAACTCACAAGAAAAAGAACTAAAGGAAGAAGAAGACTTGAATAAGAGCACACGACTAGAAGACTCGAACTTCTCTTGGTTGCTCTCTCTAATTCTCTCTTCTCTCTTCTCTCTTACACGTTTTATTTTTCTGTCTCTATTGTTTTTCTTGCTGATTGTCTTTAGGCTGTGAACATCCCCTCCTTTTATAGCCAAAGACGTACTTATGTATTTCCTTTTTACTCATGTGATTTTTCCTTTTCTCATGTTTCCTTTTGTTTGTAGAACCGACTAACACACGTAAAGGAAACAACACATCTGCTGGGCTAGTTAGAAATTTGGGCCAGAGACAAACTTGACTGAGGCCCATTTATTCACAATCTCCACCTTGGGCCCAGACCAGAACTTTGTCTCTCTCAATCCATCTCTTCCACGACGGAAAACACTTCGACGCCTCCGATCTTCTCTTGCCGGTGAAACCATGCGATTTCTTGCTGAAGCACCGTCGCATATATGGCCTTGCCTTTCGACGCCATCTCCGAAATCAGATCCAGGTATTTCCTGATCAACTCAACCATTTTTGATTTTTGGTTTAGCGAATCGTACCTTTCTAATTTCTTCCTGCGGAAACTCCAAGTCTCCGCCTTTACATTCTGCAGCTTCTCCGGCGAGCTCACGAGCTCTTATGCTGCACAGATAAACTTGGGTGATGCTTCAAATCCCAATTTTACCAAAAAAACCTCTCAGCTCTCTCTAACCTCTGATTCTCGAAACCTTGTAGACCCATCTAATTGATTTCTCATCTCAGGTCAAAGACTCCATCTGGAACTGAACACTCCTGCGTTCTAGCTCCACCAGCTTCACGGGTAACTCACTCTTCCCATTTCAATTAGAAATTTTCCATTTTTGCAAAAGTTCAGAAAACCAAGTAAACTTGTTTCCTGTTTTGCGAGAGATACTTCTGACAATGGAGTTACCCAGAGCCTCCAAGCTCTTTAGGCGATGTTAACCAGAAAACTTTGTTTTCTTCACCAACGACGCTTAGCTCGTCTCTCTCTCAGATTTTCTGATCACTCTTCACCACGGCGTCAATCTCTGGTGTAATTACGACCCCGTCGCATCCTCCTGCCGGTTTCCTTCACGAATTTAAAACCCACCTTCACCTTTGAATTCCGACGCTCATGGCTATCTTCTTCGTGACTGTTTTTCCGGCGTTAACTCCTTCGCTAACTCCACCTGAGGAATTCCAGTATAATTCTCACTGTCACCGAAGAATCATTCTTCTTCCTCACATCAATTTCAGACATATCTGATGAGTGTCTTCTTCCGTCAGCTCCGACGATGAGTTCCGTCAGAAAAAACCCAGGTACAAATCAATTTCGAAATCATCTTATTTCTGCGATATTCTCCTTTTTGATTCTTGTCTCTGATTTTCTTGTTGCAAAATTAACATCAATTTTCCCTTCTCCTTTGCATGTAGTTTGAAGAATTGATCCTATCTGCAATCGACGTCCTGACGAAATCCATGTAATTTCTTAGCTTCCAAAGCTATGACCATTTACATCCTTTTGTTCTTCTCTCCCTTTCTCATGTGTTTCTCCTGTTCAGCCATAACTGCGGATTCAACAGCTTGCTTCCACTGTACAGACACATTCGAGGTAAACACCAACCTGAATCCCTTTTTTCTTCATAACCTTGTTGATTTCCATTGTCGAATGACAAAAGCTTCTAGAAACCAACCTGTTTCTCTGCCTTTTGTCCTTTGCTAGCATACTGCGATAATGAGATCAACCTTCTCTCATGTTTCTGGTAATTTCATGTAATCCCTTTTACAATGAAATACCCACTCTCGACTTATACTTTCAGTTTCAAGATCAAACAGTGAAGAACTAAACTGCTTTTCTCTTGAATTCTTGCAACAGCTCCACCTCGAATCAATGTCTCCTTACCACGATTCCAGTTGCCTACAGGTAACTCCTTAAACCCATTAACCAATCTGATTTTGCTTTTATCGACATAAGAACAACCCCTGAAACTGGCCTGTTTCTTGTTCTTCTTCCTGCGAGAGTACCATGTCGATAATGGAGTTACCTGGAGCTGTGTTCCTTCTCAGGCGATGTTGGGAACCTCGCAGTAAACCTGAAACTCCTTTACAGGTACTGCCTTACTTCCAAAATCGCTTGAATTCTTGTTGGTGAGAATCTTAGATAGTGTTACCTCCTCTTTAACTCTATCTCCGAAGATTCCCTCTCCCAATATCCTTGAAACTTTTCTCAAGTCTTTCACTTCAAGTTCTTTGTTCAAACTTCCTTCTTCTGCATCACTCCTCCGATGCTTTTGTTTCTTGCTTTTCCTCACTTCTTCTGTATCAGTCTCCTCTACAGGAGCGAAAGCACTTTCCACCAAATTTTCATCTCTTGAAGATTCTGTCCCAGATTCTTCCTTGCTCATCTTTGAGTTAATTTCTTCTAAACTTTCTGTTGAAGAAAAGCCTCCACCTTGAGCTGATGAATCATTCGTTTTAAAGCCATATGGAGTAGGTCCCTGCGTCAGATTCTCTCTGAATGTTACCCTCTTTGGCTTCTTCTTTCTGACTTCTTTCTCCATTGCTGACTTTGCAACCGTGCCTTGAAGAAAATACAGCCCGTCTTTGTATTTTCCAGATATTGCTTTCTTCCCATCCTTGTAGAACTGAACCGTGAAGTCACGCCCTTCATACTTGCAACCTGATTTCTCTAACATCCCATAAGAAATAAGATTCCTACTCACCTCCGGCATGTATCTGACATCCTTGAGTATTACCTCAGAACCATTTGGATTCTGAATCCGAATCTTTCCCATTCCTTTGATGTTACCATGAGTGTTATTAGCCATCAAAACTCTACCACCATCGAACTCCTTGAAGTCAAACAAGACTTCTTTGTCTGGTGTACTGTGGTATGAACAACCTGAGTCCATAACCCATTCCTTCTGCGAGTCTTGAATGCTTGTTGTGAGTACAAACGGCTGCTTAACTTCTGATGCAACATTGGCTGCAGAATCGCTATTCTGCTTTTGTCCTTTGTTTGGACATTCTCTCTTCCAATGACCTTCCTCTCCGCAGTGAAAACAAGTATTTTTGTTATACTTGTTCTTTGATTTTCCTCTACCACCGCGACTCTTTGACCTTCCGCTCTTACTTGAACTTTACTGATCTCCACTTTCAGACCTCTTGTCAGACCTTCCACGGGATTCAACATACAGTCCTTCTGATGAAGCCATTCCCTTGCCAAGGAGACCTTTTGATCTTAATTCAGCTTCTTTGGAATATGCAGATGTGACAACTTCATCCACGGTGAGTGTCTCCTTTCCTGCTACATACTGAAGTGTGTGAGTTAGCTGGTCATACGCAAGTGGTAATCCTGATAACAACTGTATTGCTTGATCTTCATCTGATATAGTCACTTTTAGACTAACCAAATCTGCAACCAGTTTTAAGAAAACATCAACATTCTCTTCTATTGATTTCCCTTCTTCCATCTTGTAACAGGAAAATTCTTTCTTCAAATAGATCCTGATTGGAAGAGACTTCTTCTGGTAATGCTTCTCTAGAGCCTTCCATTGTCCCAAGGCAGTAGGCTCATGCATGATCTTCCTCAAGACCATATTGGTGAGACATGTTACGAGTAAGCTTCGTACTCTTCGATCCCTTTCCATCTTTATAGGATCAACCATCATTGCTGATGTACAGTCTTCTGCTTTCCCAGTATGTGTCATGACTGTGTAGTCATCTGACACAACATCAAGAAGACCTTGAATATCAAGCTAACCGAGAAGTTTGTATTTCCACATACCAAAATCTCCTTTCCCGTCAAACTTGTCCATCTCAAATCTTCCCTGAGTAGGTTCCATAACTGACTTGATACGCTGACTTTCTTGCAGGTACCACAGACCTTGAACCTCCTCACTGAAAAACTTAGCAACTTACAGTAACGAGATACGCAGCGGAAACAGCAAACCCAGAACGCTGTTACCCGAGAGCTCCGATCAAGCTATCTTCCTCTCTCTGAACCCGAGAGCTCTGATACCAATTGTTGAGTTTTATGATCGATTTGAGATTAACTTGATAACTTGATTTGTTTTGCAGGATTAAGCGAAGTAAGTATGCAAGGCACAAAACAATTGTTCACCGAGAGTTCACCACGAAGGCTACCTCTCTGGGGTGGGAAACGGTATCCCACAACTTCCACTATCAAGCAAGATCTAACACAACGTACTAACGACGTCTTCTTTGTGTTACATGAACAAACTCACAAGAAAAAGAACTAAAGGAAGAAGAAGACTTGAATAAGAGCACACGACTAGAAGACTCGAACTTCTCTTGGTTGCTCTCTCTAATTCTCTCTTCTCTCTTCTCTCTTACACGTTTTATTTTTCTGTCTCTATTGTTTTTCTTGCTGATTGTCTTTAGGCTGTGAACATCCTCTCCTTTTATAGCCAAATACGTGCTTCTGTATTTCCTTTTTACTCATGTGATTTTTCTTTTTCTCATGTTTCCTTTTGTTTGTAGAACCGACTAACACACGTAAAGGAAACAACACATCTACATCTGCTGGGGTAGTTAGGAATTTGGGCCAGAGACAAACTTGACTGAGGCCCATTTATTCACAATGGAAAATAGATTTGCAGCGATCATATTTTCAACTTAATTATATTAATATTTTGAAAAGATCGCATGAACAGGATTGATGACTCAAGAAAACAACGAGTTGTCGTTGTTAGTGTAGATATGATGTGATTTGACGTGATTGTGAATGTGTAGATCAGTTGGTCGTGTGTTATTAATGAAATCCACGTATATATCTTTATCATCTTATTGCTTTGTTTTAAGGATAAGAAGATGCGACATATCTCTTTAATTAATTTCCTTTCATAATCATAGCTAGTGTGTGTATATATATGTATATCCACGAAATATTGGGAATAATCTTACGAAATTTTACTCTTTCTGTGTTTTTTTTTGGATAACGATAGTCGATAAACTAATCTTATCCAACGGTTTTGTGGATAACTTAAAACAAATAGTATTTTTTTACACCACAAGTTGTTTTTTACAATAGGATATGTTTTCTACACCACAAGTTGAAACTTAAAACATATAGTATTATTTTTTTAATAATTAGAAAAAAAATCAGTTTGAAAACCCTCCCTATTGTACCTTTCATCACATTAACTAAATAACTAGGTAGGTAATAGATTCCCAACTTACATTAACTAAATAACTAGGTAGGTAATAGATTGTGCAGTTGTGCTTCTAGTTTTTGTTTGTAATGCGAGCTGTTATTTTTTTTACTTTTGTTCATGCCTTCATGGACCATCAAAATTGGGATTAGAACTAATCGGGCTTCAAATTCCATTTCGGCCTTCTGGGCTTGCAAGACTCTTATTGAAGTCGATGTTTTATATGAACTCGTTAACTTAGAGAGAACCCAGCCCAGGTTATTTGAACCATCATTTCGATACCAGTATGCATTTTTTTTTTTTTTAATATAACAAAGGGTATAATTTGGGATAAGGTAGACTAATTCTCGGGTGAGCATAGCTATCGAAGTAATTTTTTTTTAACGTATATATTATTATAACTGACGGTTATAGACTATGAGCGTAATCATACAATTTCAAAAGGCAGTTACAAATAATTAAAAAGATTAGAATACATATATAATTGAATATTGCGCTCCGATTCACTTTTGTGTTTATGATAACAATACTTCTAGCTATCAAAATATCTCGTTCACCAAATTTTATAATATCTATCTATTCTAATATGACAAGGTTTTTTTTAGACCTGATACACGTGGCACTTCTTTGTCTTAAATGTGTGATTTTCTTTTAAAAAACATATTAAAAAAAATCTAATATATTTAGAACGTAAGTCGAAATCTTTTTAACAGCATATGTATTGGAATCTCTTAAGAGGCTCTTAAACTTAAAAATATAAACAAAAAACAAAAAATTATTTTCTAAAAAAAAATTGATGAATATGTCGTGACACGTGACGAAAAAATCGATTTTATCAGACTTTCTGCGGAGAACCGATTCTTACCCAAATTTTTGCCACGCCAGCATCACCTAATTTTTGATAATGATGCCCTAAGTAGGACATGCCCATGTCTTTTTACCACCATATATACCACTACTGCTTAGTGAAACTATGCACTTTTACTACTATAAAATATGATTATCTCCAAGGCTGAAAGAGTCGAAAATAATTGTCGCTGTTTATTTCATAATATATGTATATATTTGTTTTTTCTCTATGGGAGAGGCAAATGATATGATGGAAATTGAATGAAGTACTAATAATCAATCTGTGATAATAAACGAATCATTCGATCCAGAGAGAGAGAGGGTTTCACATCACACAAATCAATCTGTCACAAGACAGAGGATACGGTAACGAAGATCAGAGAGAGAGAGAGAGAGAGAGGATCAATGGTCCCTTTGGGGAAATTTTATTGGGAAGAAACAAAAAAAGACAAGTCATGAAAAGTACCAAAATGTTGGACATAACTCCATTTGTACTGACACTTCAAATTGACATAATTCATATAATACACATATATATATACACATATATATACGTACCTCTGTCTTGTTGCTTCCAAAAGTGTTTACTTCCTTGGAGATTGTGATCCATATGCCGCATACGTAGCCCATCTCTCTATCGTTTATTTTACTTTCGGATCTCAATCTTTTGTTATATATATGTATCTATGTATATATATGTTTTTACTATATTGTGATCCTTTGTATCATAATCTCTACAAATTGACTATTTTGTCTAAGATATGTTTCAAATGGGTGGAATTAGTTAGGGCTTACTTGATGTGCACCAAATGAAACCCTTAACCGGTAAGTGATTCGTTGGTCGGTCTAAAAACCGGTATATTAGCCTAGCTTATCCGGTTAGGATCAATATATAAAACAAATATCACAAATATAATACCATACAATTTTCAGAGAGATACTTTAGAATACCACCAAACTAGTTTAAATTCTAAAATATATATCACAATTTCTACAATAATTTTTTTCGTAAATACCATAAAACGTTAGGTTTGAACAAGATTTATAAATATTTATTCCTAAACTTATAAAAACCCTTCACAAGCCTGAAGTTTTTGATATTTACGAAACTAGTTCTGATATTTGTGGAAATTTTAGGTTTTGGATGTAATTTTGGAAAATAAAACATAAAATATGGTATTTTTTGAAAATTGTTTTTTTTTATAAATATAATCCAATCATTACAAAATTTGATTTGGCATCATATTTTAATTTCTAAAACCATTTTTAAAAATATACTAAAAAATATTCCTTGATGAAACCTTATGTAAGTTTTTTATATATATAAATAAAATACTAACAAAAACAAGCATGGCTGTAACTAGTTAATCGCGTTACTTAGGCTGGCCAAATGGATTTTAAGTTCACGCTAGCCGATCGGGTTAACGATTGTCGGCAAAGGCAAGGGAAGCGTGTGACCACTTTCCAAATATAAAGATCATGTTTATTTGGGAAAAGAGACAAGAAAGATTGTTAAAAGAGTTAGTTTCGTATGCTCCATATATATTGCCCACATCCCATTGCTTCTGATTCAGATAAATAATAGTAATACTCAAATCTCGTTATTTACAACTTGTCATGTGTGATCTTCTTGGTTACATCGTGTGGATATTTTTTAATTTAATATATCAATATTTATAAAGTATAACTTTATTACTTATTATTATCTGTTCATTTTACAAATTCGGAGATCTATATGAAGGAAGGAACAAAAACTCTCTCGGCAAATCATCATTATCTGTGAACCTTATATGACTATATGGCGGCCGTCCACTGTCTCTTATTTTTTCAGCTCTGTTTTTGTAATCTTATTATATTCAAATATATTTTATATACTTTTTTGGTTAATAAATTTGCTTGGTCCCGTCTGATATATAGCGTCTTATTTTTATTTCAAGATTTATATAAAATATCCAGTTCATATCTAGCTTTCTCTCTTAAAAAAAACATGTACCGTTTATCGTTTTTTTTTTAAATGTCGAGATTAGTTTGGTTTGTGACGTAAGGCAATCTCAAGCTTTGGAAATTACTTTTAGACTAATTAGATGGGATAACAAAGTTTTGAAAAATGTTCAAAAATAAAAAAACAAAGTTTTGAAAGGAAACGACAAAACTGATAGCTGAATAATAAAATAACAGAATCAATAGGATGAAAAAATTTTAAATTGAATAAAATAGCAGAATATAAAACTAAAAACTGAATAAATGTTTAAACACCAAAAACTAGTATCTACTAGATGAATAACTATTTGTCTATACTAGTTATAATTTTAAAACGTGTGGGATGAATTCAAACATAGCTTGTTAATTTTTTTTTTATCATTTCGTACTTAATATTATAAATAGTATGTATTAGGCGAAACCATGATTTCACTATACTGTGCTGCAATCACGTTTTCATCGAAACGTAATATATGAATAAACTACATACCATTCAAAACCATAATTCTTCCAACTTATAAAGTCCTATTACTCATTTTGTAAGCCTAATTGCTTATACTATGATATATATCACATTGGCTAATTGCTTATACTATGATATATATATATCATTAAACATAGATAAGCCTAATTGCTCAGACATATATAATATAACTAATCACTCAAATTTTCATATCAAACAATTACATGACACAAATCAAAACCAGAATAATTCAATATACAGATTTAATAAAATAAGACAATCTAACTTCAACTATATATCTAATCGAAAACTATCAAGCGGCTGAGAAAAAAAGTAATACCATTTGCAAATTCACTTATTTTTATACAATATTCTTCTAATTAGTATTATCTAAGGAAAAAAATATTATTTGTATTTGTATAGTCTTTATAGAACTAACTACGAGCGAGATACGGTATAAACTTGTACTACAAAACTTTGTTAGTTTTAAGGATCAACTCGTCTGTTTCGATCAAACTTGAGCTATACTCAATAATAATAATAATATGGTATAAACGAAGACTGTTGTGAACGACCAATAACCAAATATCCATTGACATCTCAAGCCTAATTTCCCTGACAAAAGAATGTTATGTATCTAAGAAAAATAGAACTTTTAAACTAAGCGATGGTAGTTTAGTAGTCATAGTTATGTAGGTTAATTTAGGCAAGTAATTATTTTTGCTAGACGCATCTTAGCTTTGATTACTGCGAAATTTAGATAGTGGCAACTGGCAACTTAAACTTTCGAAACTTAGTTTGAATTTTGGCTGATCCTCTGGCCATATATATTAATGAAGATGTATGTATTATTGTCTTTTTTTTGTTAAAGTAATGTATTATTGTCTTATATGAAGTTTAGTTGAAGCTACAATATCATGTACATGTGATGGTTCACTGCATTTTATATTTTCAACATATATATTTATGTTTTAAAATATTGGAGTTTAAATTCATTCTCAATCAGGATTTTCAGTTTGTAGGTGTCTCGGCTTAATAGTTTAAAAAACAAATTAAAATAAAAATATATTTTAATTTAGCATAGCCTAACATTTGATTAAGAAGATGCAGTTTGATAAAAAAAAAAATATCCCCAGGGACATGTGTAAAATATTTTTAAAAACATGACGTTGAGGAAGATTATAGATCGCATGGGGTCCTTTTTTAAGTATCTGAAAGAACAAAACCCTCAGGAGCTCAGAGAAGCTAGCTTAGCTAGATACCTATTTAGGTCTACTAGATCTCTGTCTTTCCTCTATGGCTCTATCTCTTCTTACATCGATCGCCGTAAAACGCTACGTGATCCAACGGCTCTAATTACTTCGCTTTTCAAGAACCCAATACAAAAGAAACTAGTCAAACATGATAATATACAGATGAGAGAGAATTAGTCAAACTACCTTTGGTTTGTATTTTTTTGATGAAAACCTTTTAATTTTTGTTAGTATTGGCAGTAACTGGTAACACAATATAGTGGAAGCCTCTTTGTCTAAGTTGATCACATATTTAATGTTTTTCTTCTAGTTACAGAATTCGATTTTTATACAAAACACTCTTTTTGAAGATTATGGATGCTATGCAAAATTATTAATGAAAACTTTTTAATTTTTGTTAGTATTGGCAGTAACTGGTAACACAATAGTGGAAGCCTATTTGTATAAGTTGATCACATGTTTAATGTCTTTCTTCTAGTTACAGAATTCGATTTTCATACAAAACACTCTTTTTTGAAGATTATGGATGCTATGCAAAATTATTTTTAAAAATTTGTATTTTTTTATGAAAATCTTTTAATTTTTGTTAGTATTGGCAGTAACTGGTAACACAATAGTGGAAGCCTCTTTGTCTAAGTTGATCACTTGTTTAATGTTTTTCTTCTAGTTACAGAATTCGATTTTCATTCAAAACACACTTTTTGAAGGTTATGGATGCTATGCAAAGTTATCAAAAACTCCAGCATGATGAGCATCATGATCACATTTATGTTCAAAATTCATTAGACACTAATAAAACGTTTGACATATGCATAGCATCTAATCAATTAATCATAAATTATTCTGAACTTTTTAAAATTTTAATTTTAGTTTTTTTCTGTCAACAATAACTTTAAATATGGTATAAACAACATCAACACTAACATAAACTTTTAGGCTACATTGTATGATCTAACCATTTTAGATTTATATACTACTTATATTAAGGGGTTGATAGGTTTTTCTGCTAACACTCGTAAATGCAACTTTTGCGAATGTTAGCAGTTGTTAACGTTTCATCATATCAATCACGAAAAACATTTTTTACCGTTTCATATCGCTTCAGATCTTTCAAAATGAAAAACTCATTCTTTCGAGCATTTGCGGTTGCAGTTGGGCAACTAAAAAAAAATTCATTTAAAACCAGCATATATATAATATTTTGACACTTTTAATTAATATTTACTAACCATTTATCATAATTTTATATTTTTAGATTTTTAAACTAAAATTCTTTCGATCACTAATTTTGATATTACGAGATGAGACAAAAGAGAGAGATTTTAGAGACATGTATCATAGCATCATAATAGCATAAATATGAGAGTAAGGAGACTCGTGAGCTAGGTAACTGAACATAGACTCGATTGTTTATCTTTAATTATGAGAGTAAGGAGACTCGTAAGTCAGTTTTTCTTTCAACTTTTTTTACGTTTTTACCCAAGCATTATAGATCTTGTGTAAAACATTTGTTTTATAGCAATTTGTCTGACATCAACATTCGATTTATAACTTTAGAATAACAATTTTTTTTTTTCCAAAATTCAAAAAGTTTTAGCATATATGGTAAAACCACAAATGCTCCTAGCCGTCTAAGCAGTCGTGAAGGCTACAAATTAGAATATTAGTTATATAGTTAGATTTGATTTGTTTACTGTACGTAGATGGATCATTATTTGTAACATTGGACACAAAAAAACTCAAAAAAGTGAAGTCTTCAGAAAGTATTTTAATAGAAAGTTAATATTGTTTAATAAACAGCAAACATTGTACAGTACCAAATCCGATTCATTTATTCGTAAAACATAAAACATTTACTAATAGAGTCACCATGCAAAAATAATTTAGTTAAACATTAAGGTATGAATATTTTATTTGTTAATTAATTTAGAGGACCGTAGATAACTTAATAATAGCTGACAAACCCCAATTGTCACATTATTTTTAAAATTTAAATAGCATAATTATTGTTGATCAAAAAAAAATAGCATAATTATTATTTTTTACAAACAGTAAATAGCATAAAATATTAGAAAATCGATTTACTATTATATGATTCTTCATAAGTAAAATTTCTTACTTTTCTAGACACAATGATAAACTGATTTCGGAAAAAAGAAGTTTGTGCTTTATGCTTTCGAAATTCTTTTACATATTTTGATTAATGGACGACTGACCCAATTTGGCAAGAAATGAAAAGTTGGCTGAAAAGCTAACAAAAGACAGAAAAGTAATACCACAGTCATGTAAAAGGGAACAATAAAGGGAACAATATATTTTACTTATCTTTTTCTTCTGGATACATAGTACATACCGTTACCGTTTTTTGGTCAACAGCGTTTACCGTTTAACTACCCAGTAGTAATTTTTAGCAAAAAAAAAAAGCTACCCAATAGTAATATACTCAAAAGAAAACAAACGACTTTTTATTTTTGCATGTGAGTGCTGGCATCTATGCCATCTAATAATTAACACCCCATGAATCTATACGAGTCCAGCAAGTTAGAACGAAGGAAAACTCTCATGCGAAACTATCATCTGAAAAAATTAATTAGACGAGCTTTCAATTTAAAATCTATTGATAGTAAGTGATTAGCTATATTAAAAATAGTTGTTTGTATTAGAGACACAGGCCCAACAATTCAAGTCCATGAAATCCATGACATGAGTCCATGTAATTAGGGTTTTCTACCAAGTTTTAGAATCATATATATGTTGGTTTATGCATCAATGTAAACTACTTTTGGGATTGTCTTTTGAGGCAACTCTTCCTTCCTCTTTTTAATGAATAAATGATCTTCTGTTGTTTTTGGTGACAATTTAAGTTTTTCCCTTTCTTTATTTTCTTGCACACAATAAACTCTCGTGAAGTATTTACTTTTCTATCTTAATGATCTATCACAATAAAGCTCATTTGAGCAAATCTACTTTTGTTTTGAATCTGTCAACATGGTATTCTCCTACAGTTTAAAGTTATATCTTTTCAAATGTAAGATTTTAAACACGCCTATTTAAAATGATAACTTTTCTAATTATTTTATTTTGACAAAATTTTATTGTAACGCCCTGACCACCACCGTTTGGGTATCCTCACATACTCTCTTGTCATGTGTATTCATGTCTCGTTCGATGGTCGGTGCGCTAATCAGGAGGCTCAAAATACTTGATATACATACCTTGTAAATTACCATGTGTTTTTCTCTGTGTTTTGTCCTTATTCATACGGTACCGGAAATGACTTCCCGGTATGTCACCTATTTTTAAAATTATACAGCTCAAACACGCTTAACTTTAGAGTTCTCTCAAAACAAGTGACCGAAAAGATAAATGCACTTTGATAATATAGGTAGTCAAATCAATTATTACAAAGTTCTCCACATGCACCACCATAAAAATTGAGATGTTACATTTTTATAAGATCAATTCTAAGTTGGATTAGTTAAATAAATTTTTGACCGGACCGATCAGAACTATTTTAGACTAAATCGAATTTGTTTCGGGATGGATATATCGACGACGTGTGTTCAAATTACGATACAATATCAGGTTTTATGTGTGCTTTTTTTTTCTACACAAATCCAGTTATAATTAATAGGTTAACTCACGTTGTACTATAAATTTTATTTTATCTCAAATGTGAGTGTCCTAACATTTTTTGTTTTCAGTTTGCTTTGATATTTTTTTACCATACTAACATAAACGAGATCTATGATAATTATTGCCACCCATATGATTTTAATTATTTTGCTCTTGAGGGCACATTAATATAAGTATTGTTTTTATTTTTGTTATGGATTGTTTGTAAACGAGTTCAAAGAACTAATGGAAAACATATACTCTTTTTAGCTATGATCGTGGAGTTTGTAGCCTCAATCCACGATCTCTTGAAGTTTGAGAATAGAGATACTGATAAATTTGTTTGTCCAAATAAAAAAACACAAATCATTTCTCCTCGATCGTACATATATTGTTACTTGAATTTGTATTCCGTAATATTAAAAAAAAATATTCTAACTAGCACAGTTAAGTAATAGATCCATTGTATATGACCTCGGAACTGATACGATCGATATACAGACAAAAAATCTTGAATTTATTGGTACAAATAGAGAGTGATAGATCGTATTCACATTCCATAAAAAAAAAACTACTTCGTAGTAGATCATTGCTTCTCTTTGATCATGTAGCCTAAGGGTTATTGATATATACATATATAAATTGATGGCTAATTTTAAATTTTAAAAATAAAAATGGAGTGTCTCTTTGTGTGTGGGGGTCCTCTATGATCTGTAAAATCGGATGAGAAGAAATTGAATAAGTTTGGAAATACTAAGGTGGGGATCTTTTCTTCCTTTACCAATCTAAACCTATCTCTTCTCTTCTGTTCCTCTCTTTCTCTCTCCTCTGGGAGGGATTATTGATGAATCACATGCAGTTGAAAGGATCACGAGCTACATCAAGTATGCTAGGGTTTCAAGAGATCTTGAATTTGTTTTGTCCACTGAGTCAACTTTGATTATTAGTAAATAAAACAAAATAAGCAATGTTGAATTTATTGGATATTTAGCAAGTCATGCTACGATTGATGGCCGTTACAATAAAATCTACAATATTAGGTACTAACTACACTACTACTACTACTACTACTACTAGGGGTTTAAGTAGATCCACTGACTCTTTTTGAAAAAATATTGTTAACACTAATTCCCTTTTGTCATTTCAATTGGAAACTATTCGTTTTTTTTTAATTGTGTTTCCCTTTTTTAAAAACATATACTAATTGATTTTTTTTTTCTAGTTATGTAAGTGAATTGTTGAATAAATTTAATTATATTTTAACAAAATTGATTATAAACTGTTTTTCTACTGATACGTTTTAATTAATAGAATCATAAAGTAGAAAAAAAAATCACCATGTTGATATTATATTTAACATGTTTAGTGCTTCTTTGATACAATATGTTTTAAGTTTAAGGGGTATAAAAAGAACATGAGAAATCCAAATTTTGACTTTTTTTTTCTATAACAGAACCTTGAGATCTAGGAAACCCTAAATTTGAAAACACTACAAGTAAAAGGATCTTATTTGTTTCAAGTATTATCATGATTTGTGTGGCTCTCATCCTCCAAATATTTAAATAAATTAGGGTTTTATTTTTAATTTTCTCTGTCTCTCTACTCTCTAGTGGGGTAAGGAAATTACAGATAGAGTTTGTTCTGAATGGGGTCGCCCAGTACCATTCCACATACACACAGTTTGTCTCATGTGTTTGGTTTGTATGGGCGCCATGGACTCACGTGAACCTCCAAAATAACTAATTATATTTATACTACATTATCTATTTTCTCTACATTTCAATAACGACCCTATTTTTATTAATCAATTCAATATTATTTTTTCCCATTGTCTTAAACCATCCCAAGAAATAATCCAAAGTATCTTTAAATCATCATATCATCGTATTGAATCGCATGTCCAGTCCATAGCATAGATAAAGAAAGCCATGACCTATGTTGCATAGAAACGGAAACATGTACGTAAAAACGGAACGTTTCGAAACGTGAAAACGCCATTTTTAAAAATGAAAACGTTTTGGAAACGTATATATATACATATATATAGATTAAGCATTAAACATTTAAATTATATTATAAGTAGAATATTTAAATTAACAAAATCTAATCTATAATTTTTACATAATTATTAAATAATAAATATTAAAATATGTAAAGTCAAAAATTTAGAAGATTTTCATTAGTTCCATTAACCAAAATTATCTCTAATTCTAATTTATCTCGAGAACGATTTTCAAACTCAATATTACCAAAATTATTCTTATTTACCAAATCAAAATAATTATTAACAAATTAATTATTAACTTAGTACGAAGAATTAAATTGATCATTTAGGGCTTGATTGGTTCCGCTAGCACCCGCAAATGCAGTTTTTGCGAGTGGTAGCGGTTGTTGGCGTTTGACAACAATCACAGAAAACGTTTTCTATCGCTTCGAACTGCTTTGTGTCGCTCAAAATCAAAAGCTCATTCCAGCTAGCGTTTGCGGTTGCGGGCGATTGCGGGTGGATAATTAAAAAAAAAAAATTAAAAAAACACAAAATTTATTTAAAATTAAGATATATATAAGAAAATTTTAAAAAATAAGATTTGAATATTATAATTACAAATAAATAAATAAATTTGATATTTTTTAACTAATATTCATTAACAATCTTTCATAATTTTATATGTATAAGATCTATAAATTCTAATTATTTTGATAAATTTTTTTTTCATCACTAATGTATATATAACAACTAAAATTATTTTCATATAACATCTCCATACAAAAAAAAACAATTTTTCTATTAAAATCATAACTTTCATCCAAACTAAAAAAAATTGAGAAATAAAGTAATAATTTTTATAATTAATTATGTTTAATTAATAATTTTATAGTGTTTTATAATAATATGGTTTTTAATATTTTTATATTTATAAAATTTGTTTATATTGTTAATTTATTGTTTAACCGCTATTACACTCGCAAGTTAACCAGTCGTAAATATCCCGCAAATGCACCTGATTCTAACCGCTGTGCTAGTCGTACAACCCTCCGCCTAATAACGCTGTTAATCACAATCTCCCGCTTCCGCAAACTCCCGCAATCGCAGCCGCAACAGCTGCGTTTAAACCAGTCAGACCCTTAATCTCATTTTTATAATTATTTACTTGTTAAAAAAAAATAAAAAATTAGTTTTTATCTTGTTTCTGAAATGGAAACGCGTTTTCAAAGTGTTTCCAAATTAGAATTTTTAGGAAACACGATTCTGACGAGTTTTCGAGAGTTTAGGTTTCCGAAATATTTCGGAAACAGGAAACGCACCCAAGACGGAGTTTCCATGTAACCTAGTCCATGACACAGACTATTATATGATGAAAAATTAGGAAATTTATTTTCGATTTATTTTCTTCTACATTAACAAGAAAAACATACGCAAGGGACACATTTTTTTTCATCTTAGATAGAACATCCGGAAAAAGTTGGACCGATCTTGTCGAATCATTATGTAGTCGTTAACATATATAACTAAATCTATTGATGATAAAAAAAAAAAATCCATGTTTTATGAATATATAAATACCTTTTATTTATCCTTTAAATTGTTTTTTTTTCTTGGTTTTAAAATTTAAAATATTTTTGCTTTTTAATAATATATTTGATTTTTTAAAAAAACTTCTATATAAAATAAAATTCGAACTAAAATCTGTTGTTGGATTTAACAATAGTATTTATATCCATGTCTTCTAAAATTCACTGTACAAGTTGATGTATACATAGACATAACTAAAGTACCTCTAGACTCACATAAACCATATAATAAATATATATATATATATATAATAAATACCATGTGTGTTTGGCTCGTGTCTCATCTCATGGCCTTTAAAAAGGGTCAAACATAGTATAGCTTGGACTCTTTTTGCCGTCTATGATCTCTCTCGATCTCTCATCTTAGCGCGCGCTCTCTCTCTCTCTCTCTCTTTGTGTTTTCATCTCTCTTTCTCATCAATGGGTTCGAATTTTCATTACTCTATAGATCTTAACGAAGATCAAAACCGTCACGAACCACCCTTTTTCTATCCTCTTGGATCCTCTTCGTCTCTTGTTCATCATCATCATCAAGTTCCTTCGAATTCTTCATCTTCTTCCTCGTCCATTTCGTCTCTCTCCTCTTATCTCCCTTTCTTGATCAACTCTCAAGAAGATCAACATGTTGCCTACAACACTTATCATGCTGATCAACTCCATCTTTCTCAGCCCCTCAAGGTATATAGATGTTTCTAATAATATATTAACCTTATTTGTGTGTATAAAAATGTTATTCTTGAATGATCTATCTTTTTTGTTCATTTAGTTGTTGAGATTATGCCTGATCATGTAAAATTCATACAACGAATATTAGTGTTGAATTTGTATTGAGAAAATTATACATAAAAGACATTTAGATGATCAATTAAAAAGGGGGAATCTTAAGAAACCATATTTTTTTTTTTTTTGGTCCAATCTTAAGAAACCATATACATCATTATTTTGTTTTGTTAATTAAAAACCTTGATCGTTAATATATATCAGACCAAGATGTTTAACGGTGGATCATCATCATCATACGATCACATGGTGCCAAAGAAGGAGACAAGACTGAAACTAACGATAAGGAAAAAAGATCATCACGAAGACCAAACCGATTTTCTTCATCAAAACCCGACAAAACACAATTCAGACTCCGACAAGTGGATGATGTCCCCAAAGATGCGGTTGATCAAGAAGACAATCACCAACAATCCCATTGATAACACTGATAATAATAATAATCATAAAGAAGATCACTACCCTTTAAAACAAAAGACTAATTTCGAAGAAGATCACGATGAAGATCTCAAGAAAGTCTCGACCAGGACGACCACGGAAAATCGCTACAATACAATCAACGAGAATGGTTATAGTAATAACAATGGCATAATTAGAGTATGCTCCGACTGTAACACCACCAAGACTCCTCTTTGGCGAAGAGGGCCTCGAGGTCCCAAGGTAAATTAGTCGATATTTCTTGATATTATATCTCATATTATATATGTACCTAATTAGTTCAATTTGTAAAACACATAGAGTTATGTGTCAAATACACATACGAGTCCAATATTATGTTAAATTATTAATTTTCATTTGTTTATTTTTTATCAACTACAACTCACATACACATTTATTTTCACTATTTGATTTATTACAGTCTCTTTGCAACGCATGTGGCATAAGACAAAGAAAGGCAAGGCGGGCTGCAATGGCTGCAGCCGCAGCTGCGGGGGACCAAGAGGTGATGGCGGCGCGGCAGCAACAATTACCGGTGAAAAAGAAGTTGCAAAACAAGAAAAAACGATCTAATGGAGGAGACAAATACAAACTCTCTCCTCCGGTGGTGGCGAAGACAAAAAAGTGCAAAATCACAGAAGAAGAAGAAGAGGAGGACGCGGCTAGGGTTGCCGGAGATTCGGATATCAGCAAATCAGTAACTTCTTCTGATTCTTCAGTTTCGTCGAACAAATTTTGCTTCGATGACTTGACGATAATGTTGAGCAAAAGCTCAGCTTATCAACAAGTGTTCCCACAAGATGAGAAGGAAGCTGCTATTTTGCTCATGGCTCTGTCGTATGGAATGGTTCATGGTTGATCAGATAATTATCATATCTTCTGATTACAAAAAGAGGTTTATTTCTATAATCATATATACCATAGTAATCATAATAATGATTGAGTAATGTTAAATCTTGGAGTGATTAATGTAGTTTTTGCAATTGGTCTAATACGAGTAGTCAAAACAATTTATAATAAGAGTAAGTGAGAGCATAGTATAATAACTAATAGCTCTATATATATGTTTTGGGAAATGTTAGTTTAGGGGTTATGTTGTGTTTTTCCCCGATGAAGCATCATTAATCACTCGATAATGTGGGTGTTTTTGTTTATTTACATCATTATATTGTGTAACGCGATTTGAGAAATAATATAAATCAATTAAGAGTAATTTTTCTCTATCTTTTTGTCTTTATACATGTCATCACAATTTGGATCAATCATGGATTGATGACCGACTTTAAATGTGACATAACCAATCCATTTAATTTTCTTAAATAAGCTCTTTATTTTTTTACGGCCCTCAAACAAGCTAGAAATTGAATATTAATTGGATTTAATCATTTGTGGAAATGTTTTGAACACAAGATTTATGAATGGATGAGGGAAAATATGGTTGATAGAGAACACATGAATGTGTGTATAAGACAAGAGCTCGTGTGTACGAAGAAGATAATGCGTTTGTGTTGCATTTTAGGCGACGACATAATCAAGTTAAAAGAGATCTTCAAAAATTTGCAAGCCCACATATTTTTTTTCATCAAAACCATCTTACTAATTTATTTTCCTTGTTTTTTAAAATTAAAAACATAGATGGGGTTTGACCTAATTCAGCAGAAGTTTTGTTTTTCCTTGTCTTTAACTTATTTTCCGCTACATTAAATATTTATAGGGTCACTGGTATGGTACTTTGCCATACCAATCATGGATGAGTATACAAAACTGTAAACTGTCAAATCCAATTCTTTTTATATTTTATCATTTAGCCATTAATATCAAAAGTTTTATAACTTTTTACGTTAAATTATATGTAAATAAAGTAAAATTGTCTAGATTAGAGATATTAAGTTATTAACCACCGGTTTAAGGAACTCATAAGTTTCTAAATATCATTTGGTGACAATTACAAATACTATTTTTTTGTATATATAGTATTCCTTAACAATTCTATTTTTTTTTTTTACATTAATTCATCTATTTACATGATCTTTATTTTCATCTATTTACATGATCTATGTGTTAATAAATCAACATTTTAACAAATAGAATATTTAAATTTATATCAGTGCAATAGATGACAAAAATTATCTAACAAAACATGCACTTTTTTTATTAAAAAAACTGAAAGATACAGTAGTTAAGAAAAACCTAAACAATTAACTATTGTATCATCGAATGTTTGAATGAGGCAAAAAGCATAAAATTGGCATTTATAAAAAAAAAAATCTGTCTAAAATATTATATTTATTATACATTATGAGAACAATCATAAATACAATTTTTCAAGAACAATCAGAAAATGTTTTGTTTATACTTTTATAGTTTAAAAACTCGTCAAGAAAAACAAAAAGACGAAGTAATGGGTCCCTCTCAATTCCCTCAACATTCAAAATCAAATTCCAACCACAAACATATATTTTCATCTAATCCTCCATTTTTGATTTTCAGTCACTCTTTCTTTTCTTCCACAACAATCAAATTCCATTTTTTTCTGTTTAATCCTTAAATCCCAAATTTAACGAATCGAATATTCAATCCTGCGTACATTCGATAAATACCAGGAGCTATACAAGTTTCAGGTAACATCAGCTTTCGATTTCGGGCAAAACCCCTTTTTAGACTTATCTAGCACTAATTGGAATATGTCTTGTTCAAATTCTCAGTTCTGGGTCTTAATGATGTACGTACATCTTCTTCTCCAGGTTCTTCAAACACTTCCATTAAAGGTATTAACTTGATTCTTTTCCCTAAATCGATTTCTAAGTTCCTTTATCAACGAGAACACTAAAAAATTCTTTTTTTTTTTTTTTTAAACTTGTCTTCTTGTATCAGTTGCTATGGGGAAGCTAGAGTATCGAACTTCGGATTCAGGAGACTACATTTTGTAATTTCACTACTTGATCCTTTTGAGTTTCAGCAGGTTTCCTAAATTGTGAACTTTTGACACTTTCTTGTCTCTTTGACTCAATGTGGCACAGTCCAGTTACGAGGCTCCGAGAAAATTTGATTGTTACTCTGTTAGATGTCAATGGAAACGGAATATTACACAGAGGTAACCTTTCTTAAAAACCCCTAGAGATCAAGCTTGTGGGTTTTGTTAGATAAATTTGATTTCTGAATTTAGAGATTTTTTTTGGAGGTTAGAGATAGAGACCAGAATGATAATAGAGAGTGGCTTATTGGAAGAGAAACTTTCATTCAATGGCTATGGAGATGTCCAATTGAAAATGCAGCTTGTTCTTAGTGAAGAAGATCGTACTCGCATACGTTTCCTGGTAACCAAAAATTCAATTCTCTTGTTGATATGTTCTGTTTCGTAGAGCTCTGCAATTTTCCAATCTTGATGAATCAATTGGTTTTGAATGCTTTGAAAGAGACAATCTGCATTGAGAAAGAAGCACGAGGAGCTCGTCAATGGCAGTTTTTTTACCAAATCTAAAAGCATTGCTTCAGGTGAATCTATGAAAAGAAATAAGAGTTTTTCTCTCTTTTTTTGTTTGTTTTACATTGTTAAGTTGTGTTTCTAAATGTTTGTTTTTGTCTATTTTCTTGCTCTTGAATGCTATGAGAGATCTGTCTTCTTTAAGTCCAATGCAAACCCGAGACACCGTGGCTTCTGCTAGTCCAAAGACAAATCTTGGTCTGTCTCAAGAAACCGAGCTTAAAGTAATGATTAATATGACATTTCGCTTATAAAAATTTCAAAAGATTTCTTCTCTGGCAAGTGATCCTTTCACCTGATCTTAGATTAGTGCAGATAGGGAACCGGTTTCGTCAAATCTTATAACGTGGAAGCCTGAAGTGAAGGATGTAGTTGATAAGACGAAAAATCAACCATCTTCTTCAGATGTTTCTTTAATCAACAAGCTTTCGAAGGTTAAGAAACCCGAGAATGTATCGCTAGCGAAGGAAGAAGATAAAGGCTTTTTGAGCAAACCGGAAAGAAATCCTAAACGGAATTCAATGAGGCGGAGTATGTCGGAGACAAACTTGAACAATGTGAGGAAAATGATTAGCAACTTTGAGATTAAAGTGACTCAGGTATTTCTTTTGGGGTTTTGAGTATGAATCTTTGTGCTCAAGATCTTCAAAATCTTTGATTTGATTAAGATTCTCTAGATGTTTTTTACAGGATACAAAACTTCAGACAGCGAAGATTCAAACTGAATCTTGTAAAGAAGTGGATGAGAAGACTAAGGCGCAGTCACAACAACGGGAAAGCTCTGTGAATATAGAGAAACCGGAAGAAAGGAAGATAAGCTCTAAGGATGTGGAGAAGACAGTGTGTGGAGATAACACAGAGAGATGTGATGATTTAGTAATAGTTCCAAGAGATGAAAGGACTGTAGTTATAGAGGAGAAGAGTCTCGAACAGAACACTAGAAGAAGTGACTCGTTAAGTAAGCAGAGGCGTGAAAGAAGCTCGGTGGTGGAAGTAAGGAACGATGAGAAGAAACCGAACAAATCTGTGCGTTTGAAGGATTCTCAACTTGAGAATGCACGAGGATCCCGCCTCTGGATATTTCCAGATGAGGGAAAGGATTTGTCTAGCGAAACAGATCTTGGAACGAGGCATTTGGATTTGGTAGAAGCAAATGTGTTACAGAAGAAGCAAGAAGAATCCAGCATGGAAAACATCGGTGAGGTATAAAAGCAGTTGCCTTGGTGTTTTTTTTGTTTTTTCCAATCTTCGTATGATATATATTCTCAGATCTGCGTTTATCCGAAACATTTTTCAGAGGGGATTACGGTGCAGAAGCATCGCGAAGATGAATAGCAACAACAAGTGGAAGAACACTGACAGATCAAAGAAACAGAAATCTGCAGATACAGAAAGTTCAAGAGGACCTTTTGGGCAGGTTGGTTTATAAACAGACATGTTTCACTGCTTATATATATTGAGAAACCGAAAAATGTCAAATCTTTTTCATCGTATTTTTCGTAATTTTCAGGTGATGCGTGCATTGATTGTAGTGGGTTTTGCAGGCTTAGTGTTTTTGACACGGCAATGAACTTTATACAGGTTTGTCTTCTGCAGAGAAAATGAAGCCTTTCTGAATTTTGTTTTATTTCTTGTTATGGAAGGAACTTAAAGTAGGTTCCTTGTGCTATAAGCTTTCCCTGATATTTCTCTCATTCTTTGATACTTTTTGCAGATGAGCCAAAGCTGCATTTGAGATGGGTAATAGTGGATCAATTTTTTTTTTAAAACCAGATTGTAAAATATGTATTATTTGCACATAATAATAGTTTTCAATACGGTGACAACAAACAGATAATACTTTTCAATAATATGCTTATAGGTGATAAAAAGAAAAAAAGACTTTAAGCTTGATGATTGATTACACAAACTAGTTGAAACAAAAATATGGTTAGGGTCAAAACCAGACTGTAGTATTGAATCAATTCTATTTAAACCAGATTGTAATAATAGCTTACAATATCTGATCAATACAAAACTAGACTGCAGTAGATGTATTTGTGACTTGCACATAACAGTTTTCGACAATATGCTTATACTAGGTGAATTTTATAGCTTCAAGAGTTCATCATGGTTAGGGCTAAAAGCCTAAAAGGCTAATGATGTTTTTCTTTTTCTAATTCTTCTGGATGGCAATGATGAAACAGAAAGATTTAGTTAAATGTGAGAAAGAGTATATATTAAGGGATTGTTTCGAAATTAATACCATGAATGGTCGTAGATAAGAATAAATTTGACCCTTTGAACCGAAAAGGGATGAGTTATTGAGCATATATATCCGTACATAAGCTCAGTCCATACTAATAGAGAGGCCCATTAAAAAGTATAGCCCACATATGTTTTCTTACCATATGCAAAACATTTATAAATTTATTATGTAATTTATCCCATGTTCTCAAAGACATTTGGTTTAAATATTGCATCTAGCTCGATGCAAAACATGTAAAAACTGAGTATTTTAATGATGTTTTGCATAATAGCAAATAATAATAGGGGCATCAGCAAAATTTTCAGTTTTTACATGCAATCTGGAAATATTAATGAGGGCAGATGCCCCACTCTGGTGGACTCGTCCCTGATAAATACTTTTTCTGTTATTTTTAAATTGTTGTTTTACATAATTTCACATAGATTAAGAAAAAAATATTTTTTTTCTTTTGCTCCTAATTAATATGTTGTTTTATTTGATATGAGCAATTAATAACCTTAAAAGGTAGGAATAAAACTGAAAAATTTATCATAAATTTGCATTGAAAATCTAAAACGACAAATATTTTGAAACAAAAAAATAAAACTAAAACGACACTTAAAAAATAACGGAGGAAGTACTATGCTACTTTTCAATTTACATAATAAAATGTCGAAAAAACAAATTTTGAGAGAAATATAGAAAAAGAAATTGTATTATCTAATACTATTTTTTAATACATAAGAAGATAACATTTATATGATACATAGACAGAGTCACAGAGAGTATTTCTTAGTTACATTTGGAGTTTGTTAGACCCAAAAGTCAATAGTATAATCTTTATTAAAGAAAATGCGAAATGTAATTAAATACAGTCTCCTACGAGACAGGAACTATAATTGTCTTTCTCTCTTTCTCGATCTACGTCACATGTTAGAGTCTCATTCCATGATTTAAATAAAAGTCCCATTCGGCATTCCTGTCATTTGTTTTGTCGTTTTGATGACTTACAAATGGTTCATAATCTCCAAATCTATAAAATAATCTAGCACTGTAAGTTGAAATTTTCGTTTAAAAAGAAGATATATTATATATAAACAAAAGGAGATATATTAGATAACTTGTTTAATAGAAACCAAGCATATGTAAAACAAAATGTAGATGAGGATATATATATATATATATATATATATATATATATAATTTTATTGGCATTAATATTATCGACCGATTTGGACCATTGAAAAGATATATAGACTTTTGAATTTATTTTTGAATAAAAATGAAATATTTTTTGAAACCTCATATGTATAGTCGTCATTGATAAGCAAAGGACCCCCAAAAGAGGTTGGGTGAAATGTCTTTGTAACTTAAAAGTGATTATTGGTGTCTTGACATAATAACAAGGGACCCCTCACAGGCTCACACCAATAGTAATTATTTTCTATAACTTCTTTACTATCAACCAATGGTTCCCCGTGGCGAAACAAATATACCTATTATAAAATCATACGAAAGCATGGATATTCAGATATCCTTGTGTTCATGTTATTTTTTTTTGGATTTTGGGTATATTGATATTAGGAGTATATGTCTTATTCATATATTTTTTATTTTCGAATCCGGTAGATTTGGTTTCGTATGGGTTTGAATCGATTCAAATAATTTGTTTGAGATTCAGTTTTTTTCCGAACATCCATCAGATACAGTTTGGATCAGTTATTTTTATTCGAAAATAACCACAAATACGGTTCGTTTCGAGTATTTTAACTTGAACCTACATAAAATATCCGAATCGATCCAAACTAGTCGAAAAGCAAAAAATTAAACATGTTATTAGATATATAAAAACATTAAGCCCAATTCGGGCATACAATGTAAAAAAATCTTCAGTAATGTTTAAACACTCGTTTGATTTTCATGTATTTCTCGAACCGAACTAATATCTTAAATACTTAATCATTAAATCTTATTAGGGTACTTCTAAATACTTAGTCATTTAACCTAACTAATTTGATTCGAATTCATATTGGACCGTCAAATTTGGTGGTTTTTAGGTGAGGATTTACATTTTCATTGTGTGGATAAACTTATAAAAACTAGATAAACTATCACATCTAAAACAATCAAACGGAGCTAAGTTTTGTATATTATGATAAAAAATCATTGTAACTACAATGTTTTTTATTTTTTAGCAAAAAAATTATAAAGTTGAAAAATTAACTAATAAAAGAGAATCAAATAAAAAATTTCTACGCATAATTACACATGAACAATGCCGGTTTCAATAAATTATTTTTATAGTAAAATCTTGTTAATACTTTAGGAATGTATTTTAAAATATTTTTATAACATTTTTATGAATCACCGTTCCTTTTTGATGCACGGCGATGATATACTCTTTATTTGAAAACAATCAAACAAGAACATGCATGATGGTGATTTTAATCATTTAGTTGTATATGAAACTATGAATCTATGATTTAGCATCTTTTGATGAATGGCGATAATATACTCTCCAATTGAAAATAACCCAACACAACATTTTATGTTTTTACTAAATATTAATAAATAAATTAAATTATGTCTAGCACCCATTTAATTTAAGGATATACCCACCACGCTCATATTACTCAGACAATAAATTACTAGAGTATATTAAAGTGCTTTTATTCAAAACATAGTGATAACTGAAGATCAGAATCCTGTGGACATACTTTAATCTCTATTAAAATAGAAAATAGTTATATAAAATCGGTAAAAGTTTAATTATATATTTTTTAAAATCTATATTATGAAATAAATAAATCCAGGCATCAAATGGTTGATGCCCTCTATTTACGAAGATAAATATTTGAAACCTACTAAACTCCAAGACAAAACACCACAAAATTTCTAAATTAATGGTTTCATTAACACCTAGTCATAATATTATCTTGTTTCAAATGGGTATCTCGTATCCCCAATCCCAATATCCATATCTCAATCAAGAAGGAAAAGTAGTGTTTTTATACATCCAAAAGGAGAACATTTTGTCCTCCCGTTAGCAAAAAAAGAAAAAAAAACATTTAGTCCTCCAATCACTTATGTTTCCTTTCCAATAGTATTGTCACTATTAACACAACTTGCACTAAATATAGAAATGTTTAAAATGTGACCCTTTTTTTTGGGTTTCCCTAACAACAAAATTATATCGATTCTGAAAAGGACTCTGTTTTGTATGAAACTGGATTCAGTGTAAAAGAAGATTATTTAGCTCTAGTGGAATCACTATTGATTCTTGAAGTTATCTGTACACTGTTTGAAAATCGTTTTAAACAAAAAATAATCAACAATATAAATTTTAACCATTTAGTTGTATATGAAACTATGAATCTATGATTTATAGTGATTTTAACCATTTAGTTATATATGAAACTATGAATATATAAAATTAATCAACAGTATAAATTTTATTCCGAAAAAGTTTTAGCTACCGTATTCAATCCGCAAATTTAAAAGTAATGTCTGCAGGTTTTCTAGTCCTGTTTTTGTTAAATTTGACAAAAGAAAAAAAATATAATAAGTTTGCTGAAATCAGTTCAATCACTAAATCTCAGTTTTAAATAGATTTTTTCCGTTTTACAAAAAGTGCCGTTTTAATGTTTTATTTTCACAAAAAATATCGTTTTATATTTTCAATACAAAATTTTGAAATAAAAAATCTATCTTTAATTTTATTATTTTAATATATCAATTAGAGAAAAAAAATAAATTTAGTATATTAATAAGATGTAAAATAGAGTATTTAATAGATTTCTTATTATGTGTGAAAAAAAATTTAAATATGACATTTTTTGTGAAACATATAGAGTAATAAATTAGCATTGTCTATAGAAATAAGTGTGGATCCGAGAGACAAAATGTCACAATGCTAGAAAAAACATTCACCAAATTATCAAAGTAACTAAGATGGGTCAAAATAAAATTAGATAGGATCGATGATTATACATGTAAATTTTTTAATTATACTAATTAGACCCATTATATTAGCGTGTTATATATATATTTTCACGTAACGCCGATAGGTCTAATAATATTCGATTCAGAAGATTGAAGGGACGCAAGCTTCAGCTCAAGATCGATTCCACCGGAGTTGCCGGACCCGGATATTTCCGGATCTGGATATCCTAGACGAGGATTATGGACGACTAATCCTTGTTTCCAAACAACCTCTGTGGTCGACCCAATATGATCATTACATGGAATAGTACTGCTTTCTTCAAAGTTGCTGGCCGAAACCTGTTGAATAATATAAATTGACAATTCAAGATTTTTGTTTATTCTGATTCATCAAGAAATTTTGTTGTGTTCATGTACTTATTATTTATAGAAAGCTTAGATTAAAGTAAAAAAGCCTCGAATTCTGACATTATAAAGTGGTAAAAAATTTTGGGAAAAAAACTTACTCAAACTTGTTTAAAAAAAAAAAATTCGAAAACAACAAAAAAATTATGTTTGAACATTTGAAGATGTGACCTTTTTTTATATGGAGTTTCCTTAAAAGCATTGATTTATTTTTCTTTCAAAATTTCATACAAAGAATTTAAATTATTTTTGTTATGTAATGAAAACAGATTGGAACTTACCATATCGAAGAGGCTGGTGCGGCGTCTCTTGTGATGGAGAGTGGTGGCTTGCCGGAGGAAATATTTCTGAGCATGACTTGCCACTTGTGTGGGCGATTTCGTGACGACGAAGTTTCTAGATATTCCTCTCCAATCTCCTTTTCCAAGCTTGTTTAATCCAATTAGAAACGTTCGGTGCTCTTCCTCTGTCCATGGAACCCCTAATCAGAACCAAAAGAAATCATAATCTGAATCGAAGAAAACTTGAACAAAAGCCAAGGCCAACTTAAATATCGATTTATAAACGCATCATTTGTGAAATTTAGCAGTTGTATGTTTTAGGAAAAAGATGGATTCTAAGCCTAACTTTAGTTTTCATATATAATATAATCGTTCTGTTTCAAATATCTTTCCGTTTCGAATTGTCATATGTTTTGGAATTTTTTTGTTTTCTATTTTCTAAGGATATAGTTATTAATTCATTTCTTAATTGACCTCAATAAAGCTTTAATAAAAATTAATAGAAATATGGTTAAGTTTATAATTGCAAAAACTTTATGAATATGTGTGAAAATTCTAAACCATCTAATAATTTGAAACATAATCAAGGAGTTTATTATATAACTTTAATAATATATGTCAAAACCTATCATAATCAAATCGGGTGTTTTGAAACCTTTTTTGCGGTCTGGTGTTTTGTGGGCGAGACCGTCGGAGAGATAACCGGCGAAGGAAGAGGAGGAGGAGGAACAAGCCGGCAAGCAATCCATGCTAAAGCTTTTCTTCATTGCGGCGGCCAAAATTGACGGCGGAGGAGGAGGAGGAGGTGGTGGAGAAGAGCTTGAGGTGTCTACATGAACACCAAAGAGCCTAATGACTCTTGTTCTGTAAGAAGAACATGTTCTCGAGTTATGTCCTACGTTTCCACAGTGTGAGCATCTTCTGCCCATTGCAATGAATGAGAAAGAGAAGGAGGGAGAGAGAGAGAGTAAGATGATGATGTTGATGATTTTGGGGTTTATGTAAAATGGTGGAGAGCATAGAGAGAGAAGATGATTGGATAGACCAAGTTTATTAATTGGAGGGTTTTATAATTTTAATTATGTAGTCCAAGTTGGCGTTTCCCTAGTTTTAGCCAATAAGAAGACGAGTTTACGCTAAAAAAACAAAAGGGGAAAATATGTCTTATTCAGTGGGGTTTTATCATTAATATGGACTAAAATGTAGATTCTGATCTAATTGATTTGTGCTCATAAAAATGAAATCTTCATGATTTGTGCTCATAAAAATGAAATCTTCATTTATCTTTCACGTAGTCTTTTGTTTAGATATATTTTTTCTTCGTATTTATATTTTATAGAATCTGTGATTTGAAGAGGGAACGAGGTAGCCATAACAAGAATGGAATATATATGTTTTTATTCTTCTTCAAAAAAATATACTGTATATGTTCTTATATAATTATAAAGGCGTGTATACTTTTGCAAAAGAAATGTAGCTTTGTGGTTGAGAGAGTGGAGACTTGGATCCTCCAATAGTTTTGGGGAGGTGGGTAGTTGGATGACCTAATAGAGTGTGGAAAATTAAAATAAAACAAAAAACTAAAACTAAATTCCTATTATGTAAAATAGAGAAAAACCGACAAAATGGTCTAATTTATTTGAAAAAGACAACTATATTTATTGGTTTGTTTGTTAGAATATAATTTGGATCATATGTTTTTCTAATATATTAGTTGGACGGAAGAGTAGTCATACACATATACTTTTTATTTTTTATTCAAAAGATTGCTTGATTTGCTCAAATATTGTAATCGATAATGTTATTAATCAATAGTAGACAAAGCACTACCCAACATGCATTTAACTATTTATTGTTTATGTTTAGAACTAGTCGCAATATGGAGATTCTATTCATGTTGACAAATATAATAATCTATTAATGTTGATTCTATCTTCTATTGGATTCATATCTATCATAAAACAAATAATATTGCAATGTTGATTCCTTTCTTTTTGTCAAATAGTAATGTTGATTCATCCTACCAAAATGTAATATTCTAGTCCAATGAAATTTGTTTTTAGTGTGTTAGGTCAAATTTTTTTTAAAATGCTGCCTTGTAAGAACTCAAGAAAACAAAATGACAATATTAAATTGTATGGCAAAAAAAGAAACTACCAACCAAGAACACTCTGCGACAACACACATCACACTTCTTTTGATCTCTGAATTAAAAACATTTACATACTTCTTAAACTGAAGTTATGCAAATGTCCAATGATTCTTGTTGATCTCTTAGCTTGCTCGTCCTTCCGCGAAAAACATCGATAAAACACCTCTCTATCGTCTTCCTTTCTTGTTATTTGAATAGCATTCCCAGGTTTTGTGACGGTTCTTCCTGCAAAACTCACACCATTTTTCGCCCCCGGAAACTTCATCATTAATCTTAAGTCTTTGTTGCATCCATTCATCAGCTCACAACCTTTCAACAAACTCAGTGATTGTAATGTCTTTTAACGAGCGAATGTATGTTACCGACTCATGGAAACTTGAGGGCAACCTCTTAAGAATCTTAAAGATGACATCATAATCAGGAATATTTATTCCATAGAACCTTAAAAGGTTCGCAAGATCCATCACTTTGCCAGTAAACTCATTAACACTTTTTTTTTCTTCAGATTCCGAATCCTTTCGGTTTCTCCAAACTCCGCCTTCAAAAGTTTCCATGCTTGCTTGGAAGATGTAGTAGCTCTTGCTATCCGAAGAAAGATCGAGTCTGTTAGCGACATTTGAAGCATATAAAGAGCCGACATATCCTTGATTTTTAGATCTTTCTGTCTCTTAACCAATTCTTCTTCCACAGGCTGATCCGAGTTTTCACTCTCTAAAACATCCCATAGGTCACACGGGACATCAATAAAGTCCTCATTTTGATACTCCAAAGCTCATAGTCTTCTCCATTAAACACCGTAATTAAAAAGCTGTTGCATCTGCCTTTGAGACTCCGTAGCTATGATTCTTTCTTGTTCTTGTTGTTTCTGAGTTAGTTCTTGATGAAGAGATACAAATGAAGATGTAGAAAAGAAAAACGTCATAAAATTACACACGCCACTCTCATTTTCTATTCAAATCTACAAAAAGAAATCCTAAAGACCTTAAAACCCTAAAAGCCAAAATCCTTGATTTCATGAGATTCTATAGACTGAGCTCAAAAACTCAATTTTATTTTTCTTTTTACCCAGCAAACCTGAAGATTTCTAGTGGACAAAGACTGGAGAATGTCAAGAACTTAAAAGAACCTGTTTTTGTAAGGTAAAATTACCTGGCAGTGCCACTGGAAAATTCGTAGCTTTAGGAATAAGCAGAGATACGATCTTGAGTTTGTGTCGTTGCGAAATAGATACTTGTTATTACTCTGTTTTAAGAGGAAGAAAAGAGAAAAGCTCTGTTTNACTTCCTGAATTATTTTTTCAGCGAAAAAAAACATAGGTAGAAGAAGCTCTCTATCGTCTTCCTCTCTTGTTGTTGGAGTTGCATTTCGAGGTTTTGTGGTTGTGCGAAGCTTCTTCACGCTTCTTAAACCCACTGCCGCATTCGGCTTCTCGCAAGATGTACAAAAGTTTCAGTGAGTGTAAGTTCGTTTGTAACTCCGTGTACACAACGAGCCTTGTATAAAGTCTCACGAAACCTTGGAGGCAACTTGGCAAGAATATCTCCTATGCGCACAAAATCAGGAACTAAGTTTCCACTTCCATAGAACTTTGACCGGTTCACAACCTCCATAAACCTGTCAATGAACTCATGAACGCTTTCTTCCTTCTTCATCTCCATGAGATGATACTCCTTACCAAGTTCCAGCCTTTTCCTACCCTGAATCACATTGGTCTCTCCAAAGTCTGCCTTGAGAAGCTCCCATGCTTGCTTGGACGATGTAGCTCTTGCTATGCAGAGAAAGACAGAGTCTGTCACCGACATTTGCAGCATATGAAGAGCCGTCATGTCCTTGATTCTCAGATCTTTCTGCCTCGACTCAGCCGATTCTCCCGTATACTGGCACGCTTTTTCTTCCGAGACTCCACTCTCTACAACATCCCACAGGTCACGAGCCATCAAAAGAGTCCTCATCTTTATGCTCCAAATCTCATGGTCGTCTCCATTAAACACCGGAATTTGCATCTGCATTTGAGCCTCCATGGCGCAGCGTACCGATGCGAAACCTAGCTCAACCTTGTAATAAACGCAAAGAATCAACGCGAACGGAATCAAAACTCAAATAATTTTTAATCAAGGCAAGAGCAAAAGCTTCTCTGTTTATTTCTTTCAAAAACTGCCTTTCAATTACAACTATCGATCCCTATATATAGAGTCCCAAAACCCAAATTACCAACCCTATATCTTCATCGACCAAGAAAAAAGAAAAAAAGCAAACCCAAAAGCCAGTAAACCCTAAATAGATTTTTTTAAAATGCAACTTCAAATTTCATGAAAATTTTCAAAAAAAAAGGGTCAGCTTTTAACGAGATCAGAAGAGATCGAGACCCAAAACTCAAATTGATCGTTTTTGTTTTGTGCCCAGCAAGTAACTTAGAGATTTCCAGTAAATGAGGGAGATTTTATTAGGATTGAAGAGTATCAAGAAAGCAGGAATTTTTTGAACTAACCTCGTAACGTAAGCCTTGGCAAAATTGGAGATATCTCACGGTATATATATCTCAATCCCCCTATTATCTCTCTTTCAATCCCTATGTATATTGATTTCGGTTACCCCTTCCTAGTATCGCATCCCAAACTTATATAAACAACTTTTTAAGTTTCAAAAAATCAATATCCAACTTAAAAAGAAGTAAAATCAAGGGATAATCTTTCACTAAGAAAAAAAAAAACAACAAAACCAAAAATCAAACCAAGTCCTTACAACTACTTCTTCTTAAAGTTATGTCAGAGTGTATGTTGCATTAAGGCCACCATTTGTTTCTGCATCTGCATAAGCATCTTTTGATTCTGCTGCACTAATGACAACACTTCTCCTTGTCTCTCCATGGACGCCACTTGGCTTTGAGTGATCTCATTCAAAGAGTACAATATTTCAGCTCCTTCTTGAAAACTTTCTCCCACATTAACACTTTCAGTGACGGACTCTTCCTCCAAAGACTCTTGAATAGGCATCATATGATTGTATTCATGAACTAACAAGCAATCGATAAGGACACTAATCGGAAGTGTTTCCGCAACATCCACCAAGACTTTATCAAATCTTGGAGGCAAAGAGGAAAGAATCTTCTTCACCACTTCTTTATCTTCAACCTTCCACCCACAAGACTTCATACGAAACACAAGATCCATCAGCTTCCCAGTGAATTCATGAATCGTTTCCGAATCCTTCATCGTCATATCCTTATACTCTTTCTTGAGATCATATAGTTTTCTGTTTCGAAACATAGGACCACCTAGCGATCTCACCAACAAAATTTCCCATGCTTCCTTTGATGATGCGGCAGAAGCTATCCATGGAAGAATCTCATGGCTTAACGCAGTTTGGATTAAATAAAGTGCCTGCAAGTCTTTAGTTTCCATCCATTGTTTCCACCAGGATGAATAGTGCTCAGCGGCTGATGTTGCATAACTTTCTCCGTCGAAATCATGAGATGTTGATGAAGTCTCATGCGTCGGTTCTTGCTGAATTCCTGTCTCCACGACATCCCATAGATCGATAGTCTTCAAAAATGTTTTCATTTTTAAACTCCAACTCTCATAATGATTCCCATCAAACACAGGAACAAAAGTCGTCATAAGCCCTTAAATTTTGAATTAATTCTTTCAATGTGTAACCCTACAAAAAATCGGATTTTTTCCCATCAGTCAAAAATACTATGGCGTATAGGCAAAGAGAAATATCTACACAAGAAAAAACCGTAACTATATTAGCAAGAATATATATTGATCCATATCTCAACAACAACTTCAATATTTCAGCAAAAGATCTCTCTATTTGTTTCCAAAACGATCACGTTGGATAAAAAACAGATTTAAAGATCGATTTTGTCCCAAACCTATGAGAAGCTTAAAAATTAAATAACCTTATATTTCTTAACCTAGTTTCTTCCTGAATCCGATTATTATTCGAGCACGAACGAAAAATAAATTGAATATACAAGAGTAACGAAGCAGAAATCCTAAAACATGAGAGACTTAGATGGCAAGACATGTCACTCAATATAACTTCAAACACATTATTGTAGAGATTTCAAAACAGAGCTAGTTCTCTGTTTTTTTACAAGAAACTTGAATTGCAAAACACGTCAACAATTATAATGACAGACAAAATATCAAATCACAATTGTTTATGGTTATATCAATTCAAACAACGATTTCATAAGATGGTAACAAAGGGAAAAAAGTTTTTACAAATAAAACTTTATAAATTAATCAAAAGGGAAAAATTGAGTATTTAGAAGGAAATCGATGTACCTGATTATATTAAATTTCTGAGCAAAGTCAAACCAACACGTATGACAATTGTCAAAGAGAAGAGATATTTATAACCCTAATTTTTATACATGATCCGTGAAGAAAAAGAAAAAAGTCCCAAATTTTGATAAGGAAGCAGAAAAAAAGGAAGAGAAAAAAACATTTTTAATAGTAGATAATTATTAAAAACTAGAGATATTGTTTATTTTTCTTTAAAAAATAAATGACTTATTTAAGATTTTATTTTGATTCGATTTTGTTTACGTTTACCTTTTTTTTTTTTTGTTTACCTTTTGGCGATATGTTTTGTAAAATTATTTTGCTATTGATTGATATTTTTGTTTACTATAGTTTTTTTTCACACCTGATCCAATTATCAAGGATAATAATTCTTTTTAAAACACTTAAAATGATCATAAAACAACCTTTAGATATCAAATAATATCCGAGTGTATAAGAAAATTATTAAACCCCAACCCTAACAAGGATAAAAACCATGTATCAAATGGTTATCACTTCCAAAAGATCAGAACTAAACAACACACCCAAAAATACCCAAACAAAAACCGAAACAACTCTCTCAAAGAGATTAACGTTTCATATTTTTCCTGGAGACTTTCTTCCACATCAACACTCTCAATGACCGATTCTTCTAAAGATTCTTGAACCGGTTTCGTATTGTATTCACGAACTAGCAAGTAATCGATAAGATCACTAATAGTAATAGAAAGTGTTTCCGCAACTTGGGCTAATAATACTTCATCAAATCTAAGAGGCAAAGAGGAAATAATCTTCTTCACCACTTCTTTATCTTCGACTTCCCATCCGCAAAACTTCATACGAAACACAAGTTCCATTAGCTTCCCAGTAAATTCATGAATTGTTTCCGCGTCACTCATTTTCATATTCTCATACTCTTTCTTGAGATCAAAAAGCTTTCTAGCTCGAAACATAGGACCACCTACTGATTACACCAACAAAAGTTCCCATGCTTCCTTTGATGAAGTAGCCGAAGCTATCCACGGAAAAATCTCAAAGCTTAATCCATTTTGGATGATATGAAGCGCTGTTGTGTCTTTCATTTCCATCCATTGTTTCCAACATTCCGATGCATAACTTNGAAGTAGCCGAAGCTATCCACGGAAAAATCTCAAAGCTTAATCCATTTTGGATGATATGAAGCGCTGTTGTGTCTTTCATTTCCATCCATTGTTTCCAACATTCTGATGATGATGATGCATAACTTTCTCCTTCAAATTCATGAGAAGTCGATGAAATTTCCTCTGGCGGTTCTTGCTGATCAATTCCTGTCTCCACAACATCCCATAGATCAATAGCCTTCAAAAGAGTTTTCATTTTTACACTCCAATACTCATAATGATTCCCATCAAACACAGGAACAGAAACCGTCGTCATAAGCCCTTAATCAAAATTCAGATTTTATTCCATGAGTCAAAAAAGTATTGTGGGCAAAGAAAAATTATTTTGCACACAAAAGTCCTTTAACTCTTAGCTGAAATATGGATCTCGTGTCTCAATAATAATTAACTTCGAAATCAGGCAAGAAAAGAAACAAGCACAAACCCTAAACCATAAGAGACTTAAATCAGATATCATTAAACACACATTACTGTACTTGTTACAAACAAGGGCAAGTTCTCTGTTTTCTTATCAGAAACTTAGATTGCAAGGCACCTTAATGGATAGACATACATATTATTGTAGGCATAAATTACTATATGTTATATAACATAGTGTGTAAATTATCCCCACAAGTTTTTTAAAAAAAAGAGTCGATACTTTGGACTGATACTTCTTCCCAGGTTAAACATATGGAATTGTCAGAATCAGCAAGAACTAGAAGATTACTAAGTCAAAGAATTAAAACCCCCGCAAATTGGTATATAACCCACCATGGAAAACACAGAGAATTACAGAAACTTCGAATCTGAAATCCAATCCTTGTTTCGGAAGATGATAGCAAAGAAAATATGTTGTCATAACTGTGAAAATCTTTCTACATTATTTAAAAAGCGAAATTTTTTTTAGTAGTTAGAAGGAAATCGATAGTGTACCTTGTTAAAATAAAGTTGCAGGTTTGCAGAAACTGATTTCTGGATGATATTGAACTGAAATCGAATGGCTTTAAATAGCCTTACAACAAACTGAAACAGAGAAAAATCCGTGAAATATCCGGATAACAAAACAGAATAATTCAAACGTGGCTCAGCTCCTAAAACTTCGCCTTATTGACCAAATCAGCAACAGACTAACAACGACTCAGTCTCAATAGACTTGTTATTCTCCGAAAACGACTCCAACAAACCCTCCCTTAAACTGGAAATGTTGATAAAACATCCAGTTTAAGCATCTTGTGCTTGCATTCCAAGAAGACTTCGCAGCTTGATGAAAGTCTCCAGTTTCACCGGTTTCGTCATAATGTCTGCAACCTGTTCCTTAGTTCCACAAAACACCAACTTCACAGTTTCTTGATTTGTAAGATCACGCAGATAGTGATATCTGACATCAATATGCTTTGTACGCCTATGCATCACCGGATTTCTTGACAGCTTAATTGACGAGGTGTTATCGCAGTGGATCTCCATACACTTGCATTCCTCAAGAAAGTTCTGCTCCATGACTCCTTTTAACCAAACACAATGGCACGCACAGGAAGTTGCAGCAACATACTCAGCTTCTGTTGATGACAAAGTAACCACTTCCTGTTTCCTAGAACTCCAACACACTGCAGCTCCGCTTAGCAAAAACACATAACCCGAAGTGCTCCTACGATCATCAGCATCTCCGGCATAGTCACTGTCTGTGTATGCTTGCACTCTCAGCTCAGAGCCTCTCTCATAGAAGATACCAAGCTCCGTCGTACCTCTCAAATATCTCAGAACTCTCTTTGCTGCCAGTATATGTTCCTCTCTTGGCTTTGACATGAAACGAGATAGAAGACAGACCACATACATCATGTCTGGTCTTGTAACCGTAAGATACATTAAGCACCCTACCAATTGTTTGTACAGAGTAGCGTCTACTTCTTCTCCACCACCTTCTTTTGAAAGTTTAGCTCCAGGAACAATAGGATTCTTGACTGGATTGCAGTCCGTCATCTTGAACCTTTCTAGCACCTCCTGAGCATACTTTTTTTGGCACACGTGAATTCCATCATGAGTTTGACGAACTTCCACTCCAAGAAAGAACCTCATCAAACCGAGATCAGTCATCTCAAACACTTGCATCATTGAGTGTTTGAAATCTTCAAGCAACGATTCATCATTCCCACAAAAAATCAAATCATCAACATAGATACTCACCATGATGCACTTCTCGCGTTCTCTCTTGATGAAAAGAGTGTGATCATAGCTGCTTCTGTTGAATCCAGCTTGCTTGAAATAACCTTTGATCCGACTAAACCAGGCTCTGGGGGCCTGTTTTAACCCGTACAATGCTTTCCTCAGCCGATACACCTTGTCCTCTTCACCTCTCTTGACGAACCCTTCCGGCTGATCCACATACATAACTTCCTTCAATTCACCGTAAAGAAAAGCGCTTTTTACGTCGAGTTGATATACCTTCCAGCCTCTTTGCGCAGCCACAACTAGAAGAATTCGGATAGTGTCCCACCGAGGTACCGGTGCAAAGACTTCATCATAGTCAATGCCTTCCTCTTGTGCATAACCTTTCACGACCAATCTTGAATTATATTTATCAACGTTCCCCTCCTCATTCAGCTTGGTCTTGAAGACCCACTTAACTCCAATTCTCTTCGCTCCTGCTGGTAAGCTTACAAGTTCCCATGTTTTGTTCTTCTCAATAGCTTGTATCTCACTTTTCATTGCCTCCACCCATTTCTCTTCTTTACTTGCTTCCACGAACCGTACTGGATCATCTTCAGACAGAAACAATGCCAACGCCATTTCAGCTTCAGGTTCTTCATCTGAGATCCTGTCTCCACTTTCGTAATCTTGCATCCATGTTGGTGCTTTTCTATCTCTCTTTTGCTGTATCCTTGGCTGTGCAGAATTTGCAGGATTCTCTGCATTTTCGACATTGACTGAGTGATCTACTCCAACATCACCTTCTTCGGCAACTTCAGGTTCTTCTATGTTCTCTCCTCTAGTTGGATCCTCTTCTCTCCAATCTAGAAAGTTGCCGGAGCCGTTCTCATCTACGCTCCAATCCCAGATCTTTTCTTCTTCAAATATCACATCCCGACTAATGACCACTTTCTTTGAGATTGGGTCATAAAGTCGATATGCTTTTGATTCTTCACTCACTCCAAGGAGAACACACTTACGGCTTCTGTTGTCAAGCTTTACTCTTCGTTGGTCAGGAACGTGCACATGACCAATGCAGCCGAAGACTCTGAAGTAACTCACACTCGGTTTAATCCCGCTCCAGCACTCTTCTGGCACCATATCTTTCACCGCACTTGTCACGCTTCTGTTAAGGACGTGACATGTCCATTTTGCAGCCTCCGGCCAAAACTGCTTCGGTATTTTCTTCTCTGTGAGTAAGCATCTGACCATATTCATTATCGTACGATTTCTTCTCTCGGCAACTCCATTTTGTTGTGGTGTGTAAGCTGCTGTTAGCTGTCTCTTAATCCCATGTTCTTCAGAGAATTGATTGAACACGCTTGAGGTGAACTCTCCTCCCCTATCTGTCCTCAAACAGCATATGTGTGTTCCCGTTTCCTTTTCCACGAGACTTTTGAAAATCTTGAACGTATCAAATGCCTCATTCTTTTCGGAGAGAAGATACATCCAGCTCTTGCGGCTAAAATCATCAATCAGGAGGAAGATGTACCTTTTTCCACTATGAGAAGCTGGAGATATGGGACCGCACAGATCTGCGTGAATGAGCTTAAGCTTCTCTGTTGCTCTCCATTGACTTTTCTTGGGTATGACTTCACGATGTTGCTTTACGATATTGCAAACTTCACACACCTTAGATGCTTCTTTCATTTGAGGTAGCCCTCTCACCAGTTGCTTGTCATGCATTGTACGAATGGATGTGTTGTTCAATTGTCCATAGCGTTTGTGCCAGAGACACGCTATCTCATCTCCTTCAATCTTCAGACACTCATTCATACCCGTTTTCATGATTGCAGACACAATAAACATACGATTTGCAGTCATTCTAGTGTTCACAATCAAACCTCTACGGGGATGAAAAATCTTACATGCTCCTTTGCTAATCAGAACATCCACACCCTTTTCTTGGAGTTGTCCAACACTCAACAGGTTATTGGTTAGATCTGGAACAAGGAATACATCAGTTATGGTTTGAGTCAACCCTTCGACCTCAAACTTGATGTTTCCTTTTCCCATAACCGCCATTCTTGAGCTGTTTCCCAGCTTCACTGCGTGTCTGAAGCTTTCGTCGAGCTCTACAAACCAATCCTTGTTGCTCGTCATGTGATTAGAACAACCTGAGTCAAGGAACCAAAATCCTCTGTTCTCAGCCTCTTTGATCTCTGTATGAGCCATCAACAGTAACTCTTCTCCTTCATCAAACTCGGCATAGTTTGCTTCCCTTTCAGCTGTTGGGCATTCGTATTGAAAATGTCCCCGCTTGTGGCACTTGAAACATTCAATGTTGGCTTTGTCAAAGCCTGGCCTGGTTCCTCCTCTCCCTCTTGCAACGTTGCTACCTCCTCTCCCACTTCTTCCATTGCTACCTCTTCCTCTACCTTGTCCGTAGTTGTGATCGTACTCAACTTTCAGTACTTGTTCTTCAACTCCCTTACGCTGAATCTTCTGCTCGTGTACAAGTAACGAGCTGTGCAATCCATCGACAGTGATCTGGTCAATGTCCTTCGACTCCTCAATTGAGCATACAACAAAATTAAAATTCTCCGTTAATGTTCGGAGAATTTTTTCCACGATCTTCACATCCTCCATATCTTCCCCACAGTTGCGCATATCATTTGCTGTGACCATGACTCTTCCAAAGTAATCTGTCACCGTTTCTCCCACCTTCATCTCTAAGGTTTCAAACACTCTTCGAAGTCTCTGCAGTTGTGCACGTTTCACCCTTTCATTGCCTTGATACTTGACTTTCATGGAATCCCACAATTGCTTAGCCGTCTCCTTTTGAGTGATGGTCTTCAAGATAGACTTGTCAATGGACACAAAAAGGTAGTTCTTTGCCTTTAAGTCCTTCAGCCTTGCTTCTTCCAGCGCTTTTTGCTGTGCTGCGGACAGCACTTCACCCTCTCCAGGTTCCTTGAAGCCTGGTTGAATCACACCCCAATACTCCTTTGAGCGCAACAGGTTCTCCATTAGTAAACTCCAGTGATCGTAATCTCCATCAAACTTTGGTACACACGGTGTACTGAAATTGCTTGATTCAGCTGCCATCTCTCACACTGTTTTCTTCTTTCACACTCGCTCACACAAACTCACTCGTATTTCACTCAGCCAGATCCCTTTTGTGAGGGCTCTGATACCACAATGTTAAAATAAAGTTGCAGGTTTGCAGAAACTGATTTCTGAATTAATATTGAACTGAAATCGAATGGCTTTAAATAGCCTTACAACAAACTGAAACAGAGAAAAATCCGTGAAATATCCGGATAACAAAACAGAATAATTCAAACGTGGCTCAGCTCCTAAAACTTCGCCTTATTGACCAAATCAGCAACAGACTAACAACGACTCAGTCTCAATAGACTTGTTATTCTCCGAAAACGACTCCAACATACCTGTTCGATCAAATTTCTGAACACACCCAAAAACCACTGCGCATGTACTAGACAATGGTCTCGAGGAGAGATTGCATATTTATAACCCTAATTTTTGCACAAGAACATGAAGGAAAAGGAAAAATAAATCCCAAGTGTCTTAGGAAACGGAAAAAACTTTAAATATATATATAGTAGATAATTATTATTTATTAGAATTAATTAAAGTGTAATGAATAGCAAGAGTGCAAGACGATACTTAAAAAAAATATATGTTATGTTAGTTAGGTAAGATTTTGTTTTGATTTGAATCGGATTTTATTTAGGTTTTACGGTTTGTAAAAAGCTTTTGCTTTTGATTTAGGTAAGAATAATATTAATCAACCCTTGTTTCAAAAAAAAAAAAAGAATAATATTAATTAGTATCAAACAATATATTAGTATTAAGAACCAAAAACCTAGAGAAGCTCAAAATCATAAGATGAACATAAGAAAACCAAATTTATTCCTAAACCCAACGATACTACCAACGGGAACGAAACCTGAATTGAAATCGTCTGTGAAACTTGCGAATGGTTTGATAAACAGATAAGTAAAAAAAAAACCATACTAACATTGCTGTTCTAGTTCCAAAGCAGAGTGGTTCTCTGTTCCCCTATAGGAAACTTGACTTGCAAGTAACGAAAGTAGATATATTCTAGGGCAGATTCTTCCCAGATTAAACATATGTAAATTGTCAGAATCAGTAATAAATCAGATGATGAATACATACTGTAGAATCAAGATTGTTTATGCCTCATATTATGAATCATTGATACTGAAAATCGTTCTATACACCTAACTTGATTTTGAGGAATTCTCAAACCAAGAGAGAAAAAAAAAATCCCCGGAGTAAAATCTAATCAAAGAGAATGAATACTATTGTTTCTTCTTGTTTCCATCATTTGCTCATTTGAAAACAAGATTACCAGTGAACAAAGATCGAGAAAGATTCTCCAACTCTTTGCACATAATTTTTTTGAATATCCAATGCACACTGTAATCAGGGTGTGAGATCAGTGGATAGATGGTTGCAATCTTCAATCTCCCAGCATTTCTTAGGATGTAACTCGCTAATTTTTTCTCTTCTTCTGTTCCTTCGTAACCTCTCCACTCGAATGTTTCAAGATGAGAAGCAAAACATTCAGGAACAGAACTCGGTTCTCTCCATCTAACCCTGGGATCTGTAATCCCAAAAGGATGTTTCTGATGAAACTTGAGAACGCGTAGTTTAGGTGAATCTAACAAGACTCCCTCAAGAACATTCCACCATTCTTTTTGGCATGTACATATCTCCAAACGAAAAAGTTGATCAAACAAGACACCAACCCGCGGAATCTGCATAAATTGACAAAACAGAGAATCTCGATCACATGAATGAATTAAAGGAATAAAAAAAACCCTGTTTACTGCAACCTTAATCCGATTAGAGAATGATCATTCACCTTTGAAGTGACTAAACACAACGAAAGGCGTTTAACGGAGATAACAGTTCGCAGAAGCTTCTCGGTATCGATATAAGTAGCATTAACATCTGCTTCTACGAGCTCTTCCATCTTCTCATCAGAAAAAGAAACGTTTCTCCAATAATCTTCAACGTTCAAGTATTTCAAAGAAGGTGCATCAACATTCAACATCATCAGATCCCTTCGACAAGAATCAGGACATCTAAGAACTGTCAATCTTTGCAAACAAGGCACCGCGATAGATAGAGTTGTTGTGGGCTTATCACTAAAACATAGATCCAAAGTCAAATCATGGAGACTCGGTAAGTTAGATAAGAGATTGGATAGAGACTCGTCGCTAGAGTACTTCACACGGCGAAGCTGCAAGACTTTGAGGGATTGTAATAGAATCAGGTTACCATAATCATCTTCAAGACTAAAACTTTCGAGTCTCAAGATCACAAGTGTCTGAAGTTGATAGAGACACTTGGTTATTTGTATCCGACCAAGATTACAGCATATTAAATCCAGCTCGCGCAGGGATCGCTTGGCTACTAGATCTTGCCTGAGCACAGCCTTAAAACTAGTTTCTGTTGGAGACATTCTGAGATGCAAACTCTCTAAAACAGGGGACTCGAGCAATTCCATTGTTCTGTGAATGAATAAATAAAACTTGGGTTCAGATTCGTGAGAGGTATAATCATAGTAGAGTCTTGGCAATTTTCTCCAGAGATTTCGCCATCTCTTAGACACAAGTTGAGCGTCGAAGACAGTTTTTGTCTGAACAAAAGACAGAATCCGCAAGAGTAAATCATCAGGCAACTCACTGATTATGTCCATAACTTTTTCTTTCTCTGAATTTAACAAGCTTCTGCTGATAACCACGAATTTTTTAAAAAAATCTTTCGAAATTTTAGTAGTCGCTTTTAACTCTCACAAAATCTCCGTATCCGAAGAAGAGAAAATAGAAAGATTTATTGTAAACTCTTGTGTTATTATTATCTCATGAATTTTAATTCCAATTAAACCATGTTATTTAATAATACCTGCAATTTTTAATTTTAAATATTCTTTTTCTCTTTGTTTGCATACAATATTTATATGTTTAAAGCCTGTACTTTCAAAACTGTATGTAAATTCAAGAAGACCGGAGGAAATAAAGTCTTTCTCTTTCTCTCTGGTTTATGGCTGTGTTTAGGGATTAAAAACATGAACAAGACAGAACTTTAAAAAGACAAAAGCAATCTAAGAAGTCTTCTCCCCTTTCATCTTAAAGGTTTCAAATCCAAAATGTATTTCTTGGAAAAAAGTTCTAAAATTCGATTACAAGCTGACATGAGGCTGAAGCTTTAAACATAGATTTCAAATCCTTTACCATCATCAGATTATTCTCTGTGCCCGTTGAATGTAGAGAGATCGTAGCAGTCTTTAAACGATGAGCATTTTTTAGAATGTAAACCGCAGCTTCTTGGTCTTCCACTGTTCCTCCATAGCCTATCCATTGAAGAGTTTCGAGATGGAAGCTTAAGCATTCAGGAACAGAGCTCGGTTGATCCTTGATCTCTTCTCCGGTATGTAACCAACGTTTCTGAGAAACATAAAAAGCATTGAACGTAAAGCTCTGAATTGGTTGCAGCCGCAAAGCGGAAGAGAAACTGTGATTTTTTACCTGGTTGATCTTGAGAGCTCGTAACTTAGGGGAATCTTGAAGCAAACGCATAAGCTGATTCAACCGAAATTGGTTGAAAATATGTAGTTCCAGATGAAGAAGCCCTTTGGAGATTGATGTACCGGTGGTAAGATGTGAAGCCTGCACGCGAGAAACAAAAGTCATATGATATGTTCAAAGAAACAAAGCCGAGAGATTGCAGGGGAAGAAAGATCCAAGCGTATTTTTTACCATTGAAGGGTATAAATGTATGGAAAGATTCTCAAGTAAAGTAAGAAACTTCATGAGCTTCCCTGTTTTTGACTCATGAACTGATACATTTGCCTCCACCAATTTAGGCATATCCTCAACGAAATTAAAACAGCCTCTGCGATCGAAGATCTCTAAGTACTTGAGAGAAGGAGCATTTATCTCGAACCTCGGGTCATCGTTATGATAATAGGCAGGTTCTTTAGTGATGAATAATCTCCTTAGAGAAGGGACTGATATAGTGAACAAGAAACGGCCAACACTGCAAAGTCTTTGGAGGAAGAGTTCTTCAAGAACAGGACAAGCAGATAAAAGTGTGCAAAGAGATTCTTCGCACGCGAACTTCACACACGTGAGGTGCATGCTTTTCAGGGAAGGGAAGGAAACAGGAGAATCAACAACATCCAGAAGAATCCTGTCTTGGAGTTTCAAGACGACGAGTGTTTTGAAGACGTTGAGATTGTTTGGGAAGCTGATAGAACTGTAACAGCTAGGGTAAGAATTCAAAGTGATTGTGATCTCAAGGAGAGTGGAGCGAATGTTTGGGAACAACAGAGTATCTAAGGAATCAGATTGCTTCCTAAGTTTGAGATTTAGGGCTTTGAGAAGAGGAGCTTCATGTAATCGCAAGGATCTGCCGCAAAACTCGTCGAATCCAATGGAGCCGATGTTGAGACAAGAATCTTCATCATACTCGAGCGTTGGCATCATCTTCCACAGAGACTTCCATCGATTAGAGAGTAAACTTGTGGACATTGCATCGCTTACCGGAATCAATGAGAGGATTCGCAAGAGCAAATCATCGGGTAAGTAACTGATCCTGTCAGAATGTGTAGGATCCTCTTTCTCCAATTTTGCAGCTTTCATCTCCCAAATTTCGTTAGATCTGAAGGAAGAACAGTGTTTTCAGATTAGAAGGAGAGAGAGATTGAAACCGTGGTTTTTGTTAAAGTTTCAATCTTTTTATTGCTCACAGCAACCAATAGAGAAGGAAAAGACGAAATAGGGTTTTAGCTTTAAATAAACTCACAATATTACCAATGAATTTGATCCCATGACAAAAATATATACAATGTACAGTCGCCAATAATTAGTGGAAGATTAAGCAAAACTTGGTTGAATCATGGATAAAACAGTTTCATTCAACACTTATATCAATCCCATTGTAAGCTCACATGCTCTTGAATCCATTGATGCAATTTCCAATTCCTCAAACATCTTACGTTTGGAAGCCAACTCGAGTGAGTCAGGGTAGATAGTTGCAGTCACTAATCGCATCGAGTTCTTCAGAATATAAATGGCCACTTCTTTCTCTTCTTCAGATCCATCATAGTCAATCCACTCAAAAGTTATGAGATGTAACAACAAGCATTCAGGGACACGGCTCGGCTGAATCCAGCAAACCCTACGGTCCTCTGACAGCAAATGGTTCTGCAACCAATGGTAAAGTTGCATTAGATTTTTAAAACCGGAAACCAAATATGATTTTGAGAAATTTGGGTTTAGGGAAGAAAGAAAGTACCAGCGCAAGCTTGAGAAGTTGTATTTTAGGGCAATGTTGGAGCACAGTCACAAGCATATTCGTCCAGTTACTTTCACATAAACAAAGCTCCAAACGCACAAGCTGGGATAAAACGGAGCCAGTAGGATACTGCAGGGCACAAGCAACACCGAAACAAATGCAAAAAGTTTCAGAGATTTTGTTCATTACCAAGAAAGATGTAAAGAGAAACAGCCAAGTACCTCTTTATCTAAGCATAGAGAAAGACGCTTGACATTTGGAAACGATGCTAGAACCTTGGCTTGGCAGGACAAAGACAGGAGATTTGCCTCGACGAGTTTGGGGTTATCGCCTATAAATTCAATCCCACTAAAGTAGTCCACAATGGTCAACTGCTTCAAAGAATGGTAATGCACAACAAACACATCACCATCAGTCCCAAAGTCTTGCAATGTATGCCTAATGGATAAACTCTGTAGGGAAGGCACATTGATAGCGAAAGTCGCTACATTGTCATCGTGACAAGTTTCTACAACCAAATCCACAAGAACGGGGCAGTTTGATGCAAGCCTAGCGAAAGATTCCTCATCTGCATACTTCACAAATAAAAGGCGCAATGTCTTGAGGGATCTAAAGCTAAAATGAGCAGGAACTTCCAAGAGAATCACCCATCGGAGTTCCAAAGTCTCGAGTGTTTCACTTGTAAACAAGCTGCTCGGCAATCTTATAAGCTCGTATCCATAGCAAAAACGTATCTTCAGGTCACGCACGAAACGATCAACTGCTATTCTAACCCATAAATCAATCTCTGAAGCGCTACATTCTGAAGCACTGTTGAGATGAAAACGTTCTAGAACCGGCGCCTTATGTAGCAGCAAAGTCCCATAGACAAGCTGCGAGAATTTTCTGCAGTAGCCGTTCGATTTAAACTCTTCGTGCTCCCTATCCTCCTCATCCTCACCATCCTCCTCACCAAAGATAAGTCTTGGCACCAATGTCCAAAGAGATCTCCATCGTTTAGACAATATGCTCATGGCGAGCACATCTTTTGTTGGGACTAGTGACAATATTTTGATGAGCAAATCATCGGACAACTCACTTATTTTGTCCATAACTCTAAAGCTTGCTCTTTTTTTTTTCCAAGCTTCGCCTGTCAATACCGGAATCTCGGAACCAGAAGACAAAAAGGTTTAGACTTTTCGATCTGATTTGGACCTGGAAACAACACGAATACGAAAAAGTTATGAAATTTTTTAAAGGGTACCAGTTTTCTCAGGGGTTGAGGACGAAGCCTGAATCAATTGAAGGCGAGAATGATATATAATACAGAAACCAAAGAAGGTAAATTAAAGCCGAGACATACCCCTTTGTATCAGTTTATCTCGTCACATTCGAAGAAGCAGAGTCCGCTACTTTCACCAGTTCGTCATTTGAGGATTGAGATAAACCCTAAATTCTGAATTGGGTTTTCTCCAATGTTTTTAAACAAAACCGAGGAGTAAACTGAAAAGTATATCGGCAAACTGGAAAACATTCAAACCATTAGCTCGTGGATCTATGATGATAATGGCTTTTTTTTATGATTGCTAGAATTTAATGTTTCTATTTTATACCAAAAATGGTAACAGATTTGTTAATGTACATATATACTCATATAGAGAGAACACTAAGCTTTGCACCATGATCCAGACAAAACTCAGAAAAGACCCAAAAAAAAAAAAAAAGCAAATCATCTACTAAAAGTTGTTGTCTTTCTCCTTCTTAGAGGAATGCCATAATGAGGCTCTAATAGCGTCTAATGTAAATCCACAACTTGTTTCTGATAAACAATTTACATACATACAAAAAAAGGACACAAGCAAAGGATAGAAGAAACTACAAAGCTGCTTATAACAGCTTCTGATATAAATCCACATTCAATCAACAATACACTTTGGTAAAAGTAAAACTAATTTTCTTCATAACCCATTGTAAGCTCACATGCTCCTGAACCCCTCGTTGCAAATTCCAGTTCCTCAAACACTCGACCTTTGTTCACCCTGAGTGAATCAGGGAAGACGGTCGCTGTTACTAAGCGCCTCGCGTTTTTCAAAATATAAATCGCCACTTCTTTCGCCTTCTTTGTTCCATCATATTCTATCCACTCAAAGGTTTTGAGATGGAACAACAAACATTCGGGAACACAGCTCGGCTGAATCCAGCAAACCTCGTCTTCTTCCTCTTCCTCAGGCTTCCAGTTGCTCTGTGATCAAAATGATGTAGAAATAACAGTGCATCAGATTAAACCGCTAAAATGGAAACCAAATATGAAATCAGGAATTTTTCACTCTTTGGGTGATGATGAAAAGTACCCGCCCGTCGTACAACACACAACAAGCTTGAGAATTTGTAGTATAGGGCAATGATGGAGCAAACGCACAAGCAAATCCGACCAGTTCTCTTCACATCCGCCCAAATCCAAACGCACAAGCTGAAAGAAAATGTTACCAATAGGATAATGAGCCTGCAAATGTAGAAACAATGTAATGAAACGACAAAGAAAGAAAAAGTCAGACACGGTTTGCAAGTGTGTTAGAAGCACGTAAATAATGAAAAACAAATCAATGGAGAGCAGCGAATTACCGCTCCATATAAGGTTAGAGAGAGACTTTTGGCAAAGGTGAGAGACTCCAAAGCATTCCCTCGGGCACTCATAGTAAAAAGACTTGCCTCCACAAGCTTGGGCGTTTTACCAATCACATTAACTTCACCAAACTCATCTACAATATACAACTGGTTCAAAGAATGAGAATGTATCACAAAAAGATGATAACAAGGCCCGAAGTCTTGTAATAGATTCGTAACTGTTAAACTCCGAAGGGAAGGCACATTAATGGTGAAAGTCGCCACATTGTCATCACTACAACTTTGAACCGCCAGGTTTTCAAGAACAGGGGAGCTGGATATAAGCCTAATGAAAGATTCCTCGAATTTTCAAAGAAGGAACATTTATCTCGAATCTCGGTTCATCGTCATAAGAAGATCCATCTTGTTTAATGATGATTAATCTTTGTAAGGAAGGGACCAATATGGTTAAAAACTTATCAGCACGGCAAAGTCTTTCGAGGTAGAGATCTTCAAGAACAGGACAAGCTGATAAAAGTCTAGAGAGAGATTGATCGCAAGAGTACCTCACGCGTGTGAGGTGCAAGGCTTTCAGAGGCCGGAAACAAACCGGAGAGTCAACAGAAACATCCACAAGAATCTTGTCTTGGAGAGAATCTGATAGGAGAGTAATAAGAAGAGGTGATTGATATCTCGAGGAGAGTGGAACGAATACTGGGAAATAACAGAGAATCTATGGAATCAGAGTGTTTACGAAGTTTGAGATTCAAGGTTTTAAGAAGAGGAGCTTCGTGTAATTGCAATGACCTGCAACAAAACTCGACAAATCCAATGGAACCAATGTGGAGACAAGAGTTTTCATCAAACTCAAGCTTCTGCATCATCTTCCACAGAGACTTCCATCGTTTAGACAATAAACTTGTGGACATTGCATCGTTACCGGAATAAACGAGAGGATTCTCAAGAGCAAATCGTCAGACAAGTGACTGATCCTATCTGAATATGTAAACATCATCAAATCCCTTTTGCAGGTTTCATCGCCCAAAAATTAAAAATGAAACCAGAGGTTGGAAAGAGCAATGGGTGAAATCAAATGAACAAGATCTTCAGATTAGAGATAAAAACCAAATTGGTCAAATCTTTTTAATCTTGGACTCTGTCAATAAGATTAAGTTGACATTTTACAGCATAAGATAATTTAACTCTCCACACGTCACATAAGAGGCATTCCAATATGCCAAGTCACATAAGAGCATATTCCAAATCAGTTCTTTCAAAAGCCAATCAAATAAGGAGTTAATAAATTGAGTAACTATTTGGCGGGTTGAGCCAGGCCCGTGCAGTAGTGCAACGCATGGGCGACTCGCGAAAGCCCAGATAGCAAGCTATCTCGATGGGCTTTCTCCCTTAAAAAAATAGAGTTAATATCGTGTGGACCGATGGCCCACATATCAGATATTAAACTGATAAGAACAGATACTACACTTGATCTTAGCCAAAAGGCCGAGAAAGGTATGAATTGTTTGGTCCATCGAGCTTTGCTTTTATACTCCAACCCCGAGAGTGAACGATTCATAGTTTACCGATGTGGGATAAATAACCTAACCAACCCTTCTTTTTTTTTAAGCTTCGGACAAACTAGAGGATATATATTAAATAAATTATAGTCCAAATTATAAAAGCCGTTATATATATGAACCTTTCTTCATCTCACAAGTGGTGAAGAAAGCTCCTGAAGATCCACAGATTGGTGTGTTTGGAGCTGAGAAGTACTTCAATGGAGACATGGATTCAGACCAGAGTTCTAGTGTTCTGTCTCCGAAAAACCCAGAAGTTGCGAGATTCGTTGTTAACTGGAAGCAGAAAGCGAGGAAACCTACTTTAACTTCGAGTTTCCGCTCTGAAACAAGCTGGAATAGTAAGAGGATGTTGATTAGCTGCAATAGTGCCTTGGAGGATAAGAAGAACCACACTGGTCAGATTCAAAAAGCGAGTAACAGTAAGAAGAGTTGTCTCTCGAATTTGGGGTGTAAATGTGTGTGCTCACATGGGGTAATTCAGTAAATTTCGATCTCGAGTTAAGAGAAGCTCTGATCCGAATATCTCTGTTTTCACAGCGAGGAAAAATTCGAAAATCAGATGAATTCTTGTGTGAAACTGAACAGATAACTGGTCAAGATTCAGAAGCACGAAGGGTTACTGCAGAGGAAGTGTAATAAAGTGTTTGGGATATCCTGTAAATATTGAGAAGAAAGAGGATTGTTGTTCAGAAGAACCTCACACAGTGCTTCGATGGAAATCAATAACAGAGGAGGAAGACACAAAGAGTGAAAGGGCGTGATATACGCTCGGATCTTTTTGAGATAGATAGTCTTACAGGGAAATGAATACCTTGTTTTACAAGGCAAAGGAGTGATCTTGCTTCCGCTGCATGTTGTGAAGTAAGCATAGTGACAGCAAGTGTCGCAGATTTCTCTGTTATGTCAGAATGTGCAACAAGTCTAATTTACAAGCAACGCTTAAAACATAAACGTATGGGTGACTCATGAAAGCCCAAGATATCTTAATGAGCTTTCTCCCTTACCAAAAAAAATAAGTTAAATATCGAAAGAGATGTCGTCGATTGAATCGGTTAGGGTTTCTGGTGATTTCAGACAGAAAAACTAGCCTGAACAAGACAGCACGCCGTTTTGTTGTTGTTTTTTTTTTTTTTGGACTGAGTCTCAATAATATAAGAGATAAGAGATTAGAACATACTCCCTCTGTTCCTAAAAGAAAGTTGTTTTAGAATTTTTACACATATTAAGAAAACACATTAAAACTTGACTATAAATACATCATTTTTTGTAATTAATCATTTCCCATAAATTTAAACCAATAATAATTCAGAAAAATCATTTAATTGTCTTGAAGTTTACAATTTTTCATCATTGATTAAGAAAAAATGCATAGAAAACCTAAAACAACTATCTTTTTGAAACAAAAATAAAATCTATAACTACTTTCTTTTAGGAACAGAGGGAGTATAAGAGTTCGTCACAAAGAAGTATTAATGAGGAAACTTAAATCAATGAAGTGATGCGAGAGGAAGAAAAAACCAAAGTGCTTACTAAGACAATAAATGCAAAGAAGATGAATGTCTTTGTAGCCAACTCATAATTGGAAAGGACTGGTTTTACCCAGAGTGATCTTATTCACTCCGTTGAACCTTTACTTGAGTTAATTCCAAAAAAAAAAAAGGATAATTAGATTTCAAGAAATACATGGCTGGAACCAAGATGATGTTCCCAGACATCAAAGCTAATACAGTATGGCTTTGATTAAAGCCAAGAAGGATCTATACAGATCTTGAAGATAAGTATTGTATCCTTCTCAAAAGACATGGTTGAAAATAATGGAGCCATCACTTAAATTCCTATAAAAATATTGAATTAATCTTTACAATCAAATAATCATGATCAGCAAAAGGAAGAAGAAATTTGTATTGAGAAGGCAAAACAAAAATTACTAATCTCTTGATTTCAAAGAAATCTGATGATCTGATGAATAAGGCAAGTAGACATGACAAAGAATGACTGAGAGAAGTTCTAACTTCTAACTTAATTACATGGATGAAACCAAGATAATGAGGTTCGCAGACATCAAAGCTAATACGGTATGGCTTTGATTATAAAGCCAAGAAGAATCTATACAGATCTTGAAGAAGATAAGTATTGTATCCTTCTCAAAAGACATAATCATCACTTATTTTCCTATAAAATATTGAATTAATTTTTAGAATCAAATCATGATCAGCAAAAGGAAGAAAACATTTGTGCTGAGGAAGGCAAAACAAAAATTACTCCTCTTGATTTCAAAGAAATCTGATGAATGAGCATACGCTTTGCTGATTTTAATGAGGTTAGAGCAGTTACTAAGATTTAATTAAACTGATGAACTAAATAAAAAAGTTGGATTTTATAATTTGGCCCGTGCAGTAGTGGAGAGCTATGGTGTTGTAGAATCAATTGTTGTGGTCTATTTGAGTTCCTACTGGTGCTTATGTTATATGTTCAGCTAATTTTTCATGCCATAAAGAAACTATATAATGTAGATGTGTATAAGAGACAGGTATTGTATCCTTCTCAAAAGACATGGTTGAAAATAATGGAGCCATCACTTAAATTCCTATAAAAATATTGAATTAATCTTCTTTACAATCAAATCATGATCAGCAAAAGGAAGAAGAAGTTTGTATTGAAAGGCAAAACAAAAATTACTAATCTCTTGATTTCAAAGAAATCTGATAAATAAGGCAAGTAGACATGACAAAGAATGGCTGAGAGAAGTTCTAACTTCTAAATTAATTGCATGGATGAAACCAAGATAACGAGGTTCGCAGACATCAAAGCTAATACGGTATGGCTTTGATTAAAGCCAAGAAGAATCTATACAGATCTTGAAGAAGATAAGTATTGTATCCTTCTCAAACGACATAATCATCACTTATTTTCCTATAAAATATTGAATTAGTTTTTAGAATCAAATCATGATCAGCAAAAGGAAGAAAACATTTTGTGCTGAGGAAGGCAAAACAAAAATTACTCATCTCTTGATTTCAAAGAAATCTGATGAATGAGCATACGCTTTGCTGATTTTAACGAGGTTAGAGCAGTTACTAAGATTTAATTAAACTGATGAATTACATAAAAAGTTGGATTTTATCATTTGGGCCGTGCAGTAGTGGAGAGCTAAGCTATGGTGTTGTAGAATCAATCTTTGTGGTCTATTTGAGTTCCTACTGGTGCTTATGTTATATGTTCAGCTAATTTTTCATGCCATAAAGAAACTATATAATGTTGAACAATCAAGCAAATTTTAAAACTCAGCCAACAAATAATAATATTGAAAATCGGACAAGTAAAAGAAAGAGAGAATAACGTACCTGAGAGAGACCAGAGCTTGTCGAAATTATGTAGAAGCTTGAATTAGTCTACCATAAAAAAAAAAATGTGGTTAGGACACAATGAGACAAGCGGAGAGATTGCTATATTCTTCAATGACTTTCTTTAACACGAGTAAGATATATGTAAATGAACTTACCATTGTTGTTATATTCTTGTAATTTTAGCAACAATGGTAATTAAGTTCATTTACAAATTACAAGATATATCTTACTACACAGGAGACAAAAGCAAAATTACAAGATAAAATAAATAAGCAAACTACACAGGAGAGAGACAATCTAGTTAGAGATCAAATACATACCTGATTATCGCTAAGACACCAGATTCTTCTTGTATTATGTAGAAGCTTGAATACTCTATAGATCATATGCTGTCTTGGACTAGCAAGATATAGTGTTTAATGCAGAATATTGAATAATATAACACGCTGTGTCAACTCACTTGAGTTTCCCAATCTTTAGTATATAATTCGACAAGCCTTTTCAGAATCTTATGCAGAAGATTGAATAATAAAATCATCTCTTGTCCTAGCTCAACAAGTTATATAATTTCTGCAGAAACTTGATTTTCCCGATCTTGCTAGTGATTTAAGCAGATGATGATGATATATTAAGCAAATGAATCAACGGACATTTTTCCTCCATCAATATGCAGAATATTTTTGATCTTGTCCCACCCCAACAAGATGTTAAGTTTTAAGCAGACAATTGAATTTATGCCTTATTACATATGACCAATAAATATGCAGAGTGTTGAATCTTTTCATCTGCTGCCTCAAACCCAACAGAAAAGAGTTTGAGCGTTAACAGTTGTGTTTCCCAGCCACAGAAACATCATTGCCGAGCCGAGGCATTTGTCTACCGTTCACTACCCAGCCCACTCGTTTCCCATTTATATAACCAAATTTTTCAGGACTAGAGTATCATGCAACACAAGCTTCTCTTTTCCTATTTGTAAGCTTAAAATTAAGATGAGCCGAGGCATTTGTTTAGCAATCCATCAAACAGATTATTGATTGATATTTATCTCTTTAAGCAGAAAAATTGAATTTCACCAATCTCCCAACACCAATAAGCAAGCCTTATATTAAAAGGACAACATGCAGCAGATTATTGAAAACAAGCCTAACAAGGCAGGACGTATTTAAGCAAGCAGAGAAATGAATTTTTTTCAACAAGCGGACTTTTGATTCCCATCGATATGCAGAAATATTGAATATATCATATCATATCATGCTGTCCCAGCTCAGTGAGATATATAAAGTAAAGCAGAGAGTTGAATATCATATCAATATGCAGAGAATATTTTGATCTTGTCCCACCCCAACAAGATATAAAGTTTTAAGCAGACAATTGAATTCATACCTTATTACATGACCAATAAATATGCAGAATGTTTGAATCTTTTCATCTGCTGCCTCAAACCCAACAGGAAAGAGTTTGAGCAAACAGTTGTGTTTCTCAGCCACAGAAACATCATTGCCGAGCCGAGGCATTTGTCTACCGTTCACTGTATACTGTTTTGGGACTAGAGTATTATTCAGGACTAGAGTATCATGCACCACAAGCCTCCCCATTTGTAAGCTTAACAATTCAAGATCTCGTATCATGCACCACCAGCAACTTTTTTTCCTTTTGATAAGCTTATTATATAACCGAGCCGAGGCATTTGTATTAGTATATGTCGAGGCTACAATCATGCACCACATTTCCCCATTTCTTAGCTTAAAACCAAGCTTGATGCATTTGTTTAACCATATGGGACCTTAGTATCATGCAACACCAGCCTCTCATTTAAAAAGGGACATTCCTCCATCAGACAGATTATTGATATTGATCTCTTTAAGCAGAAAAATTGAATTTCACCAATCTCCCAACACCAATAAGCAGATTATTGAAAACAAGCCTAGCAGAAATATTGAATATAAGCCTCCTTGTTATAAAATGCAGATTGTTGAATCTATGCAGCAGATTATTATTGAAGTTTATAATACCAATGCTGTCCCAGCTCAGCAAGATATATAGAATTCATTTTCAGAGACCGAATTCTCGAACATAATTTGACAAGTCTTTAGGCAACATCGGACAATTTTCCCAAAGTTAGAAACCGGACTGAACAATCATATGATGAGCCGTCCCCTTCTTTTTGGGTTTGAATTAGAACAACCAAAAAAACAATAACTTGAAACGAAAAACAGAAGTTTAAAGAATCAAAAACAGAACAAACAAAAACTTAATCAGGAAAAACAAACCAAGAACACCACAAATCAGAAACGCCAGGACCCAAAAGAAGAGCGCTTTTGATTTGCAAAACAGAAACCACGATCTGAAAAAAACAAGAAGAGGATTTCTTCGAAGAGAAACGCAACTTTGAAATTAAAACCCCCAAGGTGTGTGAATAAATCGGCAAAAGAGGGCTTTTCGTTTTGTAAGATAAAATTGGAAACAAATCGAAACTCTGAATCTAAAAAGGAGGTTTTCAAATCTAAGAAACGAAATTAAAAACCCTCGAACCGGAGAAAACACAGATCCAAAAGATGCCTTTTTACAATATCAAATTAAACAGAAACCCTAATCTATAAACAACAAAGGAAAAACAACCTCTTCGAAACTAAAAAACCCTAAGACGCAAGAACACAACGACATAAGAGCGAGAGAGAAAGATCAACATTTGCGAGAATCAATTGCAATAGCGGCGGAAATCGTTACTAAATTATATACATATACAGATGTTAGAGAGGGTATTTTAGTGACCGTCATAAAAAAAAGTAGACAGTTGGCAAAAATATATTTAGTGACCGTTGAAATAAAACAACAATTTCCTTTTTTTTAAAGGAAAAATCATCCCAGACATTTCCTTATTTTGTTACAAAAACAATATTTTTTTAAAACGTCATTAAAAAAAATACAATTAGCAAGTTGTCAAAAATCTTAAAATTATACAAACTAACAATTAGTACACTGTTTTTCATCCCATGACAAAAATATATACAGTCGCCAATAATTGGTGGAAGATTAAGCAAAAAAACTGGTTTAATTTAATCATGTATAAAAAGTATTTAGAAAATTATTTAATTTCTAATTTACCCCTTTATAATTGATTGATTGATTTTTTAAAATGATATGAGTAAATTAGAAAATAAATAATTTTGATGAAAAAAAAGGTTCAAACTTGTAATTTGAAGCAGCTGAGAGAGCCTGAGACATCTTTGACTCTCATAGATCATATTTATGCGGCAATCATATAAAAAAAATGCATAATATTACAAACTTAACTAATCACCTACACAAAATTCTTAACAAACAAACTTGACTTGACTGATGAATATTTGTCTCATTAACAAACTTTTACATGTACAAAAACAAAACTCATTAACAAGAAGAAAGCTGTAACAACAACTCTAAATAGTCTCCATGAGAAGAAGACCCTTTCCCCTGTGAAGCTTCTAAATTGGATTCATGACAACGTCTCCTTCCAACATCCGCAACACCTTCATTGAGGAGACACAGATTCCAGATATGAAACAAAATTAACATTCGAAAAATTCGATTTAAATTTTTTTAATCTTTTTCAAAGTGTTGTGGAGATGAGCTATGGCAGCAAACCTGAGACATTCGTGGCCTCGAGTTAGGGTCACGGCGAATGCAGAGGTAAGCACATAGCGCCATACAGTAAACTTCTTGCTCAGAGTAGCAATTCATTAGACGCGGATCAAGAAGCTCCTTAATGGCTTGTTTCTGCAACAACGGTCTTGCCTGCAAAACAATTGAAAAAACAAAATGTTCCTTCTCTGTCACCATCAGAGCTTTAAAGATTGAAACTTTGATATGATTTAGTTTTTGGTTTTTTACCCATTCGGTGAGACATTGTTGGCCTTTAGGCCGTTTAATGTCCATGGCCTTTCTTCCTGTGATAAGCTCAACTAACACAACCCCAAAAGAGTAAACATCTGCTTTCTCTGTAATCTGTCCGCTTTGCGCGTACTCAGGAGCTAAATACCTGAAGCAATACAGAACATTTTACTTCCTGGTCATTGTGTTCAACTAGTAGATCAAAAATAAGAAGAATCTCTCAGTGATTGAGGCATAAAACAGTACCCGAAAGTTCCAATCACTCTGGTTTCCACTCCTTTATCTCCTTCTGGTTGCCATCTCGCTAGCCCGAAATCTCCAACCTAGAAAAAAAAGTATTAAAGTTTAAAACTTTGCACACACCCAGAAGAACAGAGGGAGCTTGACTTGAGCTAAAGTAAAGATGATTGTTTTACCAAAGGCTCAAAATCATGAGTGAGGAGGATATTGTTAGGACGCATATCCCTATGAACGATGCAACCGACTCTGCATTCTTCGTGAAGGTATCTCAACCCACGAGCTGCTCCAACCGCAATCTTTTGCCGCGCTGACCATCCTAACGGCTCTTTCCCCAAACCTAATGAAACTTTCCTTTAGTAGCCATTTTTCAGGGAAATTACAAAAACAAGAACGTTCTTTTGTATTCCGAAAGTAGAAAGTCTTACCATAAAGATGAGTATGCAAAGATCCATTGCAGATATACTCATAAACGAGCAATCTTTTTCCATCTTCCACGCACAGTCCAATGAGCATCACAACATTCCGATGCTGTGCACAGCTCAAGACCTCAACTTCGGAGCAGAACTCTCTGTCACCTTGTGTACTAGCAATCTTATATTGTTTGACGGCAATGATCTGACCATCTGGTAAAGTTCCTCTGTGAACCGAACCGAACCCACCTTCAGCCAAGAAACTACTTTTAGAGAAACCCTTTGTCGCGGTCTCCAGTTCGCCATAAGTGAACCATCTTGGAGGGTTTCCGAATTTAGGTGCCTTGTGTTGACATATGGAACATAGTGGAGGAGGTCCAGGAGCTGGCTTTCTGGATAAAGAAACCACCTCCCTCACGCTTTTGTTTAAGCATGTATCAGATCTACGGATCTCCTTTCCCGCGTCAGGTTCTTTCTTCGATGAACCGAGCCTAAGAACCGAGAATCTTGATTTCCTCGGAGTTTCGGTTTGAGCTTTCGATGAATCCCCACTAGGACTCAGGATATCAGATGCTGTCACAGGGTGAGAAGATGAGGAGGCCATTGATAAAGGACTCCACTTTTCGATATCCGAGTCAGAATCAGATTCAAAGAAACTCTTGTTTCCGTCACTGACCCACGAGTTGTTATCTTTCTTGAGGCCTTCAAAGACTCGAGAAGCTAGAAACGGTGAGGCTCCTGCATCGGAGCTAGATATAGAAGAAGTCCCCATATCAGTTGTTGTCTGTGAAGAACCTTCTTGGTCTGGACTGCTAGCCGGAGTTACAAACGGTTCCCTCAGCTTTTTTCTGGGCCTTGAGCTTCTCCGGGACACGACGGACTTTAAGGTTAGCCTCGAAATAGCTTCTGGATGCTCTGTATCTGCATTTTTCACCAAATTGAGACGAATAACCTTTGGCTGTGACTTCTTGATTACCACAAGATTGCACTCCAATTGCTCAATGCAGCATTTCTTCTCATACTTCAGTCCCCTGTTTAATAATTTTTCAGAGGCACAAAGTAAATCACACAATTCACAAAAAACTATGCATTTGCAACACACATGTATGTATAGTGTTCTACCTGTCTAAAATCACCCAATTCGAGTTGGATTTCTTGGCTTCAGCAGCAATAACTCCATCAGGTGAAGCAAAAACGATTTTGATTCTGACATTTATCTGCATCATTAAAGCAAATGAAACTCTCTATGGATCCGATTGACCAAAGAGAAAAAAGCTGTTATCTTTTAATCTACATGAATAAAAAAAGAGTCTTTTACCTTCTCTGCATCATAAACATTGTGTAACTGGAACATCATCTGAGAACAAGACTCATGAATATCATCTTTCCGATCCGAATTCGTTCCAGCAAGAAATCTTCCATTTCCTGACGCACAGTCGCTGGTAAATCTCGAAAACCCCCAAATCTTTTTACCTGAAAAATCAAGACAAAAAGATGAAATCTTTACCTTAAACACATCAATGTAACCAGACAAAACTAGCGCAGAGCTCATTGGTTTTTTTACAAATTTCAAACAAAAATTCTGCCTTTCTAACTAATTCCTTCAGCACCAAAGAGGCAAGGGAAATTATCACCATTCAATACCAAGAAGTAGGCAAAACAACAGATTGTGAATTAGAGACAAAGAAGGGAAGAGGAAAAATTAATTTACTTGTATAATTTGAAGGAACAACAACAAGAAGCCTAATTCGATCTCCAGGTTGAACAACGTGAGTCAAAGTCCATAGAAGAGCTGCTTTTGGGATTTCCTTTGAAGCCCTAACTGCAACCATTACTTTCTTCCCTACTACAACACCTCTCTCTCTACAGCCCTTCTGCTTCATTCTCTAGATAGATAGATAGAGAAATCACAAACCTAGAAATCGAAAGAAACCCTAAAACCCAGAAACTACTTCTTCTTCGACCTTTGCTTACATACACTTTCAACACTCCACTTAATCTAAACCCTTTTTTTTTTCCTTCTGAAATGAGAAAGTGGAAGTATCAAGCAATCCAAGATGCTTTCAGAAATCAGAAGTGACCCCCAGAAGCTCAAAAAAAAAAAAAAAAGTTGATAAATTTACGCGTGTGTGAGTGTGTGTAAGTGTGTGAGATTCAATGTCTCTGAAACTTTTTTTTTTTTTATCTGAGAAACCCAAGAACAGATGCACAAAACACAACAGCACAAGAACCCAAAGTACTTTCTCTCTCTCTCTCTCTCTCTTAATAGCCAATCCCTAGACTCGAAATATTAGATCTCTTTCACTCTCTCTCTCTCTCTCTGAGAAATTTCAACGCTTTGTTTGGGTTTATAAGACTTTAAGCTCCACGAAAATGGTGTGAGCATTGCTTTGCTGTAGAAAACAAGAAAATTTTGCTCATCCTTTGTTGGTGGGCCAAAGCTGGATGATGTAAGTCAGATTTTGGATTTTCAACACCAATTTCTTCGACAAAATCAGAGGAATTTGGTAGGAGATAAAAGGAAAGCTCCAAAAGGAAGATTTAAAGATAAATTATGAGGAAAGGACAAAGAAGGAGAAGAAGTATTTGGATTTGAAGCTCTGTTTGAAAGAAGAGACAATGGCTATTATTATTATATGATTGGAGGAGTTTCTTTCTTCTTCCTCTTTCTCTATTTTGTCTCTGCATTTTTTTTTTAATTCCAAGAAACTAATAAAAGGACAAAAAAAGAATAAAGAAAATATTCACAAAGTACTCTGCTTTATTCTAAAGAGAGCAAAAAGAACCCAATAGAGCTGTGTCAAAGGATAAATCCTTAATTCCTTATCACACTTTTATTTTCAATTTTCTTGATTTTAAAAATAAGACCGTTTCTTTCTTCATTGTCAAGCTATGGCCAAGTTTTCATTCTTTTATGACAAAGAACATAATAGAATCGGTTCTCATAATTCATTCGGAAAATTATAATAAGAAAAAGTACCAAAAAACGAGATAATTAAGGAGTTGAACGTTGCACTTGCATGCTTTTCATGTTGCTTTATTTATTTCAGTGGAGAAAGTGAAAAAAGAAAGTTGGGTAAAGATGATTTGTACTTTATTAAAGCATGAAAGGTGCTCCAATAAATCAACTCTAGTGATGTAATCGAATATATCATGTGTCATATTAGAAATGAATCAAACTAAAATCTTATGATTAGTTCAATATATACTATTACCAAAGTGAAAAAGGATAAAAAAAACAAATTTTGGATTTAATGGCAGCATGAATGAGAGAGAATACACTAATCAATTATTAGGATATTTTAGTGGTTCACTATGATTGAGAAAGACTTGGTGAACGTTGAATTGAAAATGTTCATTATATTATAGTTTTAAAATTGCTAAAATAAACGAAAACTGTATTTATAGACAAATGTTGTAATACTTTAACCCAAAAAAAATGTAATAAACAATTCAATCTATGGTGAGTTTGACTATTTGATGAATTAGTTGGTGTTATAGTTTGTGTCCATATCTATGGTGCTTATAACCTATAAAAATGAAAATTTGTGTTACCTATAAAAACTAGTTCTTGAACACAAACAAATTGTGCAATTGTCTAATTTTGCTTGATCCATTATGAGTTTAAAGAGCAATAGTTACAATATGATCGATTATCTTCATTTGAGACCTCATCTCAACCATCTCACAATTACATGATGTGGTTTCCAGACTACACATCGTAATCGTCCAAGATGCTTAGGACAAACACTGCGTTCTGAAGCAAGACAAGCTAACAAACTTATTATCATTGGACTAACCATCATATCATAGTTTTATACACGATAATTAAGATGTACAATATCAAACTTCAAACTCATAATCTATGAGATAGTCTCCATCAATCGAATAACAAGGATCAACACTCTGAACCATTATTACTACTTCAGTTAAGACAATTTATAAGTTGTGATTCTTATATATACCATTCATTGGATTCACTCGGGTATCCATATCATATTCTTCTTGTCTGAGTCCATGAGCAGCTCGTTTGCAGCCTGAATCTTGCTTCTGCCAGCATGAATCTTGTTACTGTCGTCTCTCTTTCCTCAAGTGTCCCTTATCCATCAGAAACTAGAGGACAAAACACATTTAATCTAATAAGCAGAATTAAACCAAACACAGAGTTGCAATTTTTTGTGCTAAACCAAAGTGACTCCATGCACTAATAACAGAAGCGTCGCCTACAAATACTTTGGCCAGCTCTTATGTGTTAGTTACTATGAATGAGATCCCAAGATTCTGAAATGCAGTTCAGAAAGGAGTTTGTTAACAATCACAAATATGACTACAAATACTTAGCCAGTTCTTATGTTTTTTTTTTCCATCACAAACGAATAAAACATTTAAATTAATATATATAAATCGATATTACTTTAGAAATCACAGTCGATTTAATAAGCAATTCTATATTTTTTATTTTAATCTCACGTCGGTTGATAGACCGTGGTTAGAAAAGGGACGTGTGCTGATTAATCTCATGTAGTGGCCACTCTCTTCTCAACTCCACCCATTTTCAAACTTAAATTTAGCAAAAAAACAGTTAAAACTAGTTTTATTAACCGATTTAATTAATTACAGTTAATGTTTTCTTAAAAGCAATTCATTTTTTTCAAGGTGTTTTATATTCTTGCCTGCAACTGTCTTCATGTTCTAACTCCTCATCAATCACCCTCTACGAATCTCACTTCATTTACGTTTCTCTATTATCATCATTATTCTTCATTCATTTGTATTGTTAGATATTTTGTTCTCTTCACATTCTTCATCGACGTTTGTGTATTAAGAGATTTGATAATGTCGTTTCTTCGTTCATTGAAGATGGCGAAATCGAATATGCCGGTGATAAGTCAACTGTTGAAGAATATGTATCTTTTCATCTCATCTTAATTTTACAATGTTGTTACATTTTTTTGTCTCTATTTCTTTTCTTACTATATTTAGAAACTTAGATAAAATTAAAAAAAAATCAGCATTTTCCCGCTTAACACTAGTTTAACCAATAGAAAATAGTTATACGTATTCATTAACTGAGATAACATCCATAGTTCGAACTTCGAACTTCGAACTATAACTAAACCATAAACTGTTATAGAGCTAGTAAGCTTCTCACCGTTGATCGGAAAATGAAAAAGAAAAAAAAAAAGGCTAACTGTCTCATATATAATATTTCACCAGGTTGATCGGAAAGGACTTCGGTTCCTTTGCCGTAGTCCCCACTATGTTCAAGATAGAAGACTACAAACAGACTAAACACGGTTCTGCTTTCTCCATCTGGAAGGTCATGTCTCATTCTCTCCCTCGATTTCGATTTGTCTATATATTGAGATCAAAATTTCTGAGTTCAGCTAGGGTCTCTGCTCCATCTTTTGATTCCTCTGATTATCATTTTAAATGAGAGAATTGAAATAAGCTGAGCTCTGGTGATTTTCATCGTCTCTGTCAATTTATGGTAAAAATTTGTCACTTTTAGACCTACTTAGCTCATTCTGTCTTATTGCTTGCATTGCAAGTTGAAGTGGTTTGATCTTAGTCTTATCTCTATTATGTACGATTATGAAAGATGAGCTCTGACTGTGTGATGTTTGATGCTAAACTAATACTGCATACACAGGTTCTGATAGGACCCAACGACTGGGAAGATTTCAGAAATGGGAAAGAAGGTGTAAGTAGATACAGAATCCAGAACTTACCCTATGAAAATTTTCAGGGCCTGTATGAGCTCGGTGTATCAGTCATTAGTCAAGACCAAGGTCGAAAGATTGATCCAGAGAATGTTCTTACTGCATATCTAGGACAATCTGAACGCGTTAGATCAAGACTCCAGGGATATGGAAGATCCTGTGCTCATTTGCCCACTAGTTATTTTGAGGACACATTCACGAAAGGAGGCTCGATTTTGTATAGATGTGTTCAGGTAAATATCTTCTCTTTTTAATTCTGATAAGTATACAAAACTGTTATGATCTATCTTCTCATGTGATTTGTTTTGTCACTATGCGTTACTTTGATTATCAGTTGAGAACTATGAGGGAAGCTGAGGCAACAGAAGCGATGCTTTTGTACATATATGACTATGCTTGGAACAAAGTCAGTAATGGGGAGAGACGCCATCTTGATTTACTCAAGAAGCTCGGTGATGGCGAGTTTATTTGCCATAGAAAGCTGAGCTGTGATGTTGATTACTTCACTTGGATACTCAAAATCTCCCAGTCTAGACCTCAACCGGTTTTAGACAGGGATGATGAGATCAAACGGTTCTGGTTCTGTATATGTTTGTGGAGTCGAACTTCAAATTGCTCTTGTACACGTTATTGGGATTAGGTTTATGGATTTAGTAGTCTTTTTTTTTTTAACACTGAGTTTTTCATTGCAAATTGGATGAAGACAAAGTTCAAACGCGATACCAGTAGGCATCATACAAGGCATATAGCCCCAATCTTAGAGCAGAGAAATAAAAAAACGTAAAAACCAGCATACATAACTTAACGGTAACTTGTATGCAGAGCGTGAGAACCTTCTGTACTTTTAAGAGATCTTATTGGCTTCCATTGAGAGTAGCTGATGAAGCCACGAGGGGCCTTGCTGGGATATGTATGATTGATATCGGTGGTCTCTGGTGACGCTCACTGCGATCTCCATTGCTGGCCTATTGTTTTCAGAAGCAGTGTGATTCAAGCTCCAACGATCCAAGACCCTTAAATGAGAGAAAATTTGATGAAACAGCTCATGGAATTGTGGGAAGAGATGGGATGAAAGCAAGGTCTCTCTCAGTAACTCAGAGGAAGATGTTCTTCATATTCATGGTGGATAAAGATTCCACTGCCCATAGCAAACTCAATAACTCGGCTTCATATGGAGTAGATATTGCAGAGTATGCTCGTCTACTATGCACCATAGTATCGCCTCGGTAATCTCGTACCAACCAAGACACCCCACAATTCCTATTTGGCAATATCCAAGAAACCCCAATGTTGCATTTAACCATGTTACTTGGAGGCTTAATNATGCACCATAGTATCGCCTCGGTAATCTCGTACCAACCAAGACACCCCACAATTCCTATTTGGCAATATCCAAGAAACCCCAATGTTGCATTTAACCATGTTACTTGGAGGCTTAATCCAGTGACCTGCGGGCCCTTGGAGCGTGGATGCTCGTGAGTTCTCTGTTCTCTCACCTTCATAAACCCGTATCCAGTCCTCCGTATCGTCTAAAGCCTTTAATACAATCTCTGTCGGATGGAGTCGAACATTCTCGAAGGTGAGGCTATTGCGAGCTTTCCAGAGGTGCCACAAAATCCAAGGGAAAGCCAACCTAATACCACTTGTGATCTCTTGTTTTTTACTGCATAGTATGAGGTGGTGTAGATTGAGGAAAACAGAGCTTGGGGAGAACCCCATCGGCGGGATTGAGAATCTGGATATCTCCCATGCTTGTTTGGCAACCCTGCAATCAAATAACATATGGCAAATAGTCTCCAACCCATCACCACAGACTCTACACGTACCATCAATTGGGACACAACGGGATTGTAACCTTTCCTTGACCGCTAGTGCACCGGACAATGCCTTCCATAGAAAGTGTTTGATCTTTGGAGGAGCCTGAATCTTCCATAGATTGGACCACATTTTTTTCTCTAATGGAGGCATGGTAGGGCCTTGTGGGTTTTGCAGAGCGAGCTGAGCGTCAAGAAACTTATAGCCACTTTGTGATGAATACTGACCATCAGTGGAGAATGCCCAAACCAGCTTGTCTGGCCGACCATGAACAGGTTTTACTTGTCTGATTCTTGCCACATCCTCAGGCGAGAATGCTTGACGTAATGACATATCATTCCACCTCCCTGTGTGAACATCCATTAAGTCTGAAACTTTCAGTGTCAGGTCGATGTTACTATCTTGTCTATACATCGGGGGCCGTGGTATGACATCAACAATCCAGTTTGCTGCCCACACATTTGTATCTGTACCATCTCCAATAGATGTGACTAAACCTTGTTTTAGCAGCTCACGACCATGAAGAATACTCCTCCAGGCATACGAGGGCCGTGATCCCAGGCCACATTCTAGGAAGGAAGTATTACGGAAATACCTTTGTTTGAGTACTCTTGCTAATAGTGATTCTGGTCTGTCCCAAATACGCCAAGCCTGCTTGCCGAGAAGAGCTTGATTGAACCGGCCAATGTCGTGAAATCCCAAGCCTCCAATCTCCTTAGGTTTGCATAATTTCTGCTAGGCTACCCATGGAATCTTTTTCCGAGTGTTACCACTACTCCACCAAAATTCTGTCATAGTGCTTGTCAACTTTTCGCATAATCCTTTGGGCAATTTAAAACAAGACATAGCGAAAACTGGTAGAGCAAGACCCACAGCTTTTAGAAGAATTTCTTTTCCCCCTTGGGATAATGCTTGCGCGAACCAGCCTTGCATTCTGTTTTTCAGCTTTTCCTGAATGAAGTTTAAAAGCTGAATCTTGGAACCACTGAAACTTTCTGGTAATCCGAGGTAGGTGCCTTCACCCCCTTCTCTGTCAATATCCAGCACAGCTTTAATCGCAGCCTTATTCTCGACGTCCACCTTGGAGCCGAAAATAATTGTAAATGCATATATATGTATGAGTGCCATTGGCAAGAAATGATGATCAGAAAATCTTCCGAAATTGAGTACTCGCAAATCGCAAGTCTATTGGAGCTGGAAACGGAAACCTCTATATTTGGTTTGAGCCCTAATTAACTGCCTACAAAACCACCAATAAAAAAATGGTGTGAGCATTGCTTTGCTGTAGAAAACAAGAAAATTTTGCTCATCCTTTGTTGGTGGGCCAAAGCTAGATGATGTAAGCCAGATTTTGGATTTTCAGCACTCATTTTTTCGACAAAACAAGAGGAATTTGGTAGAAGGGAAGAGGAAAGCTCCAAAAGGAAGATTTAAAATAAAATCTTGAGGAAGATTAGGGTTTTCCCTTTTCCTTGCTGCAGAGGCAACGGTTACTCTTTTATATTTTGGGCCCGTTTAAGAGTTGAGTATTGATTGGACTTTAAGGAATTGTAAGATACGAAGCCCATAATGAATGTGTGTTATATTACTTGAATTAAAACAAAATTGTTTATATCAGTATATGATAATTTTTAGGAATAATATCTATGGACTTTTAGGTTAAAGTTTTACATTTTCAGTGATAAAATAAATTAACATATGAAGACAAACAGCCTATATTTTTTTTTATAGACGTATAAACTTTTTCCATTGAACAATTTTATATGATTCTAAAACCAAATGTAATCCATAAAATTCACTTATTTTTAATAAATACTTTTAAAAACTGAAATTTGTTATCATTAATTAATTAGTAAAAAATAGTTTTGGAGCAGAAGTGCCTTCACACTGCTCAAATTCTTTTGGCAGACTGCTTGATCAATACTGCCTTTGACTAATTTTGGGTTTTGGTCAATAAAGTATTTTAAGACTCTTGGTCCTTATTTCTTTGGAATTTAAGAAAGGTAGGTGGTAGGTAGAAATCCCGAACAGGGAAGTTTAATTATTCCATTGGAACCCAAAATGTTACGGTTATGCTAACTACGTTCTCAGCATTGACCGAGAGAGATAAAAACGGTCACTAATCTAATAAACCGTAGAGAGAAAGCTTCACCGTTGCAACGGTAACATGAACAACTTTTCCTTCTGACACAGAGAGAAAAAACAAAAACAAAAATCATCTCATCATTATTACATATAAAAAACAAAAAAATTGGGAGGGAGACTTTCTTATCTTGTGAGTTTTCGAACAATGTTAAAAAGCCTTTAACTTAATTAATAGTAGTGTATCATCGGAATGGATTTCGGCGATGGCGTTTCCTTCGCCGTCGTCCCCACTGTGTACAAGAGAGAAGACTATAAGCATACCAAACACGACGCCGTTTTCTCCAAGTGGAAGGTCCTCTCTCTCTCTCCCTCAATTTCGATTTTGTCTATTGAAATCAAAGTTTCTGAGTTTGGGGTTTTTGCTCGATCTAGTGTTGTAATGTCTGATTTTCAGTGGAATTGAGATAACTAATCTTCGATTTCCTAGAATTCGGTGCGAATATGCCCCCGTGATATCCCCAGATGCTTGAAATCTATGAAATAATATAAGCTCTGGTAATTTGCATCGTCTATATCGAGAAGTTCTGAATAATTTTGTGTTCATGGGTTATTACGGTTTTGCAAAATTCATGTTTTACTTGTTTCCACTTCTCTGGATTCCTTTTAAAGTTTCTCACTTTTACACCTAATTAGCTCATTCTGTCACAGATCTCAATTTGCAACTTGAAGTGGTTTGATCTTAGGCTCTGATTGTGTGTGATGTGGGATACTTAAACTTAAAACTGTATATACACAGGTTCTGATAGGATCCAACGATTGGGAGGATTTCAAAAATGGAAAAGACGGTGTGTGTAGATACAGAGTCCAGAACTTGCCCCGTAAATCTTGTCCTGGTCTGTATGAGCTCGGTGTAGCAGTCATCGTCCGAGACCAAGCCCGGAAGCTCGACTCCGACGATGTCCTCGCTGCGTATCTAGGACAAGCCGAAAGCGTTAGATCTAGGCTCCAGCGTTATGGAAGATCCGGTGCTCATTTGCGCAATGTTAGCAACCTTAACGACTGTGAAACCATCGAATCTCCGGACAAGAAGGCTGTGACCTCCGGTTTGTTCGAGGACATATTCACGAAGGATGGCTCGGTTGTGTATAGATGGGCTCCGGTATCATCTCGTCTCTCGACTTCTGCCTAAGTCTATTGACTTTTGATCATTAAGTCATGTGATTGTATTGTTTGTTTTCTCTGCTTTAATGTGATTTTATCAGATGGGAACTAAGAGGGAAGCTGAGGCAACAGAAGGGATGCTTTTGAGCACATTTGACTATGCGTGGAACAAAGGGAGCAACGGGGAGCGGCGCCAGCTTGATCTGCGCAAGAAGCTCGGTGATCGCGAGTTTATGAGCAAGAGAAAGCCCGGGATATCACGATTGCTGTTTCCTTTTCTTCGGAACCAAGTTGGTATCAGAATCAAAGGAGAGAAGCATGTGCTTAAAGAAGAGAGAATGCTAAGCTGTGGTGTTGATGAAGAGAAGAAGAGTGATAATAATTTCCTCGCTTCAATACTCAAACTCACCCGGTCTAGACCTCAGCCGGTTTCAGACAGATTTGATGAGACTGATGGTTCTTGTTCTGATTCTGTCTGTGGAGTCATACTTGAAAATGGTGTTTGTTGCAGCAGAAGTCCAGTCAAAGGAAGAAAGAGATGCGTAGAGCATAAAGGGCAGAGAATTTGCCGTGTTTCCCCGGAGAAACACAGACCGTTACAACCCGAGGTTTTCGCCGGAGAAGATCACAATCAGACAGACTCTGATGTTATGTGTGGAGTGATCTTACCTAACATGGAACCTTGCACTAAGAGACCTATTTCAGGAAGAAAACGATGCGAGGATCATAAAGGCATGAGGATCAACGCTTTCCTATTTCTTCTTAACCGGACAGATCGTGAGAAAACCGTCAAAGACGAGAAAAAAGATCCCGAATCGCATACTGACTTAAACGATGAAGAAGCTTTGACTCGCTTCTGTGAAGCCACAACAAAGAATGGCTTACCTTGCACAAGAAGTTCTCCTAAAGGAAGCAAAAAGTGTTGGCAACACAAGGAGAAAATTTCCTGCGATAGCTCGCCGGTAAATGTTCATCCGGTGGCCGGAAAACAAGTAACGTGCGGTGTTAAAGTGTGTAATGGATTGATCTGTCAGAGATCTCCGGTCAAAGGACGTAAAAGATGTGAAGAGCATAAGGGAATGAGAATCAGCCCTTCATGATGACTTGGTTAGGGTTCTCTGTCACCTAACCGGAATTGTTTGTACCAAACCGGTTTTGTTTGTTTGTTTGTTGTATTTGTACCGATTTTCTGTACCGAATAACTAATTAATTATTAATTTTTGTTAAATCGGTGAGGTTGTTCTCTTCTCCAGTGAAAAAAGTTTGGTAAGAAGTAAGAACTAAGAACTGTCGGTGGAATCACCACCGTCGAGTTTCAGAAGGATGAATCTTATCTAACGGTTAATATTCTGGTAAAAAAACCAGTATGTAGAAAATCGACGGCTCTGATTTGTGTGACGCCACGTGGAGTATCATTATCTTTAACTTATGGATATTACAATTTCCGCACGATGTAAATTTTCTCGAAGAGGCAGGAGAAGAAGAATCGTTATTTTATCTCCGTCGTTAAGATGCCACCGGCCGGAGAGCTCCGACATCAATCTCCGTCAAATGATAAACAGTCTGCCGATAATCAATCTGCTGAAGCAGCAGCTGCGGCAGCGATTTCTGTGGCCGCAGCGGATGCGGAGGCTGCGGGATTATGGACACAGATCAAGGCGGAGGCTCGCCGTGACGCTGAGGCGGAGCCGGCGTTAGCTAGCTATCTGTACTCGACGATTCTCTCTCATTCGTCCCTGGAGCGATCGATCTCGTTTCATTTAGGAAACAAGCTCTGCTCCTCGACGCTTCTCTCCACGCTTTTGTACGATCTGTTCTTAAACACCTTCACCTCCGATACTTCTCTGCGTAACGCCACCGTCGCAGATCTGCGTGCTGCTCGCGTTCGTGATCCTGCTTGCATCTCCTTCTCCCATTGCCTTCTCAATTATAAAGGATTCTTAGCAATTCAGGTGAATCTGCATCTTCCGATTTGTTTTTCCAGAATTTTGCCCAATTCAATGATTTGCATCCTCCGACTTGTATTTGATTTGGTTTCTTCATTCTGGTGAATCTGCATCATACGATTTTGTTTTTCAAGATTTTCGCTCCATCAGTTTTGAGTTTTTGTAGATAATTTGATTCTACAAATCTCCAATTCTGCATCAGAAGATTCGATTTACAGATTTTTGCCCAATTAATTATGACTTCTGATTTGTTGAAATTTCGATTAGGCGCATCGTGTATCGCACAAGCTATGGACGCAATCGCGGAAGCCATTAGCATTAGCTCTTCACTCACGAATCTCCGACGTATTCGCCGTCGATATCCATCCAGCAGCGAAGATCGGAAAGGGGATACTTCTCGACCACGCAACGGGAGTCGTCATCGGAGAAACAGCTGTGATAGGGAACAACGTTTCAATCCTCCACCACGTGACGCTCGGTGGAACCGGTAGAGCTTGCGGAGACAGGCATCCAAAGATCGGCGACGGTTGCTTGATCGGAGCTGGAGCGACTATTCTCGGGAACGTGAAGATCGGCGCAGGAGCTAAAGTAGGAGCTGGATCTGTGGTCCTGATCGACGTGCCTCCGCGAGCTACGGCGGTTGGAAATCCGGCGAGACTCGTGGGAGGGAAGGAGAAGCCAACGACTCATGATGAGGAGGAATGCCCCGGAGAATCGATGGATCACACTTCCTTCATCTCGGAATGGTCAGATTACATTATTTGAAGCTACTATCACTGTTTCTGTGTGTTTGAAAGCGAAAACCTTTCGAACTATTCGCTTGTGTTATCGAGCTTGTAGAGATCGCGAGATAAGTCTCTGAGTGAGCTTTGTTGGATTTATAAACTATTAGGATGTTCAATACAAATAATAAGAGGCTTCATTTGATCTTATCATTAGTCATCCAAGATTTCGGTTTCGGATTCGGATTAACACGCGCCAGAGCTACATTGCATCCATGGATAGTTGAAATAACCTAACTACATCACTATTTTTAGCCAGATTGATGATACTAAAAATAACAATACTGATTTAGTCGAGGTCTATATGAATGATGTAAGTTACTTCAGTAGAGACCTATAATTTGGTCTAATACACTGTAAGGTTTAAGCCTAACTCTTCTGTTTGATATCATCAATTATGATAGTTGTGTGGACCCATCGGTTTACTGAGTTATGTTTATGATTGTTTGTGGTGGAGTCTCAAAACTTTCAAGTGGACAGGGTTCTGTAGAAATGCAACAATCTTGGGGCACTCGTCATCTGATCCAAAGAAAAAACTCGAGATGATCGAGTTTTTTGAAAAACAAACTCCAAACACAAAACAATTGTTACAATGTCACAATTTATGTTTTTTTTTTTGTAAATTATTGAACTTGATTACTTAAAAAAGTGCAGAGTTCCATCACAAAACAATTGTTACAATGTCACAACAACAGATTTACATATTTATATATAAAAAAATGAAACAATAAACAACATATGTGGTGGCTTCTTAACAAGAGGACAGACTGTCGTGTCTTTATCATGGCTGCCTACAAAAGAATGTGTTATATAAAAGGCTTGGTTGAATTTTTCTCCTTCTTCTCAAATCTCCCTAACGTGTTCTATATCTACAAAAGCCCTAATATTTCTCCTCAGCAAAACTAGAACCAATGAATCAGGTAGGTGCACGTTGACTTAAGCCGAAATCCGAGTTTTGATAGGCTTAAGCTTTAGTCCCATGCTTTCAGGAGAGAGAAGCTCAGGTGAAATACAAGAAGGGCTAAGAGGACTTCTAGGGCTCTCTGCGAAACAAGATGGTCTGTATAATCCATAACCCATCAAGAAATATTCCATTGGGATCAACATTGCATGTGGTTGCTCCTCTGTTACCATTGAACCACAAGCCTGAACCTGAAATTCCAATACCCCCCAGATGTTGTTGATCAGTGTGAAACCATCCAATATAAAAACCAAATGTTTTGGTATGTCAAGAAAGAAGGCTAAGGATTTTGGTTTCTCAAACCTCAACCAAAGCACAGTATCCTCTATCCAAATTCGCTGCCATGTGAACAGCTTCCGAGTAAAAGGGAGATTGATCTCCGATGAAGATTAGTGTCCTGCATTTTAGTTTCTTCAATCCACTAGAGATGTCAGGTCTCCTGCAAGAGCAAATGTTTGGTTTCCATCAAGTTAAGAAGCCAATATTTTGACCTTGACGAATGCTCTGGTTAGATAAGGAAGGTGTTTGTTGTATTACCGATCAATAGCATCAAGAAACCGCATAACGTTTACGCTTTGCCTCTCATCAAGCAGCTGAGGGCATTACCAAAAGCGTAACGGTGTCAATTACTGATATACAGAGAGATCTATATATTGATGAATCAGGTAAAAAAATAGGAGATTAAAACACTGACTCTTCTGCAAGCTTGTGCTATATCTGACTCTGGAATCTCGATGTTACCACGGACTTCCTGTTGCAAGTAGAAGCGATTTTTCACAACCGGTTTTTCAAAAAGAGAAGAGCCATTGCAACAAGTATAGAGCGATGGTAACTGCAGTTAACACACCTTACTAAAATATCTCTGAAGCAAAAATTCCTTCATCACTCCACACATTCCATAGAAATACAACAAGTTCGAGATAACCTTGTTGTAAAACCATTCAGACCAAGACGGCGCCTTGCATAGCGGCGAGACAAGAATCAAACCGAGAACCCTTTCTCTATGTTTCATCTGAGTTTTTTTTTAAAACATAGACCAGATAATAAACACAATGTTTGTTGTCTGAGGAAACGGATTGTGAAAAGAGTAAAACTATATAGGAACTTACCGCGAACAAGGTGAGAATGTAAGCACCTGCAGTCACTCCCATACACATCACAGCACCAAGCCTGAACAAAAGCTTATACGTCATTAGTTGGAAAAATTTCACAAGAGGAAAAAAAAAAGAAGCTTTTTCATGTATGCAACTTCAATACGCCAGAAATAAGGGATTCAATCATTACCCGAAAAAGTTGAGAACTTCAAGGATCTGATCTGCCAAATCTTCAGCAGAAGGGACTGAATCATTAGGACAAATCGGAGCAGCTCCTAACTGTAAGAACTCTTCGTGAAAATGCAAGAAAACGAAGATATCATGTGAGTAGTCGCGCCAAGCAAAGCACATGGCAAATTTAACTTAAAAGAGAAACTAAAATATGGACCTCATGACCAGGTGGACTGATGTGATAAATGCAGAAGTTATGTAGCAGCAAGGAAGCTGCTTCAGGGCAGAAGAATAACCCTTGGAAGCATGACATGTCTGAAGAAGAAGCAAACAAAAACATTAAAAACTCTAGCAAAATAGACAAGAGGATCCTGTAATTTAGTCGTACATTAGCAGTGCCTGTAAAGATTCTGTAGACTTACGGTTAAGGGCCAAATCAGGATAAGTAATCAATGCTGGCTTTTCTCGATCTCCATAGACAATGACAGACACAACACCACACGCAGTTTTAACACGATGCTCCTGAACACAAGAAACCAACAAAGTCTTATTAGACAAAAGAGAAAACATATCACTAAACCAACAGAAAAAAAACTGAACGCTTTAAGCCATACACTATCTCATACCATTGTCTTCTCCATATTCTTAATTCATCTATTTCGCTTTTGTATTTGTATACTAAAGCTAGGAATATGACAACTTACTTTAGGTGGAAAATAATAAATACAAACGATAAAGAAAAACAAATGAAAATCTCTGTTAAAGCTTTTCCATGTGCAGCTTTCTACTTTAAGGGGGCATAAAACAAAATCAAAACTACATCATCATCCAAAGGATGGCCTAATTCTAATCATTGGGACTTCTTTTTATAAAAAAGGGAATGACAGTGTAAAAAGAGAAGCTTAGAGATGGAAGAATATGAGTGTTAATGAGATTAATAAAGAAGCATTAGCCTTAATCCTCTAATAAACAAAGTGTTAAAGGTAGACAAAAACAGCTGGAGTTTTCTTTTTTATAAAAAAAAAAAAATCAAAAGGCAATAAGACAAAGAATAAGGAATACAAAAGAAGAAGAAGATATTATAGAGAAGAAGATCCCAAGAATTAAAGAATCATAAAAACGAAGTTTCACAAATCCACAAGCAAAGAATTTTCCAAGAAAACGAAAAAAGAAGCTTGTGAGCTTCTAAAATGTGAAATAGGCAATCATTTGATTCAAAGAAAGATGAGATTTATTGTTACAAATCAATCGAATCTTAACAATGCCTTATAAATGAATCACAAAATCATAAATTTCTTCCACAAAATGTCAATCCGGAAACTGTCTGTTCTTCCAAAGTTTCACAGAAAGATTGACCCAGAAGATTCCAATTAGATTTAGGCAGGTTTGCAATAAACCCAGAAACAAAAAAAAATCAGCTGTATTCGGATCCGATTTCAAGAAAGAAACTACAAAAAACCCAATTTCGATGACAATCGAATCAATGTCGAGAACACACAGAGGAAATCAAAATTTGGAAGTTAAAAGAATGAACCTTGCCACCAAGATAGATCGTTCCCACGTCGACGGAAACGGAGCCGTTTGACTCCGCCATTGGCAACAAAAGCTCCTCCGTTTCCGCCGTGGCCGTGGTCGTCTTATAACCGGCGGGGATAACAGCAGAAACTCTCTTATTTCTCTTCTTCCGCTCCCTACCTCTAGATGTTTTGGCTTTTCTTAGCTTATATACAAAGCCATTCCTTCTCTTTCTCTCTCCTCTCTCCTAAGACCTCTCTGGAAAAAGAACCGATTTTTGTTTTTCTTTATTTTCTTCGTTTACTCTCCTTCTCTCTCTCTCTCTCTATTTAAATTTTTGCGGTGATTTCTCCATAGACGCCGGTAGTCGTAACATGACACACGAACGGTCAAAAACCCAAAAAAGTACTATTATTTATGAAAAAAAAAACTTATTAATGAAAAAACAATTTTGACTAATATTAACCAGCTCGAATTGAATGAAGACTAATATTAATCGACAAAACAATATTGAATGAAGACCAAAAAAAAAAACTAATTGAAAATTTAAAAATGTAATATTTTTTTTAAGAGGACAAGTAAGGGAGGTGGGAAAATTTTCATAACCAACAAAATGTTTAAACTGAATCATATTATAATTGTCTAGTTTTAATTAAATCATTAATTTTTTTTTATATACGTATTTGTATGTTATTGTTTTAAGTATAACCAAATTGAATCTAAAACCAAACCGAATATCATCAGACTGAACCGTATCAAACCTTGTACATTTATTATTTCATTTTTTTTTATACAAACCGAATCAGATTATTTAAATTGAGTGAAATTGAGCAAGTTGACTTTAAGGAAAAATGGACTCTTCTTTAAAATCAGTCCATTTTGCTGAACAATTTGGCCGAAAACTAGACTTCAATAATGGGGGAAGAATAACTAACTTTGGTTGTATTCCACCAGGAAAAAAAAACTGAGAAAGTAATAAATACGTGTTTGTAAAGTTATGGATCATTTGGAAAATTTCGAACATTCATTGGATCAGTTGGCAAAGAGAATGGAACATAAGAAAAGAAAAATTGGGGGCGTTCCGAGAATCGAACTCGGGACCTCTCGCACCCAAAGCGAGAATCATACCACTAGACCAAACGCCCTCGTTGATTTGATGTTGCTGTGAAATTATTAGTCCCTACTTCCTAGTATATTTATCTGAATTTGTTTTATTTGGGCCGCGAACGGGCCTTGCTTAGTTTTGATAGAAGTCACGTGCGGATCATGCGGTGTCCGTCTGTCTGCTCTTCTCGAGAAGAGTTTATACATAAAAATCCCTAAGCTTTACTGAGAGTATCGCTCTCCACATTTTCCATTAACCCTCCAATTTTCCCGCCTTTGTCTCACTCTCTTCCCGCCTTAGAAATCCTTTCGCTCGCCGGAGATTCCATGGTTCAGAAGCAGCAATCCGCCGCCGGTCCAGGTGCCGAGCCTAGGAAGCGTCGGCGTGTCGGATTTTCTCCCGCCGGTGAGTAATTTCGTCTCCTATCCATTTTCTTGTCGTTTTACTTCGCTCGCGATTGCCACTTGCGTAGCTCCACTTTTCGTAATTTTTCTTCTAATCTGGTCCTTTGTTCTTAACAGATACTGGTGTGGAGGCTAACGAGTGCATCAAAATTTATCTCGGTGCGTATCTAGTTTGGATCATTTTTGGGATATATTTCCGTACGGAATTAGGGTTACGTTTCCTGGTTTGGACTTTTTCTGGTGCAATTAGTTGATATAACATCCTTGTTTGTAGTTTTTTTGATTTTTCCGTTGAACTTTATTGCAATTTCGTATCTGGAATGGCTGTTTCAGTTGTTGGTAGAAGAACACCATGATATGAATTGTTTCGATACGCAGCGTAGGTGAAATGTAGTCTGCGATTTAGTCCTTGCTCTGTGACATGTCTCATCACGCATAATTGCTAGTAAGAGATAGTTCTCAGCTTTTGAACATGTAGAGCTGCTTGTGTTCTGTTGATTTATGTGTTTTCTTTTCTCCAACTGATATAACAAAGTTATCAATGAGTCGCAGAAATATTCTATGTATAAATTTTCTTGGGCTGCTGTGACATAAATTTGACGCCTCTTTTCGTGGTTGGTGATTTTCTAGTTTCCAGCAAAGAGGAAGTGGATTCCCCTGAAATTACCTGCGTGAATCCAGTTGACTTGAATGATTTCTTTGATGGAGATGGCAAGATATATGGTTACCAAGGTTTAAAGGTAATCTTTTCCTACCATGAGATTATATAGCTCTTTCTTACATTTATGGTTTCCCACCGTGTTGTGGTTTGGTGCTAACATAATCTTGCCGTTGTATGTCAGATAAATGTATGGATCAATAGCATCTCATTACATTCGTATGCTGATATTACATACCAGAGCACAACCAATGTAAGTGTTTAGTTCACTTTTAATCCATTGAAATGTTTAAATATGGGTTTTCTAGAATGAAAATCTACCTTGGAGCATCATTTCCTGTTATCTCTTGTTATTTGTTGCAAGGGAGACAAAGGCATCACGGACCTCAAATCTGCTTTACAGGTAACTAATAAACCTCCACGTCTCATCTTATAAGATGCTTCAGTAATTCTTAGCTCTCTTTTTTTTTATTTTTTCTTTTTCTGATTGTCTACTTCATTCCACCCAGAACATATTTGCTGAGACCATTGTTGATAACAAGGATGAATTTCTGAAAACCTTTTCAACAGAGAGAGATTTTATCAGGTACACTCCTACTGGATGCTTTCATACTTTGAACTTGTTCCTGTATTTTTTAAGATACGTTTCTCTTTATAGTCTTTGTATATAATTGTTTAACTGTTACATTGATTGTTTTAGAAAAATGGTCTCAAACGGGGAGGTAATGCAATCCAGAGATGGAAGCAGCATTAATGCTCAAGTAGCTCCTTCAGATCTCCAGGTAGTTTTTGCGTTATATGTTTCATGTATCTTATATTCTTAATGAAGCAAAGTAGTTTGAGATGCTATTACCAGCAGAGAAGCTGCAGATTCGTGTAAGAAACAATGTATAATGGTCGATTTTCCTCAGGTTTTACGGATGGAAATTGGTTCTCCAAATGCTGGACTCCTCTATAGCCGATTGGTGCCCCTTGTTCTTCTTTTTGTCGATGGTAATCACCCACCTTTGCTCTTTTTAGGCATCTTGAATTTTTAATTTCTCTTGTTAGTAATAAGTAATAACCACAGAGACATTGGTCCATTTATCAGGCAGCAACCCGATTGATGTTACTGACCCTGACTGGCATTTATACCTCTTAATTCAAAAGAAAGAAGAAAAAGAGGAGCCTTCGTATCGAATTGTGGGGTTTACCGCAATTTATAAATTCTATCGTTATCCCGACAGGTTACGGATGCGACTCAGCCAGGTATTATGATATAAACACCTCAAAGATGTCAGTTATTCTTGCAATCTTTTCGATTTTGACTGTTTATGCTGTTTCTTCATTTTGATTCCAGATCTTGGTCCTACCTTCCTTCCAAGGAAAAGGATTTGGAAGCTATCTCGTGGAGGTTGTAAACAAAGTGGCCGTTGCGGAAAACGCTTACGATCTGACAGTGGAAGAGCCATCTGAAAAGTTCCAACACATTCGCACTTGCATAGACATAAACCGCTTGCGCGCATTTGATCCAGTCAGACCAGCCATCGATTCAGCCGTTCAGACTCTCACAAAAGGTAAGCTATCGAAGAAAGCTCAGATACCTCGATTCACCCCGCCTTTGAATGCCATCGAGAAAGTCCGCGAAACTCTGAAGATCAACAAGAAACATTTTCTCAAATGCTGGGAGATCTTGATATATCTCGCACTTGATCCTATCGACAAATACATGGAGGATTACACATCGGTCATCACGGACCATGTGAGAGCCGACATTCTTGGAAAAGATATAGAAACTCCAAAGAAACAGGTCGTGGATGTTCCAAGCTCGTTCGCACCCGAATCATCGTTTGTGGTTTTCAAGTCTGTCAATGGAGAAGAAGCTAATAGCAATGTTCAAGTTGATGAGAACAAACCGGATCAAGAGCAGCAGCTGAAGCAATTGGTTGAGGAAAGGATTCGTGAGATCAAGTTGGTTGCTGAGAAAGTCTCTAGGATTTGCCCAAAAGTCTGAAAATCTGATTCGATTATAAAAAAACTTCGTGAGAGATTTTATCAGAAGCTTTTTGTTTAGTGATCAAACTCTGTGATCTTTTATCTTTTTAAAGAACCATCTGTTTGCATTCGTCTTGTACCAGACTATTATGGAGGTTGGTTAAACTAATGTAGTTCCGGTTCACCGGTTTAGTACGGTTATGATATTATTAGCACAGTTTACATCAATCCCGTAAATTTCGGTTCACTTAGTGATATCGCTATTGGAATATTCCGATCGACTTTTGTCAAAAACCGGAAATTCAGTTACAGAAACCGATACTGGTCGAACCAAATTTACCAGGCGGACCGGGGAAATTAATTGTCAAGGCAAAAAAAAACATAAGAAGAACAAATCTTGAAGGTGGGACTCTAGTGCGTCACCAGAGGGAGAAGAATTTGTTTCGTGTTCTGTTGAGAAACGATTTTGATTTTGACAGAGTGAGGAAGAGAGCGAAAGAAGTTATAGAGAGAGAGAGAGATGGATTTGATAGCGGGAGAGAGCTCGAAGGTGTTGAGGAAACAAGGATTTAGATCGCTGAAACTGATGAGTGTGGATATGGAACAGGAACTCGGTAACGAGCCTGAGCCTTTCGGTGCTGACTATGGAAGACTCGAAAATGGTCTCGTCTACTACGTTCGACGAAACTCCAAACCCAGAATGAGAGCCGCTCTAGCTCTCGCCGTTAAAGTCGGGTAGGCCTTCTCCGTTTTCGATTTTGGGGACATTTAGTGTACAATTTTGGTTTTTGATTGTTTGTTGGTGAATTGTATTTCCTCGAACTTGAGTTTAGGGGTTTTGTTGTTCTGAGTCGAATTGGTGATTAATCTGTTCTCTGCTGTGCTGATCCAACTTTGATTTGATTAATGATTCTTCTGGTGACTATTTATGGACAGATTTGTGACATGCATGAATACATTCGTAGTGAATATATTCTTTGTATATGTCTCTTGTTTTTTTTTTTAATGAAATGTTTTGTTGAAATGGATAAAGTTGTGTCGAATTATACAATCTGCTGCTGACACACCTTTTGGTTTATTGGCAGTTCAGTTTTGGAAGAGGAGGATCAGCGTGGAGTTGCTCATATTGTAGAGCATCTTGCATTTAGTGCTACAACGAGATATACAAATCATGATATTGTCAAGTTCTTAGAGAGCATCGGAGCAGAGTTTGGGCCCTGTCAAAACGCAATGACCACAGCGGATGAGACCATATATGAGCTGTTTGTACCCGTTGATAAGCCTGAATTGCTATCCCAGGCTATTTCCATTTTAGCAGAGTTCAGCTCCGAGGTATTAACGTCTCTGTTTGACTGTTTGATCCATTTTCTCTTTTTTTTTTGTTTTTTTTTATTGTCCATTAAAGATCTGTAAACGGTTTGTTTAGATTCGAGTCTCAAAGGAAGATTTGGAAAAAGAAAGAGGAGCTGTTATGGAAGAGTACCGAGGGAACCGAAATGCTACTGGAAGGATGCAAGATTCGCATTGGCAGCTGATGATGGAAGGTTCAAAGGTATGTTAGGCCTTTTTTTCTTAATCATTTGTGTAGTTTAAGAGAGACTCCAATGTGTTCTTGAAAGACTTTCATTTGACTGCAGTATGCTGAACGTTTACCTATCGGTTTGGAGAAAGTGATTCGGTCTGTTCCTGCTGCAACTGTGAAGCAATTTTACCAGAAGTGGTATCATTTATGCAATATGGCAGTTGTGGCTGTTGGAGATTTTCCAGATACAAAGGTACTACTATTTTATTTTTGTGACTGTGAATTACTTTTGTTCCCTGGCTACTCAAGCATTTGTGATTTTGTTGAACTGTCAGACTTTGTTTGTAATCCTTCCTGACTTCTTTCTAGGCTGTAGTTGATTTGATAAAGACACACTTCGAGGATAAAAGATCAAGTAGCAATCCTCCAGAGATACCAGTCTTTCCTGTTCCTTCTCATGAAGAGACACGAATCTCTTGTTTTGTTGAGTCAGAGGCAGCCGGGGTTAGTCAAATTTGAACTCTCCAAACTTCTTCCAATATTATCAATTTCCAGACTCCTAAAGCTTCTTTCCTGGTCTTTGCTTGTAGTCTGCAGTAATGATTAGCTATAAGATGCCCGTAAGTGATCTGAAGACGGTGAAAGATTATAGGGATATGCTTGCAGAATCAATGTTTCTACATGCACTTAACCAGAGACTCTTCAAAATATCTCGTAGAAAGGACCCTCCGTTTTTTGCATGCTCCGTTGCTGCTGATGTCCTGGTGAGCCCGTTGAAGGCCTATATAATGAGTTCGTCTTGTAAAGAGAAAGGAACACTGGCATCCCTAGAGTCTATGCTTCTCGAGGTCTCTTCTCATTTCCCTCTTTCCGAGTCTATGTCATTTTATCCTCTCTCCACCCTTCATTGGTTCTCTTGTGTTTTAGGTTGCTAGGGTACGCCTTCATGGGTTCTCAGAGCGTGAAATATCTGTTGTTCGAGCTCTCATGATGTCGGAGATTGAATCTGCTTATCTGGAACGTGATCAAGTCCAATCAACTAGCTTGCGGGATGAATATATACAGGTAAATTCTGTGATGAACTTGATGTCCAGGTTTCTGTCTTTCCCCTCTACGAAAATCTTGTTTATATTTGTGTTTCATCTTGTAGCATTTCCTTCACAAGGAACCTGTTATTGGGATTGAATACGAGGCGCAACTTCAGAAAACTCTTCTACCCCGTGAGAACATGCATACTCTGCTTATAATGTAGTCTACTTAAANTTTTCTTTTTTCACTGTTTCAGTTTCTTTCAAATCAAGTTGCAAAAAGTTTAGCTATAAAATTTCAAATTCTTCAATCAATTGGATGTAGTTTAGTTCTCAACAGCTTTCTGAAAACATGGTTGTTTTTGTTAATTTAATTTATATGATGCACTAGTACACAGCTATAAACTTTGATCATTTTTCCCCGGTTTTGTTTGGTTTGATAGTTAATAAGAGAACCGATGGATGATGAAAGGCAAATGATTGAGATAGAAGGAAAAGTCAATGGCTATGGTTACATGGTTGCCATCATCCAAAGTTTTTCGTAGTTGCCACCATGTCGAGGGGCCCATTTAGCCAATTATGTTTTGTTTTGGACTAAATAACGTCCAACTAATGATTTCATCATTATTAATTTGAGATTAACATCAAATTTTGGAGTGTTCGTTTTAGTTTAGTTATCTATTAGAGTTTCTCGTAAATTTTGGAATATGTACTCAATTGAAGGAAACTCGGAAACAATTCAAGTCAAGATAAGTATTACGTACTATCCATGTGCTGGACAAGAGATGAAGACTTATTATGGTCGAGGAGAATACCCTTTGGTTCGAGGAGATCACCAATGGCACGAGAAGATTCATTCGGGTTGAACACCATCGACCACAACCACTTTGAATCAGCCACGGAGCCACTGATCATGATTCAGCACCAACGACCACATATTCATCGACCCATCCATCACCATGAACAATTTGGTCGATCCACACCCTTGGTTAGGATCAAAACGAGAGATAACGATAGATTACACGCGTGGATCGTCCAAAGCTTTACCCGAGATGACAAATGGACCAGATTTTGGTGTTTTCAAGCTCAACCAGCAATGGTCCAGTCCAGGCCTAACCCAGCAACACTTAGCCCATCATAGATCCACGACGACCTATTACCCGTCCCGGACCAGACTCGAACCAACCTGAGCCTCCATCACATCCAAATAGTTATATTCAGATCCATTTATGGAAAGTTACCCATTTGATCCAGTCAGCTTGACCCACATTGGTTTGTCAATGTCACTAGACCTAATAGAGACTTCTAAAGGATTCATGACACGCCAAACCAACAAGAAGGTCTCAGAGTACAAAGTTGATAAGATTTTCCATTTTTGGCCGTCTTCATACCTTTACTAATAAACGCCATGATCCAATGACAACGCCTATCATTAGTCCTCCATCAAATACATCCATTTTTCAAGTCTCCATAACTAGACAAGCCCGCTCCAACCGGACATGAAACTTTCTATTTAATGACTAAATTTGTGAGAAGAAAATTATAATTTGATTTAACAAATTTATTTGCTTTTGTTAGTTCTGAATAATATTTTTTAATGTGTTTGATCTTGTATAAGCCTATAAAAGCTCACTGGCGCTGCAAACTTGGGCAATATCTCAGATTCCCACGCCTCCGACCATGTTTCCCACATAATCTGTTTTCTCAAATGTTAATTATTTGTTTCGAGGCCTTCCGATACTCAGATGATAAACTATTATTGAATTACTAGTGGGTAATCCGCGCTTCGCGCGGAATTTTACATATCGGTTTATGTAAAACATTTCAACAATATAGAATATCAATTTATTTATTCATAAACAGATCTGACTTTTTAATATTCATAAACAAATTTATATAATCTCAATATCTAATTTTAGTCCTACTTGTTAATTTTGGATCTAAGAAAAAATATTAAATAATATACTTATATTTCTCATTTTAAAATTTGAGTCGATATTCATTTATACGACATTAATCTTTTTCATAAACATATAAAAGTTTTGGAAACACATTACATACAATATCTCTCTCTCTCTCTCTCTCTCTCTCTCTCTCTCTCTCTCTCTCTCTTTCTCTCTCTTTCTCTCTCTCTCTCTGCCTCACTTCCCATCTCTCAAATCATGGATCCTCTCTTTCTCTCTCCTCGGATTATTGATGAATCACATGCAGTTGAAAGGATCACGAGCTACATCAAGTATGCTAGGGTTTCAAGAGATCTTGAATTTGTTTTGTCCACTTAGTCAACTTTGATTATTAGTAAATAAAACAAAATAAGCAATGTTGAATTTATTGGATATTTAGCAAGTCATGCTAGGATTGATGGCCGTTACAATAAAATCTACAATATTAGGTAACTAGTACTACTAATTCAAATAGATCCACTGACTCTTTTTTGAAAAATATAGTTAACACTAATTCCCTTTGTCATTTACTAATTGGATTTTTTTTTCTAGTTATATAAGTGAATTGTTGAATAATATTTAATTATATTTTAACAAAATTGATTATAAACTGTTTTTCTACTGATATGTTTTTATTAATAAAATCATAAAGTAGAAAAAAAATCACCATGTTGATATTATATATTTAACATGTTTAGTGCTTCTTTGATACAATATGTTTTTAGTTTAAGGGGTATAAAAAGAACATGAGAAATCCAAATTTCGACTTTTTTTTTCTATAACAGAACCTTGAGATCTAGGAAACCCTAGATTTGAAAAGACTACAAGTAAAAGGATCTTATTTGTTTCAATTATTATCATGATTTGTGTGGCTCTCACCCTCCAAATATTTAAATAAATTAGGGTTTTATTTTTAATTTTCTCTGTCTCTCTAGTGGGGTAAGGAAATTACAGATAGAGTTTGTTCTGAATGGGGTCGTCCAGTACCATTCCACATACACACAGTTTGTCTCATGTGTTTGGTTTGTATGGGCGCCATGGACTCACGTGAACCTCCAAATTAACTAATTATATTTATAACTACATTATCTATTCTCTACATTTCAATAACGACCCTATTTTTATTAATCAGTTCAATATTAATTTTTCCCATTTGTCTTAAACCATCCCAAGAAATAATCCAAAGTATCTTTAAATCATCATATCATCGTATTGAATCGCATGTACGGTCCATAGCATAGATAAAGGAAGCCATGACACAGACTATTATATGATCAAAAATTAGGAAATTTATTTTCGATTTATTTTCTTCTACGTTAACAAGAAAAATATATGCAAGGGACACATTTTTTTCATTTTAGATAGAACATCCGGATGCGGCCGATTTAAATTGATGAGAATCAAACGTTTGAAAAAAAGAAAGATAGAACATTCGGAAAAAGTTGGACCGATCTTGTCGAATCGTTATGTAGTCGTTAACATATATAACTAAATCGATAGATGATAAAAACAAATCCATGTTTTATGAATATATAAAGAGATGCCTTTTATTTATCCTTTAAATTGTTTGTTTTTCTTGGTTTTAATATTTTAAACATTTTTGCTTTTTAATCATATATATGATTTTAAAAAAACTTCAATATAAAATATAGTCCAAACTAAAATCTGTTGTCGGATTTAACAATAGTATTTATATCCATGTCTTCTAAAATTCACTGTACAAGTTGATGTATACATAGACATAACCAAAGTACCTCTAGACTCACATAAACCATATAATAAATATATATATATAATAAATACCATGTGTGTTTGGCTCGTGTCTCATCTCATGGCCTTTAAAAAGGGTCAAACATAGTATAGCTTGGACTCTTTTTGCCGTCTATGATCTCTCTCGATCTCTCATCTTAGCGCTCTCTCTCTCTCTTTGTGTTTTCATCTCTCTCTCTCATCAATGGGTTCGAATTTTCATTACTCTATAGATCTTAACGAAGATCAAAACCATCACGAACAACCCTTTTTCTATCCTCTTGGATCCTCTTCGTCTCTTGTTCATCATCATCATCAAGTTCCTTCGAATTCTTCATCTTCTTCCTCGTCCATTTCGTCTCTCTCCTCTTATCTCCCTTTCTTGATCAACTCTCAAGAAGATCAACATGTTGCCTACAACACTTATCATGCTGATCAACTCCATCTTTCTCAGCCCCTCAAGGTATATAGATGTTTCTAATAATATATTAACCTTATTTGTGTGTATAAAAATGTTATTCTTGAATGATCTTTCTTTTTTGTTCATTTAGTTGAAATTATGCCTGATCATGTAAAATTCATACAACGAATATTAGTGTTGATTTTGTATTGAGAAATTATACATAAAAGACATTTAGATGATCAATTAAAAAGGGGGAATCTTAAGAAACCATATTTTTTTCTTTTTTTGGTCCAATCTTAAGAAGCCATATACATCATTATTTTGTTTTGTTAATTAAAAACCTTAATCGTTAATATATATCAGGCCAAGATGTTTAACGGTGGATCATCATCATCATACGATCACATGGTGCCAAAGAAGGAGACAAGACTGAAACTAACGATAAGGAAAAAAGATCATCACGAAGACCAAACCGATTTTCTTCATCAAAACCCGACAAAACCCAATTCAGACTCCGACAAGTGGATGATGTCCCCAAAGATGCGGTTGATCAAGAAGACAATCACCAACAATCCCATTGATCACACTGATAATAATAATAATCATAAAGAAGATCACTACCCTTTAAAGCACAAGACTAGTTTCGAAGAAGATCACGATGAAGATCTCAAGAAAGTCTCGACCAGGACGACCACGGAAAATCGCTACAATACAATCAACGAGAATGGTTATTGTAATAACAATGGCATGATTAGAGTTTGCTCCGACTGTAACACCACCAAGACTCCTCTTTGGCGAAGCGGGCCTCGAGGTCCCAAGGTAAATTAGTCGATATTTCTTGATATTATATCTCATATTATATATGTACCTAATTAGTTCAATTTGTAAAACACATAGAGTTATGTGTCAAATACACATACGAGTCCAATATTATGTTAAATTATTAATTTTCATTTGTTTATTTTTTATCAACTACAACTCACATACACATTTATTTTCACTATTTGATTTATTACAGTCTCTTTGCAACGCATGTGGCATAAGACAAAGAAAGGCAAGGCGGGCTGCAATGGCTGCAGCCGCAGCTGCGGGGGACCAAGAGGTGATGGCGGCGCGGCAGCAACAATTACCGGTGAAAAAGAAGTTGCAAAACAAGAAAAAACGATCTAATGGAGGAGACAAATACAAACTCTCTCCTCCGGTGGTGGCGAAGACAAAAAAGTGCAAAATCACAGAAGAAGAAGAAGAGGAGGACGCGGCTAGGGTTGCCGGAGATTCGGATATCAGCAAATCAGTAACTTCTTCTGATTCTTCAGTTTCGTCGAACAAATTTTGCTTCGATGACTTGACGATAATGTTGAGCAAAAGCTCAGCTTATCAACAAGTGTTCCCACAAGATGAGAAGGAAGCTGCTATTTTGCTCATGGCTCTGTCGTATGGAATGGTTCATGGTTGATCAGATAATTATCATATCTTCTGATTACAAAAA
>JAHZTW010000001.1:290208549-290267244 GCA_020283515.1 Alliaria petiolata
AAAAAAAAAAAAAAAAAATGCACCATTCATCATCTAGTTAAAGTGTATTATACGATTAACACTTTTGTGACAATGTGCACAGTGCTCCTCTCGCACAAAATGCCTTCTTTGTAACAAAATCATGTACATGCTCCTATGTGTAACTTGTAATAATTCAAATCGGGTTTAAAATAATAATAAGAGTTAATGGGTTTAAAGAAAGATCTTTATTGAGAAAATAGCCGGAGCTCGAGAGATACAAGGAGGGTTTAGGTCGTCGGAATAAGAACGCCGACCTAAACTTGAGAGAAGAGAATTCTAGAGCGCTAAAACAATCAGTTGGTGTGTTTGCCCTAGATCTCTCCGATGATTTCTGAATGACTTCCACATCGTGAAGTCCTCTCTATTTATCATGTGGCTAAGGCGGTCTTCAAATATTTTCCCTTTTCCTATCGGAATAGGAAAATTTCCGATCGATAAGGACGACCTAACGCTTTTTCAGATCGATAAGGATAAATGAGAATATTCCATTTATCGTAGTCGACCTAAAATGGCAGGAGCCTTTTTAGGGTTTCACAATGGGCCGAACTCAATTGATGACGGGCTTTCTAGAGGGGATACGAATCCCGGCTCTAACATAACTCACTTTACAATATATTTTAGCATAGGATAACTTTTACAACAAATTATTTATTTCCGACAAGGGCGAGAATTGATATCAGTTGAAGTTTAAAGAATCAACTGATCATGATGTTTCAAATAAAAATTAACCAAAACCATCTTCATTAGTACTTGGTGTCCAAAACTTTTTCCACCATAACATGGGTTAATCCAAAGAAGAAATTAGCTAAAAACAAAATACTAAAACAACTTTCTCAAAAAAGAAAAAAAAAATACTAAAACAACATTTTACAATATTTTTCAGGGTAAAAATGTTTTATTTCATAAAAAAGGAGAATATTTTCCAAACATTCAAAACAATGAGTACTTTTAAAAACCAAAACTATTTTCACAATTAAATAACATTTCCATTTGATATAATAATTGCTTTTCAAGTATTTTTTTGTACAGAAATATTGGTTTTCAATAACAAATGTAATTTTTTTTTTAAAGTACATAACTTGTCCCCTAGTCAAAATTAATTAAAAAAGGGATATATAATAATATAAAAGATTTTAGAGATTATCCTAAAATCCCAATTACGTGTCAATTCTCTCTGTTGGCCTAGAGAGTACTCGCAAGACAACAAGCCAATAGTACAAAGTAAAAGTCGGTGTCAATTCTCTTTGTTGACCTTCCTGGTCGTAATCAATTTGCTCACATAGATTGAATCAGCGGTTTCATACCAGCTCTCTTCCGTTTGCAAGTCTTACTTTGCAAGAATCTCCTTAGTAATGTCAATTCTCTATGTTGTCCTCTCAATCATTGACCTAATGTTGCTAATTTTGTAATTTTTTGTAGCCCATTTAGCCCCTACGGAAAGAGAAAATCGTTCAAGAGTGATGCAATTAATAACAGAGAAAAACATTGGCATTTAATGCTTGAATAACGCTCATGTAATGCATTTCACGATTTAATATTTCTTTATTACTTTCGCAATGTTAAAATAGATCCCTGTCAACATCAAATAGTTTATTGACCATTGATGTATTAAAAAGAATCGGTTTATCCATCTTAACGTATTTTAACATTTTTCTGGTGTAATTTAATTGATACACAAATATTCCATCTTGAAAATGTTTTATCTGGAACACAAGACAAAACTTTTTCTTTCTAAGATCTTTCATCTCGAACTCATCTTTCATGTGAGCTCTTGCATTATCAATCTCCTTTTGAATTCCAATCATGTTCAGGTTATCAACATACATATCAATGATCACAAATCATGATGCGGATTTCTTTATAAACACACAAGGGCATATCGTATTATTGACGTAACATTTACTCAACAAGTACTCACTTAAGCGATAATACCACATGCATCCGGATTGCTTTAATATGTAAAGTGATCGTTGTAGTTTGACCGAACATAGCTCTTTAGATGCTTTAGGCATCTTTGATCCTTCTAGGATCTTAAATCCTTCAGGGACTTTCATGTATACATATGTCACTATCAAGTGAACCATATATGTATGCAGTCACAACATCCATCAGGTACATCTCTAAATACTTAGAGGCCGTTAGGCTCATTAAGTACATGAATGTGATTGCATCCATGACCGGATAATATGTCTCTTCATAATCTATTCCAAGTCTTTGAGAAAAACCTTGCGCCACAAGGCGAGCTTTATACCTTGTGACCTCATTTTTCCTATTTCTCTTTCTTACAAAAACTCATTTGTATCCGACCGGCATTACGTCTTCAGGTGTAACAACTATCGGTCCGAAAATGTTCTGTTTATTAAGGGAAAATATTTCATTCCTCATGGCCATTTGCCGTTTATCTCAGTCAAGCATTCTCTGGCAATCTGACATGGAACTTGGATCAAGATCATCATTATCATGATCGATCTCATTGGACACAGAGAAAGAGAACATTCCATCATCATCTTCTATTTCACTTCTAGCCCATAATTTTCTACTTTGGACGAAGGAGATAAAAATCTCATATTTTTATGTTTCAGATTCGTCTTCAAGAAAAATCTCTTTACCAAGTTCTTCTGGAACCGTTTCATATATATCTGTCGGACATATAACTTTATTTGGTTCTTCAGGAACCTTTTCACAAATGTCTTCAAGACATTTGACCTAAATGTCTTCAAGACATTTGACCCAAATGTCTTCGAGACATTTGGCTTTATTTGGTTCTTCCGAAACTCTTGCTCCCAATTTTTTTTTTTACCAAGAATTTCTATCTTTTGATCTCATAGGCCTCCCGCGCTTCAGCTGGACCCTTGGTTCATTTGCTCTACTTAGATCAATATGTTCTTCTGGAATATTTACCCTTGATGGAGCATTAGCTGCATGGATATGAGACTTCATCATCTTCCTCGTATCTGTGAATGTATCAGGAAACTGGTTTGCCAAACTTTGCATGTGTATAATTTTTTGAATTTCCACCTCGCGTTGATTAGTATGAGGATCAAGATAAGGCAAAAAATGTGTACACCAGGTGATATCATTTGGTGATTCTCTCAATCTTCCCCCTAACGCAGGGAATTCAATTTCATCAAAGTGGCAATTGACAAATCGTGCTGTGAACATATCACCAGTTACATGTTCAAGATACCCAATTATACTTGGTGACATCAACTCCGAGCTTTGGGTGAATTCTCTTGCCTGGAGATTCAACCACTCATTTCCAAAGATCTCCAGGATCTTTACTCGTGATGGATTCATCCTTTAAATCAACATGGATGTGGTGGAGTAAAAAGATTTTAGATTTCGCCTTATCTCATATAGTGTCGTTTTTGACTTATCGATAGTGCTCAAAGATCATTTTTCTTTAAATGCACCTTGCACCTACCGCCTAAGACATAAAATTATTTTCACACAAGTCAAGGGCGGAGATCTCGAGCTTTGCCAAATTTAACATTATTATTGAATAAAAAATTTAATTTTGGAATATTTAAACATGCATAATTTAAGACAATAATTTAAAGCAATATGAGGAGACATAGCTTACCATACAATTGCGGAAGAGTTTTAAAACTTACACTCCATGATAAATAAATGAACAAGAATGGGGGTTTTAACTTCCCACTTCATAAATAAATTAAGTGCATGAACATAAATTAAATAAAAAGGAGGTGCTATCCTTCCACTCCGTAAATATGATCTAAGGAGAAATAATATACCATTTGATCTTATGATCGATCGTGAAGGTATAGCCTACCATAACAATCCATCGGAGAAGACAACGCCTATCACTTTGGCATAACATATAATGGAGAAGGCAGAGCCTATCTTTATAAAAAATAATAAACTTGAATTGAACACAAATTAAATCTCACATCCTGGTATATAGATGGATTGAGAGACGATCGTGCTGATAACGTGTTGTGAACTATTTAAATTTATGTGGTGAGATCTATAAGGAAACCATGGAGAGAGAGAGAGAGACTTGAGGAAGAGAGAATTCTCTCATTCAAAGTTATGTTCTTATAAAAAGTAAGGTCACATATTTATAGAAATTCATTACTTAATAGAAAAGTAAATAACTTCATAGAGAATTAAAATACTTCATAGCTAAGAAAACTAATTTATAACTAAGTAATTTATTTCATAGCGAAGTAAACTTAATGATGAAGAATAGATAATCATAAACTATTTTTAACTAAACTCCTTTTCACNGTACATCTCTAAATTCTTAGAGGTCGTTAGGCTCATTAAGTACATGAATGTGATTGCATCCATGACCGGAGAATATGTCTCTTCATAATCTATTTCCGGTCTTTGAGAAAAACCTTGCGCCACAAGGCGAGCTTTATACATTGTGACCTCATTTTTCCCATTTATCTTTCTTACAAAAGCCCATTTGTATCCGACCGGCATTACATCTTCAGGTGTAACAGCTATCGGTCCGAATACGTTCTGTTTATTAAGGGAAAATATTTCATTTCTCATGGCCATTTGCCATTTATCCCAGTCAGGCATTCTCTGACACTCTGACACGGAACTTGGATCAAGATCATCATTATCATGATCGATCTCATTGGACACAGAGAAAGAGAACATTCCATCATCATCCTCTATTTTAGCCCATAATTTTCTACTTTGGGCGAAGGAAATGGAAATCTCATATTTTTCTGTTCCAGATTCGTCTTCAAGACAAATCTCTTTACCAGGATCTTTTGGAACCGTTTTATATATATCTTCCGGACATATAACTTTATTTGGTTCTACAGGAACCTTTTCACAAATGTCTTCCGGACATTTGGCTTTATTTGGTTCTTCCGAAACCCTTGCTCCCAATTTTTTTTTTTTACCGGGAATTTTTATCTTTTGATCCCATAGGTCTCCCGCGCTATAGCTGAACCCTTGGTTTATTTGCTCTACTTAGATCAATATGTTCTTCAGGAACATTTACCCTTGATGGAGCATTAGCTGCGGGGATATGGGACTTCGTTATTTTCCTCGTATCTGTGAATGTATCAGGTAACTGGTTTGCCAAAATTTGCATGTGTATAATTTTCTGAACTTTCACCTCGCGTTGATTAGTGGGAGGATCAAGATAAGCCAAAGAGTGTGTACACCAGGTGATATCATTTGGTGATTCTCTCAATTGTCCCTCTAACGCAGGGAATTCACTTTCATCAAAGTGGCAATTGGAAAATCGTGCCGTGAACATATCACCAGTTGCCTGTTCAAGATACCCAATTATACTTAGTGACATATACCCGATATATATTCTCAATCTCCTTTGTGGTCCCATTTTTGTTCTTTGAGGTGGCGCTCTAGGGGGCATAGACCGTACACCCAAACACACGAAGATGGGATACATCTGGCTTATGGCCAAACACAGAATGTATGTGGGAATATTCATTATATGTACTTGGTCTTACCTGGACTAATGCCCCCATCATGCTATATAGCATGCCCCCACAGTGATTGGGAGCTTTGTTCTCAAGATTAACGGTCTTGCAATCAATTGCAACCGCTTAATCAATGACTCAGCATTGCCGTTTTTGTATGTACGTGCGGTACCGGATGCTCAACATCGATTCTCAAAGACATACAATAGTCATTAAAGGCCGCTGAAGTGAATTCACCAGCGTTATCAAGTCTGGCTTTCTTTATGGTATAATCAGGGAAATGCGCTCTCAACCTAATTATTTGGGCAATGAATCTTGTGAAAGCCATATTTATTGTGGTCAAAAGACACACATGTGACCATCTGCTAGATAAGGCAATCAATAAAATGAAATATCTAAATGACCCGCACAGTGGGTGAATCGGTCCACATATATCACCATGTATTCTTTCTAGAAATACTGGAGATTCATTCCCAACTTTGGCTGGCGAGGGCCTACTTATGAGTTTTCCTTGAGAACATGTCTTACATGAAAACTCCCCCGATTGAAAAATCTTCTGGTTTTTCAATGGGTGGCCACTCGAATTTTGAACGATCCTTCTCATCATAATTGAACCAGGGTGGCCTAACCTTTCATGCCACACTCTAAAAGTGCCGGTAAACTTCTGGTTTACCGCAACATGTGATTCATGCCATGATTATCTTTGTGCAATATAATCCGGAAGACATCATTGATAATTTTTCCGACTGATGTTTCCTCTCCGTTGTAATGCAAAGGTATTCAATGTCATTCTTATTAATAGTCTCAATATGATATCCATTTCTGCGGATATCTCGGAAACTTAATAAGTTTTGCTTAGACTCGGGGGAGTATAATGCATCTTGCACTACAAACTCTGTACCCCTTGGCATTGAAAAACTCTCTCTTCCGGAGCCTATTCTAATTTTTGCAATACCGGTTATAGTACTCACGCATCCAGTGAAACTTTCATTTTGAAAACGGAAAAGAGAAATACTTTTTATCCCTAAGGATTGTATGTGTCGTAGCACTGTCTGCTAGAGAAGTATCTCCATCCTGGATCTCAAATTGTGACATCTTCTGAGCCACAATACTTATAAGAGATGCAATAATTAACCAAAAACAAAGACTTATAAATAGGTTAATTACATCAAAAGCCTTTTGATAAACAAAATTTTATCATATAATTTTGTTTACCATATATACTATAAACCAGATTAAGTTTAGTTACTCAGGTCTTTTGAGATTCGGCATACAGATCGGCTAAATGTTTTGTTGTACGACATGTGCTTACCCAATGACCTTTCATGCCGCATTTGTAGAAAACGATTTCACCTTGCCTTTTTACGTCCCAACCATCATCATTTTTCGTCTTTCGTCCACCACACTTACTTTAAGTGGATAACTCAACATTCTCTCCTAGGAATGGACTTAACCCAGTTGGACTAGACTGATGGTTCATCATCACGAGTTCATTATATTTTTAAGCTACCAGGAGGATTTACATCAACTCCGAGCTTTGGGTGAATTCTCTCGTCTGGAGATTCAACCACTCATTTCCAAAGATCTTTACTCGTGATGTATTCATCCTTTAAACCATCATGGATGTGGTTGAGTAAAAAGATCATGGCTTTCGCCTTATCTCATATAGTTTCGTTTTTTACTTATCGATAGTGCTCAAGAGATCATTTTTCTTTAGATGCACCTTGCACCTACCTCCCAAGACATATAATTATTTCCACACAAGTCAAGGGCGGAGATCTCGAGTTTTGTCAAATTTAACATTATTATTGAATAAAAAAAATTTAATTTTGAAATATTTAAACATGCATAATTTAAGACAATAATTTAAAGCAATATGAGTAGACATAGCTTACCATACAATTGCGGAGGAGTTTTAAAACTTCCACTCCATGATAAATAAATGAACAAGAATGAGGGTTTTAACTTCCCACTTCCTAAATAAATTAAGTGCATGAACATAAATTAAATAAGGAGAAGGTGCTATCCTTCCACTTATTAAATATGATCTGAGGAGACATAATCTACCATGTGATCATATGATTGATCGTGAAGGCATAGCCTACCATAACGATCCATCAGAGAAGGCAACGCCTATCACTTCGGCATAACATATAAATGGAGAAGGCAAAGCCTATCTTTCTGTAAATAATAAACTTGAATTGAACACAAATTAAATCTCACCTCATGGTATACAGACGGATCGAGAGACGATCATGCTGATAACGTGTTGTGAACTATTTAACTTTATATGGTGAGATCTATAAGGAAATCAAGGAGAGAGAGAGACTTGAGGAAGAGAGAATTCTCTCATTCAATTTCTTTTAAAGTTATGTTCTTATAAAGAATAAAGTCACCTATTTATAAAAGTTCATTACTTAATAGAAAAGTAAATAACTTCATAGATAATTAAAATACTTCATAGCTAAGAAACCTACTTCATAGCTAAGTAATTTATTTCATAGCAAAGTAAACATAATGATGAAGAATAGAAAATTAAAATATTTTTAACTGAACTCTTTTTCACAACGCACTTAAATATTACCTTATAAATGGAAACACCTTTTGCTCTCCGTACCTGGTCTGAAATCCATACTTTCATGAAATTAGTACTTNAATATTATCATGCAATTTTAAACATCAAACAATCAAGCTAAGGAATCGGTTTCAATCATGCAAGCAAGTTCAACAAGCAATCCGAGTTTTAGGGTTTTATCTTTTCTTAGACTCAATTCAGTTTTATAGGTTTTAAGAGATCAAACAAGTTTAAACAATCAAAGCGAATTTTAGGTCTTATCTTTAGGTTAGATTCAATTCAATTCATGTTCTCAAAAGATCAAACAAGTTTAGATGAGAGAATCGGTTTTTTAGGGTTTTATAATCATTAGGTCAGATTTCGATTTTTATGTTCTAGGGTTTTAGAAATCTGTTTATACCTTTGATCCTTCTTTTGGGTTGAATGGAATGGACCGGGAGCTAATAGACCTCAGTAAACTTAAGCTTGGAATTCGCGGCTGGTAAGGATCGGATCGGCTACTCGTCGTCGAACTGCTGCGGACGGATTGGATCAGATCAAACGCGGCTACTCGGCTTTGGAACGTGCGGCTGCTCGGCGTCGATTGTTGGTATCGGATCGAGCTGCTGCGAGCTACGGGAATGATCGCGCGGCTACTAAGGTTTCTCCGGGTTGGGAAAACGCGCGGCAAGCTAAGGATCGAGCGGCTGCGGATTGTTTCTCGGTGGCTAGCGGCGGACGGCGGCTTTTAGGGTTTTTATTTTTTTTCTTTTTTTTCGGTAGCTAGGGTTTATCAGAGCAAGCTCGTGCTGATAACGTGTTATAAATCGAATGAATTGTGTTGTGTTATTGCTGAGACCAATGGTCTATATTTATAGTCATTACACAAAGGAGAGAAAAGGAAATAGTCCCTTTACTACTCATACATGAAATAGGAAAACTTCTACTAATCCTATTAGCAAAAGGAAATCCTATCTCTAATGGGACTTGGTCTTCACGCCGAGACTAGGCCACATATTGGGCCTTATGGGCTGAGCCGGTTATGGACATCCAAACCTCAATGGTTTATAACATGTTTTATTTTTTAGGAGTCTTCTAGTAGTTGTATAACTCTCTTGTAGGGATTTTAAAATTTTTTTCATGTCTGTTTATTAACCGTAAGTAATTGTTTTAGAATTCTTCCCCAATTAACCCGAATTTTGTTTAGCCTCATAGAACTCTTGTAATCTTAGTAGCTTTCACCCCAAGGTTGGATTGACACCTGAAGTATTATAATGACATAGACAAGCTTTAGGTTTTGTTTAACCTGCTAAAAAGCTAGTTATCAACGCCATCCGACTTGTTCTACCCGCCAACCAACCCAGGCGAGTGAGGAACCGTACCATAGCTGATCACGATACTCCTGACCAGCACTTCCAGAATCAAGCCGCGATTCATGTGAACGTCCCGCATGTGGACGAGTTGGAGATCAAACCGCAGATCATCTCTTTAGTGAAGCAAAATCAGTTTCACGGCCTATCAAACGAACATCTGATGGACCACATCGAGTTATTTGAAGAAATTTGCAGCACTACAAAGACGAACCGAATCCCTCCCGACTATCTAAAGTGCAAGCTATTCCCATACTTTTCGAACGACAAAGCTCATAGATGGCTGAAGACTTTACCACCAGGATCGATCACTAACTGGGTGGAATGCAAGTCAGCTTTCCTCAATCATTTCTACACTAAATCTCAATCCAACCTGCTGAGAAACAAGATCTAAGGTTTTCAACAAGGACCGGTCGAGTCATTCTTTGAAGCATGTGAGCGATTGAAAGACTATGAACGCGACTGTCCTCACCATGATTTCTCCGGAGCCAGCTTGCTGAACACGTTCTACCGCGGACTGCAGGCTAGATATCAACTCTCACTCGACACAGCCATCAATGGAGACTTTACAACAAAAACGGAGCGACAAGGGCGCGCACTCATCGAGAACCTTGCTGTGAGCAACATCAACAACTGTCCGGATTATGATAGAAATCAACGAATCGGAGACTCTGATTCTAAGTAGATAGCCGAGCTAAAGAATATGATGAGTCAGCTGCTCAAAGGACAGCAGCGCAGTATCAATGCGTGTGATACCGTGGGGGAGAGAGAAGAGTCTAACCCGAGAGACGACGGAGACGAATCCTACACGCGAGAAGAAGAAGTTAACTTCATAGGAGCGCAGAATTTGTATCCGAACCGAAACTTCAACAATGGATTCAACAACAATTTCAGGAACAACAACAACCTCTCATACCGAAACCCGAACGTGGAGAACCCGCGAGATCAAGTGTATCCACCTCAAGGAAGACCCTTTCAGAACAAGTTCCAGAACGTGAACTACGGAAGCAACGGAGGCTACCAGCCAAAGCAACCCTACAACTCTCAGCTCATGCCCTACATCAATCAGCAGGGAGCGCTACAAGCTGCATTAAACGCACCATACCCATCACGGGAGGTTGATAGACTCATAATTTAGCATGTTTTAGCACTCATTTATGATTGTTTTGCATTCATATTGCATTCATACTTAGAGAATTTGTAACTTTTGTCTCATTTTAGGTCTTAGGACACTTTGCATTGGCATTTGCATATTTCTTGCATATATGCATCATTTTCAGGTTATTTGGTGTACTTGGAACTATCTTGGATGCTGAGCATGGACAAGGAGTCAGAAGAGGAGCTTAGGAGTTGCTGGGAGTCAAGGAAGAACTTGGAAAATTGAAGAAAAGCAGAGATCGACCCTTAGATCGACCTCCCAGCCCATTTCACCTTAATATCGAGCAGCAGATCGAGTGCCCAGCCCGTTTTACCTTAGCTCGAGCAGGATAATCGACCAAGCCTACTCGATCAACCTTGGATCGAGTTGAAGATCGAGCAGGCCACTTGTTTCTACAAACAGATCGACCAGAAGATCGACCGGCCAGCTTGATCTCTAGCTCAAACTCTCCTTCCCTCTTCTTTGGTTTTTAAACTTTTGCCAACTGTTTTTTGGCTTGTAGTGAGGAGACCATTTGTTGATAAGATAAGCTTGTAACCCACAAATAAGGCCACCCACGAAATATTCCTTTTTGTCTACACATTTTTATATCTAGTTTTTATTTTCTCTCCTCCATACTTGTACTTTTAAGCTTTCTTGAGTTTTGTAATTGAAATTTCGAATTTTAATCAAGAACTTGCATTGTAATCTGTCTTCTTGCTTAAGCCTAACATGTTGAACATCTCTAAACCAATGTTTAAGAGAGGTTTGAACATGATTACTGAGTAAATCACTAAGGTTTGAGGTTGGGATGATTAGGGGAGGTTTAAAGGTTTAATCTTGGGTTTTCTTCTTAATCTTCATCCAATCTCTTCTTGGATTTGGAGGGCTCAAAGCCTAGAGACTCTTGAGAAATATCTCTTTGATTCTAGGGATTTTCTTATCTCAAAAAGACTTAGAAAATCCTTTAAACCCAAATCCAAGAGACTAGCAAGGACAATATGGGGAAACTCCAATTTCGGCTACATTTCCTCCGCAAGCCCCTCCGTACAATGCAAATGCCTACACTCAACAGGCATTTCCTCCTCCTCCCCACTGCTACTCTCAACATCAACAATATCAAGCTCCATACCCACCACCACCATATGGACATTACGGATTCTACACACAACATCCACAACAGCAATATTCCGACATCAAGAATCTTCTCACTCAGCTGGTTCAAAGTCACTGCAGCAGCACCCAAGACATCAAATCAATCAATTCACGCTTGGACAAGCAGGAAGAACATATAAAGCTAATCCAACAACCAACGCACAATGCACCAACTACACAACCAGCCTACGTGCAAGCTATAACTCTACGGAGCGGTAAGACTCTTGCACCAAAAGCTCAAGCTCCGAAGATCAGCGAGGACGCTTCCGATCTAGTGGGGGGGGGGACAGCTCTGAAAAATCAGAGGTCAACAACGAGGAAGAAGAGGTTCAAGAAAGTGTTGAAGATCAGCTGTTCACCAAACTCAGAGAACAAAATATCGGGATGACACCGATACCTGCTGCCCGTTTTAAGAAACCAAAAGAACCACGATTTGTTCCACCCGCATACAAACCTCCTTACCCCTTTCCAGGAAGGTTCAAGAAGGAACTCCTCGAGAAATACAGAGCTCAGTTTGCAGAGCATCTGAAGAAAGTGGAACTCACCATGCCACTCATGGATGCTTTGGCGTTGGTACCACCGTATCAAAAATTCATAAAAGATGCAATCTTAGCAAGAACGAAAGAACTCCAAGGCATGATGGTAATGACAGAAGAGTGTAGCGCCATTATCCAGAAGAAGGTAGTGCCGAACAAGCTAGACGATCCGGGAAGCTTCACTCTCCCATGTTCAATTGGTCCACTCACATTCAACAATTGCCTTTGCGATCTAGGGGCAAGTGTGAGCCTCATGCCACTATCAATAGCTAAACGACTGGGTTTCACGTCATACAAGCCAAGCAGAATATCTCTGATATTGGCAAACCGATCTGTAAGGTTGCCTAAGGGACTACTCGAAGATGTTCCCATCCGGATTGGCGATATCGAGGTGCCAACCGATTTTGTGGTGCTCGAAATGGACGAAGAACCGCGAGACCCTCTTATTCTTGGGAGACCCTTTCTCGCCACGGCAGGCGCGGTGATTGATGTAAAGAAAGGCAAGATTGAGTTGAATCTTGGAAAGGATATCATACTCAAGTTCGACATAAAGGAGGGAAGATATTCTGGGTGGACGCAATGGATAAGCTGAACGATGAGCTCTTTGAAGAGCTTACTTTAAAAGATCCGTTGCTTGTAGCTTTGACAAAAGAGGGGAGGCAGCACAGGCATGTGGAACAGGAGAGCGAGGTCTATGTTATGCATCTGGATGCGAGGAAAGCCATGGAAGATGATGGATATCCAGAGGACCTGGAGCATGAGAGGCACAAAATCGCCTGGAAAACAAAAGAAGGGACATATCGAGATCAAGCCGATATAGGTACAACGAGCTCGGAAGGTCAAAACATAAGAGGAGATTGGAACGAACTAGATGCTCCAAAATTAGAGCTCAAACCTCTTCCAGGAGGGCTAAGGTACGCTTTCCTAGGTCCTAACTCGTCTTACCCGGTCATTGTCAATGAAAACTTGAATGAATTAGAATTATCCTCCCTTTTAAGTGAGTTGAGAAAGTTTAGGAAAGCAATTGGTTATTCCTTGGATGACATTAAAGGCATATCCCCTTCTCTCTGCACACATAGAATACATCTAGAAGATGAATCTATGACTTCTGTAGAACATCAAAGAAGGTTAAACCCTAATTTGAAAGAAGTTGTAAAGAAAGAGATTCATAAACTTCTAGATGCGGGTGTTATCTATCCAATTTCGAATAGCACTTGGGTTTCACCTGTCCATTGTGTGCCCAAAAAGGGAGGAATCACAGTAGTCAAGAACGAGAAAGACGAATTAATACCCACGCGAACCATAACAGGCCATAGAATGTGTATTGATTATAGAAAATTAAACTTGGCCACAAGGAAAGATCACTTCCCCCTCCCTTTCATAGACCAAATGCTAGAAAGGCTAGCTAACCATCCATACTACTGTATTCTGGATGGCTATAGCGGCTTCTTCCAGATACCGATACACCCAAATGATCAAGAGAAAACCACATTCACATGCCCATATGGTACCTTTGCATATCGAAGGATGCCATTTGGGTTATGTAATGCACCAGCAACTTTCTAAAGATGTATGATGTCAATTTTCTCTGACCTAATAGAGGAAATGGTGGAAGTGTTTATGGACGATTTCTCTGTGTATGGTCGCTCTTTTGGTGTTTGTTTGTCGAATTTGTGCAGGGTACTCAAACATTGCGAGGAGACTAACTTGGTACTAAATTGGGAGAAGTGCCATTTCATGATCAGAGAAGGAATAGTGCTTGGTCACAAGATATCGGAGAGGGGTATCGAGGTCGATAAGGCGAAAATAGAGGTCATGGTGCATTTGAAGCCACCCACCACGGTGAAAGAAATCCGTAGCTTCCTTGGTCATGCGGGCTTCTACAGAAGGTTCATCCGTGATTTCTCCAAGATAGCTAGACCACTCACACGACTCTTATGCAAGGAAGCCGAGTTTGTCTTCGACGAAGATTGCCTCCAAGCGTTCAACACAATCAAGGACGCACTTGTTAGTGCTCCCATAGTTCAAGCTCCTGATTGGGACCTTCCATTCGAGATTATGTGTGACGCGAGTGATTATGCCGTGGGAGCTGTTCTCGGCCAAAGGAAAGAGAAGAAGTTGCACGTGATATACTATGCAAGCCGAACGCTAGACGATACCCAAGTGAAGTACGCCACGACCGAAAAAGAACTATTGGCAGTAGTGTTTGCCTTTGAAAAATTCAGAAGCTACTTGGTGGGATCAAAAGTGATCGTTTACACGGACCATGCTGCACTAAGGTATATCTATACGAAAAAGGACACCAAGCCGAGACTGCTAAGGTGGATCCTCCTGCTACAAGAATTTGACATGGAAATACTGGACAAAAAGGGAATAGAGAACGGTGTAGCTGATCACTTATCCCGGATGAGAATAGAAGACTTGATTCCCATCAATGATGTTATACCAGAAGAACAACTCATGATGGCAGATGTCCTTGGAAGAATGTACCGAGTTAATAAGAGTTTGGAAATTGTAGCCAGCATGGAAGAAAACGACATTCCTTGGTATGCAGACTACATCAACAACTTGGTGAGTGGAGACATCCCAAATGACCTCGATGCTTACCGAAGAAAGAAATTATTCAAGGACATTAATTATTTTTTCTACGACGAGCCGTATCTCTTCAAGAGAGGGATAGATGGGATCTACAGAAGATGTGTGTCGAAAGGAGAAGCGAGAGGGATCATATTCCATTGCCACGGTTCAGCCTACGGTGGCCACTTTGCCACGTTCAAGACCGCAACAAAAATATTGCACGCAGGATTCTGGGGGGCAAGTTTATTCAAAGACACTCATGAGTTTGTATCCTCTTGCGAAGCGTACCAAAGGAAGGGAAACATTAGCAAACGGGACGAGATGCCACAGAACCCGATATTGGAAGTCGATATTTTCGATGTATGGGGGATTGACTTCATGGGACCGTTTTCTTCCTCTTATGGCAACAAGTACATACTAGTTGCTCTTGATTATGTCTCGAAATGGGTCGAAGCCGTAGCTAGCCCCACCAACGTTGCGAAGATAGTACTAAAGCTATTCAAGTCAACTATCTTCCCAAGGTATGGAATCCCAAGGGTGGTAATAAGTGACGGTGGTAGTCATTTTATCAATAAGTTTTTCGAAAATCTCTTGAGGAAGCATGGAGTCAAGCATAAGGTAGCTACACTTTACCACCCACAGACTAACGGGCAAGTCGAGATATCCAATCGCGAGATCAAAGCGATATTGGAAAAAACAGTCCGAGCCACAAGAAAAGACTGGTCAGCAAAGTTAGACGACGCTCTGTGGGCATACAGGACTGCTTTCAAGACGCCCATTGGAAGGTCCCCTTATGCTCTCCTATATGGCAAGGCATGTCACTTGCCCGTGGAACTTGAGTACAAGGCTCTATGGGCCATTAAACTCTTGAATTTCGACATCAAGACAGCTCAAGAGAAGAGACTGATAAACCTACACGAGCTAGAAGAAATCCGCTTGGAAGCATTCGAGAGTTCGCGGATCTACAAGGAGAAAACAAATTTCCTCCACGACAAGAAGATCAAACCGAAAGAGTTCGCACCAGGGAATCAAGTGCTGCTATACAACTCAAGATTGAGATTGTTCCCTGGGAAGTTAAAGTCACGATGGTCCGGACCATACACCATCAAGGAAGTATTGCCATACGGAGCCGTGATACTTTTCGGGAAGGGCGGAGAGGATTACACGGTGAACGTACACAGACTGAAGCCATATTTGGGGAATGAGGAATACCAAGTACTGGAAAAGACCGTGGTTCGTCTCCAAGACCCCAACAAAGCTTAAACGGTCTGGAAAAGTCAAGCTACGAGACTCTAAACAAGCGCTCTTGGGAGGCACCCCAAGCTTATGCTTTTTAATTATTTTGCTATTTTTCTCTCTTTACTTTGCATTATCCAGAATAACCATGAGTGGAACGGTGATAGAGATATTGATATGTGTATATTTTGCATCATTTTAGCATCCATTTAGTATAAGTTTCTCATCATCTAAGAGTATATTTAAGCATCATTGTGTTGTATTTTGATCATTTAGAGTCTAAGGTGTCTTTGCATATTTTTTGCATTTGAAGTGTTCCTCAGGTACATTTGGAGCTAAAGAAACCATTTGGAGCTTTGGGGATGAGTTCAGATCAAAGAAGAGTCGAAACAAAGATTAACAGAAGTTGTCTGGCACCACCTCGGATTGGAACATCTCGGACTGCAAACCGAGACGTCCTCGACAGAGAGTTCATCGGTTTGGCTCCATCGGTTTGGAGGCGCGGAGCAGCTCGAGACGAAGCCACCAGAACCTTCATCGGTTTGGCCACCTCGGACTGGCAAACCGAGACGAGCCCTCCAGAGATTCCATCGGTTTGGCCACCCCGGACTGGAAAACCGAGGCCTAGCTTCCAAAGATCCCATCGGTCAAGACGCCTCGGACGGACAGGCCAGGACGTGTCCTTCATCGTGCAACGGATTGGAGCCCATCGGTTTGGCAAACCGATGCGGTCTCTTTTCCCAGCCAAAACCGGGTGAATACCCGGTTTGTTCCGGGTTGACCCGGTCCGATCACTATTCACTATAAATACATTTTAGACCTAATTTTATGCAAAAAAACTTTTATTCTCTTGTTCTTATCCTAAACTTTTAGCCACTTTGGGAGAAATCCTTTGTTTATGCTTGAATCTTGAGTTTAATGCAATATCTTTCTTAGATTTCTTGTTTTATCTTTCTCTAATCATGTTTAACCTTTCTCTAATCTTTGATTTGATGGGTTTAAGTATGGTTAGTGAGTAGTTCCTTAGAAACTTGGGGATGGGTTAGATTTAGGGGTTTCTAATGGATTAATCTTGCAATCTAGGATAGATTCTTTCATTCTCTCTTCTTATTAAGTGATTCCTAATGCCAAATAGCTAATCTTTGCTATTTTGGATCATAAGCATTTCATACACCCACCAAGTGTTTGATGAAATGCTTGAACCAACTTAATAAGAGATTTTCATTTCTAGCCTAAGACATTAGTAGCCTAGAGTGTTTATCATGCCAATTAGACTTGAATTTAATGCTTGTTGATTATCTTAATGCTAAAACATCATTAGTTCATTAGGGTGATTAAGAAAGGGATTAGGGCCACACATCATGGTTTAATCTTGTTTAAGTGTTCTAGGCATAGAGTTAGCTTGATTAGTTGTTTAAATGATTGCAAAATTGTCCATTTAGTTTCCCAAATCAATGATTCCATCCCTAGGTTTCGTTTTAGTTAATTTGTTAATCTCGCTTAGTAGTTAATATCTTGTTTAGTGCTTGATTAGTAGTAATTAAGGCTTAATTTAGTATTATTGCTCTAGTAGTGTTTTCTATAGCTTGTGCTTTGCTTTTAATTTTTATTTGTCACTTGAATTGTCTATTTTTGCTTAGCTTAAATTGAATTTTGTATTCTTATTGCATCAATCTCCCAAAATGGATTGATACCTCAAATATTGCAATGACATGAGCAATTGAGGAATTGCTTGCAAGACTAGAAAGTCTTGTTTCAGATATCATGAAGCGGAGCATCGGGGAACCATAACGGGAAGAAAACTGGACGAATTGGTCGTTACGGCAGTGAAACCCATGTACCAGCCAGATTGAAAGACTCACACTCCGATATCGTGTTAAGATTACGATCTGAGACCGTTATGGAAATATAACCTGGCTTGGCAAAACGGGTTCACCCCGTAACGATCAACCAGATGCAGTCGAGCCCATCTGCAAACTACTGAACCACATTATACCGAACTCCTTCAACGGTCACAGCCCGATATAACCAGTAAGGTACCACTCCAAACTTTTGTACATAAGCATTTCTCTTTATCATTTTCATTTTGCTTGAACTTTTGCGTTATCTTAGGACCATATTCTTCCCCTCTTCTATCACACAGAGACTGTGTGATTTAAGTTTGGAGGAGTATGTGGTACTTGCATTCATAATATTTGCATAGAAAAACACAAAAAAAAAATTGTAATTTTTTGAAAATTTATCCCACAAAAAGAACTCATGTAGTTGCATTTCCATGATAGGATTGAGTCTAGATGCATTCATATAGGATTCATAAGCATTTGCATAAGGTGTTAAGTATTACGAATCCTTGTAAATAGCCATTTTTAAGTCATGAACTCAATGCCTTAGTTCTTGTTTGTCTGATGCATTTCGAATTAGACTGAGCTTAAGGCAACACCACATTTGGAATTTGTCCTGTGAAATTCAGTTTTGACTTGATGCATTGCGATTTGAACCATTTCCCTAATAAACTTGAACCGTTAATTTGAAAATCTAATTGTCTCGTTCGTATCTGTCAAATAGCTCATGGATTTCACTTGGACTTTCTTTTCCCTTTTTACCACCCTCTCGCTAGTCCAAGTACCAGTCCCAACCCTAAACCGAAACCATTGTTTTTAAACCAATAAACACTTTTGTGAGAGCTTGTGAGGCCTTTGCACCATTTTCGAATCTTCTTAGGCAAAAAGTGTTGGGTTTTTATCGACAAGGTTAGATTTCCATGTAGACATTGGCTCACATCTCGGGTCAACACTAGGATAAGTGGTTTGGTTACTAAAACGGTTTAACACCGAAATCGGAGGCCGATATTGCTGGGTAGACTAGGAAAAAGGGGTTATATTCCAACTTGATCATGCGTTGACAGAAGGGAAAGAAAGGAAACCAAGGAGTCAAACGGGGACACGAATAAAAGAGATAGCGGCAACAAATGGAGCTCGAAACCAAAAGAAGAAAAAGGCGATTCCAAGAAAAAGCAAAAGAAGGCCAAACAACAAAGCATAAATCCGGCCAACAACACTAAAGGTGAAACACAAGGAACGCAACAAAGGAGCCAGAAAGCCGAAACCGATCTCCAACAAAGAAGAAGTCCCCCGAATATGACCAGGAAAGGTAATATCGAGGAATGATATCGGGATAACGGCGAAATGCCGAGAGAAAGGGTAGCTTAGGAGGGAGCAATTTAGACTAGGGTAGGAAACGAAATTGATGTTCTGGGTAGATGGTAGTCTAGCCTTGTATGCATCCATTGGTTTTTACCCTTAGCATTTTGCATTAAGAAGGTTCCTTTCATGAGTGATCCCGTCTAAACACTTAACCCGTTCGCGCCACGAGTTCATATTTAGCTCGTTACCTTACCCTGAGCCAAATGAGTTAGTTGACAAGTACGGATGAGATCTACGTTTTAAATTTTATAATGAATGTGAAAGGGAATTGGGAATTTGAATGTGCATCTAAGTTTGGATTATTTTCGCTTGATTAGTGTGATGAATGTGGCTAAGGCTTTCTGGATAGGTAGAATTCGACTTGCATCCTAGAAACCTGAACTTAGACATTGAGTTGATTTCCTTTAAATGGTGTTTTGGGTTCGAACTTACACATTTTCTTTTAAAACCTCACCCCTCCGGTTGGCTTTTGCTTGAGGACAAGTAAAAAGGCAAGTTTGGGGGTGTTGATATCTCTGTAATTTGCATGTTTTTAGTACATGTTTCATGATAGTTAGGACTTCATTCTTACACTTTAGTGATAGCTTGCATCACATTCTCACCCATGTTAGGATTAGATGCATTATGTTAGGTTTCTGCATAGTCTTGCATGTTTGGAGTGTGTACTCAGGTGCTCAGGATGATCCAAAGAAGAGACCAACGAGAGAGGTCACAAATGGGGAATGAGCCGGTAATATCGAGTATGGATCACGACATGAGGTCGATTTAGACGAGTAGTAGCGGCTTAGTCCCGAAAGTAGAACCTCGGTGTGAAGATCCAGCAAGAAGATGCCCAAAGGACGGATATCGGAACAAGGCAACCGGAAGTGCCCGATTCAAGTACCAAGGAAGGGAAGCCTTCACGACATGACCCCGAAATCATCACCCGATATGCATCCTGCCCGAAGAATTAGAAGAGTTAGCATTTCGGCTCGTCCATAACGACGTGAGCCCGAAACGCTAAATGCCAAAAATGTACCATTTCGGGAAAGTGGTCCCAACGCTTATGTTTTTGCCTTTTTGTGTATAATTACCTACTCCCTCACTCTTATCTCTTCATCACGTTTTTCTACTTTTAGTTTTCCGTCTTCTTCCTCTTCAAAGAACCGAAACTCTGTATTTTTCCTCCATTGAAGCTTGTTTAAAGCTTTGATTTTTATGCAATCTTGAAGTTTTAAGTTACATAGCTCGTCTTATTTTCTTAAAGCTTCTTCTTTTTTCTTGTCTTTGATTATCTCACGGCTTATGAGTTACTCTCTCACCCTTATGGATCTTGAGATTTCTCAAATGGCTTGTGTGTAGTCTATTTCGGTTTTAAGGCAAGAAGAGTAGGGAAAATGAGTTAAAGCTCCAACCTTTGATGCGGATCTATGCTTAATCCATCTTAGTCCTTTCTTATTTGATGCTGTTAATGCTTAGTCATCTTCGCTATTTGAACTCTGCCATCGAGCTTCTTCAAACAAACGCCATGTTTGAATGTTTGCAAGGACCAATCTCATAAGAGATTCGCTCATCCTAGCCTAAGAGATTAGATGCCTAGGGAGCGTTTTGGCATTAGTAGAGTTGTTTATTCAAGCTTGCTGTTCTCATGGATCACTACGTGATAGCGAGGTTAGGTCGTGAGACAGAAAAGAGACTTATACCACGAGAGTGGATTTGTCTAGATCCTGAACTCTACGCTAAAGGATTAGCCTTTTAGGAAGTAAATCCAGCATCAAAGGAAAGATCTTTAACGTTTGGACCCGAAAAAATCCCTTGTCCTGTAAACCGATTCTTGCTTTCTTTTAAAAGTTCGTACTTTAACCATCTTACTTTCGGTTCTTTAGCATATTTAGCTTAAATACTTGCTTTCTGCTCTCCTAGTATCTTAGTCTCAGATTTCCACCATTTCACCTTTTTCTTTTATCCATCCTAGCTTGTGAAAGAATTCCATAAATTCAACGCCTCGAAATCTCTCATCGGATTGATAAGACCCATAACCTATACTACATTCGGTTATAAGTAGTGTGTCATTGACTAGGTAGAACCCATATAAGAAATCTACTTATCAATTGCTTCAAGCTAAGGTTGTTCCCATTTTCTCTTGGAGGCAAGGCTAGGCATTGGGAGAGGACACTCCCACAAGGCACTATCACGTCCTGGGCTGATTGCAAGAAGGCTTTCTTATCAAAATTCTTCTCAAGCTCAAGAACAACTAGTTTGAGGAATGGAATTTCCGGTTTCACTCAAAAGCAAAGTGAAACCTATAGTGAGGCTTGGGAAAGCTACACACTACAGTGCCCACATCATGGCTTCACAGAAGAGTCACTCTTGAGTACCTTATACCGTGGAGCTTTAGCAAAGATTTGCATGATATTGGACACCGCAAGCAAATGACACTTTCTTGGACGAGAGGTGAGTGAGGGTATGGAACTCATTGAAAATCTGGCTTTGAGTGATGGAAATTATTCAGAGGAATATGATAGAGCACCAAGGGGCTGTGAGTTTGAAGCACACAGGAAGGAGCTCAAGTCACTCCATGAGAAAATTGACATGATGTTGCTTGCAAGTCAAAAACAAGTGCACTTTGCTTGTGCAAATCCAGATGCATATCAAGGGCAAGGTCAAGGCCACTTTCAAAGCCTACAACAAAGGAACAAGCCAGATGGACATCCTGGTTTTGTGTCACAGCAAGAACAAGTCCAAGCTCCAACTCATGATCCTCTCCACGCTATGTTCAAACAACTTCTTCAAGGCCAAGCATCTGCTGATTTGAAGTTTGCTGAAATCAATGCTAGGATGGACGATTCTTGTACTGAGTTAGCTTCACAAATCAACAGCCTCAACACAAATATTAAGCAGATTGAGAAAGGGAAAGCATTTCAACCAGCCAAGGAACTCTACCGGGCAAAAGTGAAGCAAATCCTAAGGAGTATTGCCAAGCTATGCAAGCTCTTGAAGAGGAAACCACTACTCTTAATGACATGACTCCACCACTGTATGAAGATGAGTATGAGACTGACATCCACTCCAATGATGCTTCTAGTCTCAATGAGGTCATTGAAAAGCCAAGTTTGGGGGGGGGATTTGCAAGGAAATCTACCATGATGCTTCAAACAAACCGGTTAAAGAAGTTTTGATGATGAAAGAATCATGTGCTGAGGAGCAAGAGCAAATCCAGGAGCCTACAGGAGAGTACATTGTAGCAATTGATGAGTTCAAGACCTTGACAAAGCACAACCAATCCAGGAAAATTCTCAATTATGTGCAAGCTAGGCGATGTAGAGGTTCAAAATGCTATGTGTGATTCGGGTTCCACAGTGAATGTTATGGCACTTTACATGGCCAAGAGAGTTGGAATAAGGAGTATGGAATGGCATCCTACCAAGATCACTTTTGAAGATGGGTCTACGAAGAAACCTCTTGGTTTGGTAAAAGACTATCCGGTGAAGGTCGGGAATTGCTTGGTACCAACTGATTTTGTGATCATGGATATAGACAAGGCCAAGAACCTCCCTATGCTCCTAGGTACACCATTCCTCAGCACTGTGGGTGCAGCAATTGATTTGCTAAAGAAGAAGTTATCATAAAGAATGTGAGTCACTCGGTTTCATACCCGATCACGCCTCCTTTAGCGAAGTTTTGTGGAATGATGGAACCTAAGGAAGACACTTTTGATCAAGAGGAACGTGTCTGTAAGAAGATTAGAGAGGAGGCTGAGTTGAAAAGGCGTTTGGAAGCCCAAGCTTTGAGAAACAAGCAACTAGCAAAGGGCTTGCAAGACAAGCACGCAGTCAAGGCTAAAAAACGTTGTGCCTCGGGTACAAGAAAGGATAAGGCCGAGCCTAGGGTCGAGTCTACTGCTCAGGAAGAGCCTGATGGTGAGTCATTGCTGATGCTGTTTGATATATCATGGTTTTTACCCGTTTTTAAGCCATGATATAAGTGTTTTTATAAAGTCTTTTGCTAGTTTTGGAGTCTTTTTAGAGTCTTTACAGGATGGAGAGCATTTGGAGCTAAATGGAAGAAACTGGAACGTTTTGGAGCATTTTGAACAAGCAGCCGAAGTGATGAAGTCAAGAGGCTGGATTTACGAGCTGAGTGTCGATCGACACTAAGGAAGGACGGCGAAGTTTGACGGTTTCTAATCAGGAAAAGGAAAGAAGAGCAAGTTTGGAGAATTACAAGTTCACCCCTGGACGAAAAATCCCCTTATATAAATAGTTTTCAGGCATTGTTTAGCCATATACCTTATCATTATTTTCTGTTTTTGAGACTTAGAGAGAGATTGATCCTGAGTTTTTGGTGAGACAATTCTAACTCATCTGAGCCAGATTTCGAACCTCTGTATCATTCTCTATTCTTTTATGCAATATTATTCAGCCATGTTTTGTGTTTGCATTATTATGTCTGAGTAGTTTGCTAGTTAGGTTAGGGTGATTTAGGGTTTGATGAAGAGTTTGTAGAATCACTAGAATTATTAGGGAAATCAATTGGATCTTCACCTTGATTTGTGCTTAACTTGATTCTCTGAATTGATCACTTAGAAATCAAACCTTAGGTTGTTTAATAGATGCGAGAGCATTATTAATAACTTGAACTAATCATAGGTGAGCAAAATATCTATTCGCAAAGAGATTTGGTTTAGGTATTTTGTGAACAAATAGAACCTGTTCTTATTGCTTGCCTTAATTGTTTAAATTCGCAAAGAGATTTGGAATTTAGAGATTTAGGCATAGATAACTTCTGCAACGATAGTTGATTGGTTTTAACTTAGAGTTTCGAGTTCTAGACGGTTCTTAATAATCCCTGATAAACTCAGATTCTGCATTCTTGGATTCAAACTTGATAATTATCCTTGCCTAGCGCCTTTGTCTCTGAACTTACATCGCTTTATAAACTCGTTTACTTATTTCTGCATTGTTTTAGACCACTTGAAATTAATCGCCTAGCATAATCTAAACCTAGAAACCATAAGTGTAGCTTTAACTTCCGTGAGGATTCGATACCCCTTATACTTCAACTGCATTGCTGTGCACTTGCAGTAGTTGATTATTTGGGTAAAACCTGAGCCCTATCACTGTTTGGCCATGAAGAAGAAGTAACCACCAAGAAGGAACCACCTAAAGAGAAAGGCAAGAAAAAGGGGCCTTTGGTGAAATTGCTTGAGAAGGCTAAGGATGAGATTGGTAATGGACGTGTTGTGCCAATGACCTCTATGAGTTTACATCCATTGGAACTCAAGGATGGCTCCATTGAGTACGAAGTCAAGAGCAAAGGAGGCACAAAACCATTCTCAAAGGCAAGGTTCATTCTTCCACCGAGTTTAGAGAAGGATGAGGAAAGGGTGCAAAAGATGCTGTTCACTGTCTACAACATGGACATGCCACGAGGTTCACACTCATTCACATCTCCAGCCACCCACTTCACCCTTAAGCCAGCCTAAAAATATTTGTAAGGAAAGTCAAGCTAAGAGACTTTAAACAAAGCGCACTTGGGAGGCAATCCCATGTCTATCCTTGTGTATATAGTTTTTATTTTTTGTTCTAGATTATCCTTTTGAGTGTGTGTGAGCAGGAACAAGGGAAATGGAGATCCCAAACAATGACCCAGCTGCTCGATCTCAGGCCTAACCACAACAAGCTCCAAGGTACACCACTCCAAAACCTTGTATATATCATGCATTTTTGAATTTTTGAATTTTATTTCTTGTTAATGGTCTCTCTTGAACTTTTATTACACAAGGGACTGTGTAATTTAAGTTTGGGAGAGAGGTTGAGAGATTTAATTTTGTGTTTTGTGTTCTTATTTTATTTTTGCATATTTGAGTCTTCATGCATAATTATTAGCATAGAAAAATCAGAAAATTTCAAAAAATTTCGAAACAAAATTCATGTAGCTTGCATTTGCATTGTAAAATATTCTAGGATTGAGACTAGATTTTATCATATAGGTTGCTTGCATTCACGTGCATAGGGGGCAATTTTCCTTGTAAAGTATTTTAAGCTCATGAATTGGTTCGAGGCCCTAGTTAGTGTTCCTTTGATGCTTTATACAAACTTTGAAAGTAAGCTCTAACCATATTTGGACCATTTGTCTTGATTTTCTTGGCTTGAAATTGAAACAAGCATGAATTGAATCCTATCCTATAAATTGGAACCTTAACATGAACTTTTAATTTTCATACTTGTGCATTTGAAAAAGGATACATGGATACATATACATATTTAGGCTTTCTTATTCCTTTCACCACTCTCTTGTAAGCCTAAATAGAACTCCAAACCTTAACCCTTACCCTCCTTTCAAGCCAAATTTCGTGTGTAATATTGTGAGGCCTTATTTTTTATTGAACTTGGCATAAAGTGTTAGGTTTAGGGCGACATGTTTAGGCTTTCAAATTGATGTTCCAATTTGAAGCTAGTTTTAGGCTTGATTTGGGGTGGGAGTTCACGGGTTTAAAAAGAAAAAAGAGAAGGTGTTAAGGAAATGTATGAAAAGGGATACATAGTTTTAAGTGGTTGGTCTTGAATTGTATTGTGAAAAAAGCTCGAGTTAAAAAGAGAATGTGATAGCTCTCTTATAAAATGAAAAGAGCCCTAGAGGCCAAGTGCATAAACGAAAAAGAAATATATACGAAAAAGAGAGCTATCCAAGGGAAAGAAAAGAGCTAATAAATGTATGATCATACTACTAGCTATAACAAAGGTTGGAGAAGTTTTTCCTAAAATGAATTTGATGAAGTTCTTGTGGGTTTATTGCTTGGTGTGTTGCCTTGTTTGATTTGGGTAGTCTCTAGAGGGTGAGTGAGCTGAAAAAGAAAATGAATGAGAGGGAAATTAGGTTCATTGTTAGTGTATTTGGGTAGATGAGAGTCTAGTCATGTATGCATACATTGCTTTTTACCTTTAGCATTATGCATAAGTTCAATCCTTTTGAGATAAACCAAAGCTTGGAGTACCCACTTGAATGAGATCATTTTTATCTCATAACCTTGTCCCTTAGCCAAATGTATTCAGTTTTAAGCACAAGTGTGATTCACGGTTTGAGCATAAATGAATATTAAAGGTTAGGATTCTTGGATTGCTTGGAATAGACAAGTCTTGATTTGAAGTTCAATATGCGATGAATATGGCTAAGTTCTTTGGAGTAGAGTTTGTATACTGCATCCTAGGATTAAGAACAAGAACCATTGAATTGATTCATTTGATAAACACTTTTAGATATGAGCCCGCACTTTCAAACTTCTTCTCCTTGTTTGTCTTTGATTTGCTTGAGGACAAGCAAAAGGCAATTTTGGAGGAGTTGATAGACTCATAATTTAGCACGTTTTAGCACTCATTTATGATAGTTTTGCATTCATATTGCATTCATACTTAGAGAATTTGTAACTTTTTCTCATTTTAGGTCCTAGGACACTTTGCATTGGCATTTGCATATTTCTTGCATATATGCATCATTTTCAGGTTATTTGGTTTACTTGGAACTATCTTGGATTAATCCCAACCTTAAATCTGATTTTAGCTTTTGAAATCTTAAAGTTTAAGTCTTTGCTTTTAGTTTGTCAAGAAACCATCTTTTTAGCTTAATTCTTGCATTAGAGTCTTCTAAATTCATAAAGTCGTGTTCTTGCTTGCTTAAGTATTTTAGAAATTCCCCAATATCATATTTCGCACCCTGGTAGAGTTTAAGAGTCAGTAGATTTATATTTCTAGTTCTTAAAATTCGTCTCAAGTCTTAGGGAAATTCCTGTTTTTTCAGACATTAGTTTTGCATTTTCTAAAATCAGTAGTCGTGCTTTTCAATTCCTTAGAAGTAGCTTTCGAGTTGTTTAACCTCTTGGTCGGGATTTTAAAATAGTTTTTAAGCTTAGTAGATCATCCTAAGTATTTTATTTCGGCTTATTCACCCATTTAATCCGAATCTGCTTAGCTTTACCAAACGTTCTTGTATTCTTAGTATCCTTCAACCTTCCCAAGTTGGATTGACCCTTAAGTACTGCAATGACATGAGAAAGCTTAAGGTTTGACAAACACCGTAAAAACGTATTATCAGAGGACAAACTCGAAGGACTGATGCAACAGCTGCTGTTGTCTCAACAAAAATCAGTCAAGGATCTCAACATCAAGGTAGATTGCATGTACAATGACCTGAATGGCAAGTTCGAAACCCTCTCTTCACATGTGAAGAAATCGGACATCCAAGTCTCTCAAACTGCCGAAACCATCAAGAGACAAGCAGGGATTTTTCCCGGAAAGGTAGAAGATAACCCGAAAGGATTCTGTAACGCGATCTCAGCAATCGCCGACGAAGCTAAGGAGCCAGAGCTAGCTATGTGAGAGAAGTGCAGGTTCGTTCCACTCTTCCCAATGATAAAGAAAGGAACGGCTAATCCACCTTTTGACACTCCGGAGAATCGCGGGTTCGATAGGCTGAAGAAAGAAGAAGATCCAAGCGCATTCACCTTCCCTTGCTCGATCACATGAATCAATTTTGAGGATTGTCTATGCGACACAGGAGCCAACATCAATGTCATGTCCACGACAATCGCTGAAAGGTTAGGAATAACGATCTATTTCCCTTCACCTACGCAGCTGGTATTCGGGGATTCGTCTAGGAAGAAATCGAATGACGTGGTCTACTGAAACAAGAGTTTTTATCTCTTGAAGCAATTTCTCAATTGCTCATATCATTGCAATACTTGAGATATCAATCCATCTTGGGTGTTTGATGCAAAAGGAATACAAAGTTTGGTCTAAGCGAAGCCAAATTCGAAATTAAGTGACAAGGGGCAATTAAAAGCAAGCTACTAGTTAAAGGAAACACTACAAGACTAAAAATATGACTTAAAACCTTAATTAACACTAATCAAGCACTAATTAAGCGATTAACTACTAAGAAAGATTACCAAATTACTAAAAACGAAACCTAGGGATGGAATCATTGATTTGGGCATCTAAATGGACAACCTTGCAATCATTTAAGCAACTAATCAACCCATCTCTATTCCTAGAACACTTAATAAAGACTAATCCATGATGTGTGACACTAATCCCTTTCCTAATCACCCTAATGAACTAATGATGTTTTAGCATTAAAATGATTAGCAAGCATTAAACACAAGTCTAAATGGCATGATAAACACCCTAGGCAACTAATATCTTAATTTAGGAATGTAAATCTCTTAGAAAGGTGGTTCAATCATTTCATCAAACACTTGGTGGGTGTATGAAATGCTTATGATCCAAATAGCAAAAGATTAGCTATTTAGCATTAAGAACTCCTTAAAGAAGAGAGATGAAAGAATCTATTTTAGATTGCAAGATTGAACCATTAGAAAACCCTAAATCAAAACCATCCCCAAGTTCCTAAGAAACTACTCACTAATCATGGTTAAGCACATCAAATCAAAGATAAGTGATAAGCTAAACATGATTAGAGAAATGATAATAAGAAATCTAAGAGAGATATTGCATTAAACTTAAAGATCCAAGCAAAATACAAGGTTTTCTCCCAATGAGGATAAAAGTTTAGGCTAAGACAATAGAGAATAAAAGTTGACCAAAAAATTAGGTCATTTGAGTATTTATAGGGGGACCCATAAAAGTGACCAGAAAGGATTCGTCAGTGTTCGGATCGACCAGGCTCGTCGATCCATCTGGTCGATCCGAACCTCTGGAAATATGGTTCGAGGTATCTCGTCGATCCGGTTGCTCGATCCCGACCCCTGCTTTCTTGGCTTCTTCTTCTTGGCGTCTTGGTTCGGGTCGACCTGGCTCATCGATCCAACAGGTCGATCCGAACCCCTGGAAATGTGGTTGGAGATGCTCGTTGTTCCGTGTCGTCGATCCCAACCCCTGGATATCTGGTTCAACCAACTCGTCGATCCAGTACGAGAAGTCTTCTTCTTCATCTTCTTGGTGACTTCTTGCCCCTCCAAGTGCTATGCCATCCTTCTCCAACTCCATTTATGCCTCCATAGCATCCATATCACCTAATCAAGAGTCCAAATGCAACAAAATATGCAAAGAATATGCAAAGACACCTAGAACTCTAAATGATCAAAATGCAATACAATGATGCTTAATTAGGTTCCTAAATGATAAGAAACTTACACTAAATGGAGGGAAATATGATGCAAAATATAGACATATCAACTCCCCCAAACTTGCCTTTTGCTTGTCTCCAAGCAAATGAAACACAAGCTAAGGAGAGAGGTTTGAAGGCGGGGACTCAAATCCAAAGGTGTCAAGCAAATAAACCAATTCAATGGTCCTTGTTCTTAATCCTAGGATACAGTACACAAACTCTACTCCAAAGAACTTAGCCATACTCATCACACACTGAATCTCAAATCAAGACTTGTCTATTCCAAACAATCCAAGAATCCTAACTTTTAACATTCATTAAAGCTCAAACCGTGGATCACGCTTATGTATTTAAAACCGAATACATTTGACTAGGGACAAGGTTATGAGATAGAAATGATATCATTCATGCGGGTACTCCAAGCTATGGTTTATCTCAAAAAGGATTGAACTTATGCATAATGCTAAAGGTAAAAGGCAATGTATGCATACATGACTAGACTCTCCTCTACCCATATAAACTAACAAGGAACCTAATTCCCTCTCATTCATTTTTTTAGCTCACTCACCCTTTAGAGATACCCATAGTCAAGCAAATAAAACTCCAAGTACAACCCCACAAGAACTTTATCAATCACATTTGCTTTAGGGATACTTCTTCAGCCTTTCTTATAGCTAGTGGTATGACCATACAAAAATTAGCTCTTCTCTTTTCAATGGATAGCTCTCTTATTATTATTTTTTCTCTTTTAGCATTTGGCCTTTGGCTCTTTTCTTTTTATTTTGCAAGAGAGCTATCATTTTTTTTTTTACTTGAGCTTTACACAAAACAATTCAAGGTCAACCACTTAAAACTATGCACCCCTTTCATTCACTTCTTACACCAACTTCTTCTCAAAGCCTAATCAAAATTTCGATTTTCAGTTACAACACCCATGAACCCAACCCCAAATCCAACCTAAAACTAGCTTCAATATGCAAAGCTAGCATCAATATGAGAGCCTAGACATGTCGCCCTAAACCTAACACTTTATGCCAAGTTCAATCAAAAATAAGGCCTCACAATTTACAATCACACTAGAGTTTTGGCTTGAAAGGAGGGTAGGGGTTAAGGTGTGGTGTTCTATTTAGGCTTACAAGAGAGTGGTGAAGGGAATAAGAAAGCCTAAATATTTTTTTGTGAACCATGTATTCTTTTCCAAATGCACAAGTATGATTATTCAAAATCCATGTTAAGGTTTCACTTGATAGGAAAGGATTCAATTCATGCTCTTTTCAACTTTAAGTCAAGAAAATTAAAACAAATGATCCAAGTATGGTTAGAACTTACTTTCAAAGTTTGCACAAAACATCAAAGAACTACTAACTAGGGCATTCAACCAATTCATGAGCTTAACACCTTACAAGGAAAGTCTATCATTGTCCCATATGCAATAATGCAATCCTATATGAAAGCTAGACTCAATCCTACTTATGTGACAAATGCAAATGCAACTACATGCTATTTTTTTGAAATTTTTGAAATTTTTCCAATTTTTTTTAGTTTTTTTTTTCTATACCATAGATGAATGCATGAGACTCAAAAATGCATGAAAAAGGAAAATAAGATCACAAAACACAAAATCAAATACACCATACTCCCCCAAACTTAAATTACTCAGTCCCTTGTGTAATCCATGTTTGGAGAAGATTTCAAAACACAAAATAAAAAATCTAAATGGTATTTACAATGGTTTGGAGTTGTACCTTGATCAAAAGCGAATGGAGGAGGAGGAGTAAGAGTCTATGGAGTATGATGGGTTGCTTGATCGAGGAGTGGGGGATCGCATGACTCTCTTCTCGCGCCTTCGGGTCTCATAGGAGGAGGGGCATGGCTCATCATCATGGCTTGTTGCACTCGGGGTTCCTTGGAAGGAATGACGTCTTCCCGCCATAATGCTATTACCCTCATCATCTTCTTGTTGCCCTTCTTCATGCCTTGAGGAGGAAACTCCTTCAACCTTAGCCGTGAGGTCTTTTATTTGCTTCTTCATCCCCATGATAGTCTTCACGAGGTTCCTAATGGTCTTGCCTTGCCATTTGTTCCATCTTTGGAGAAGCTTGATGTGTTGGTGAGCTTGTCTAGAAAGCTCTCCTTTGTTGGTTCCTTCATAGGGCTCAAAGTTGTACCTATCGCTACCATAGACCGGATGAGCTTGACAGGGCACGTGGTATGTGTCCCATGGAGCCACCGAGAGGGTTTCTATGTCGTCTAGATGCTCGTCGGATGGAGTGAAGGCGGCGTTGGACCTCTCCCTAAGGCTTGTGAGGTGAGTGCAAGAAAGCCGGATTGTAGCCTCCTTGAGCCTTTCCACGTTGAAACTGTACCGGTAGCCACTTCCTTTCGTAACCAAAACTGAGCCTTAACGAGGTAGGTGGAGTCTAGAAACTGCTTCTCGGCCGAGGGCTCTCCCAAGTTGACGCCAACTTCCTCGAGGATAGGTGTGATCATGCCTCCAATGGTAAGTTGGGATGAGCGATCCTTTTTGCCTGTTGCTCGACCATAGTAACTCGTCGCATGAGCCACCCAAAGCTGCTCCATACTATTTCCTGTAGCATCACCTCGCATTAGGGAGTAGTCATCACATAAACGGATGATGTTCTTGAGCCCAACATCAAGCATTTCCCATTCTTCTGCAGTTACAATCACGGTCTCCTTCTTAGCAAAGAAGGTGTGAGCTAACACCTTGTGATCATAGCGAATCGCGGGATGACGGATCATCAAGCTCTTGACTCTCCCGGTCTTGTAATCCCCATTTTCAAGCATCTTCCACAGCTTTTCCAACTCGCATTTTCTAACATCCAAGCGGGATCCCGCACCCGTCCCCTCAACAAAGCCAAGCACCTCACTTAGCTTCTTGAAGCCCATCTTGTAGGATTTGTTGCGAACCTGGAATTGGATGAAACCGAGGCCATCCCTTTCTCTATTAACCACTCCCGAACTCGAAGTCGTCACCTTCAAAGTAGAGAGGAATTGGCATGTCTCCTCTTGGTAGCTCGGTATGATTGGTTGAACCACCTTTCACACCCCAAATTCCGGAAAATCGCAGTCACATCCTCCAAGAGACCCAACTCATCTAGCAACTCATGGTCCGGGTACTTGGTTCCCTTGAAAGGTCTCTCCATAAGGGCCTTGTACACATCCGGGGTCGTTGGAGGTGTGGCCGTAGCTTTCTCGGCTCGCCTTGCTTTGGCTTTCTCCTTACTAATCTCCCTCTTTTGAAACAAATTCCTTATGACCGGTGGACTCTCCTCGGGTTCCTCTTCAACCTCCGCTGGCCTCTTGCCTTGTTTCTTGCTAACTTCACTCCTTGTTCTCCCCATATTGCCTATAAAATTGAAAATCTTGGAGAGGAGTGAGTATAAGTTGAATTTAAACTCATGAAAGCAACAAGCATGTAATCACAAGACTCTATTTAGGTTCCAAGAGTTAAAATTCCATGGCAATGAATTAATAGCAAGAATTAATCTCTTCTATCATCTCTTTTATCATCCAAAGAAATCAACAAAATAATTTTCAAATTAAGCATCCTCTAAGTGTTAACAATTTAAAATTCATGAGGATTCTACCTTAATTACTTATACAACATGGGAAAACAAGGTTAAAGAAACCGATTTTGAAATTTTTGAACAACAATTAGGCATAAACATGAATTTTCGCAACCCTTTAAAATCCTATAGAAAAATGTTCAAAAATCAAAATTTTCCCATGTAATTCCTTGAAAAACTTCAACAATCATCACACATAACAATATTCAACTATACCAACTCAATCAATCCATTCAAAGCCTTTCTATCAACCCTAATTTCCAATTCATTCTCAAGGAGGACTCAAAGATTAAGAGAGTGGATGAGAAGACAAACCTTGGTTCCACGCAAAGGTATGGCCGAAATCAACTAAGAAATCAAGTGTGACACACAATTTCGGAAATATAGCACTTGGAATCAATAAATTTGATGAAGAATTGAGAGAGAAAAGGGGAAAACAAGTTCTTATCCTTGGTGAATGATTATAACACGTGAATGAGTAAGAGATATGGGGAAGAAGAAGTTTTTAATCCCCTAAAATCGGTTCAATATAAGTGAGGGGTCAACATTAAACCGGTAAAAGGAAGGAAGAAAAGTCAAGCAAACCTGTTTTTGGGTTTGGATCGACGTGCTGGTCGACCCACTTGCTCGAACTGAACCCCTGGAAAAGTGGTTCGACGCAGCTCGTCGATCCAACACGTCGAACTGAACCTCTGGCGAAGTGGCTCGAAGTGGCTCGAGGTGGCTCGTCGATCCATTTGCTCGAACTGAACCCCTGGAAAAGTGGCTCGAGGTAGCTCGTCGATCCATTTGCTCGATCTGAACCCCTGGACGTCTGGATCGACCACCTACGTAAATCATGTACGTCGATCCATCTCTAAACATTTCTTCCCCACCTTTTCTTCAAGTCAAAGTCCTCCATACTCAACCTAATACTTTCAAAAACTTAAAGAAACATGATCATTGAACTAAATCAAGAATATATACAAGGATAGCCATGGGAATGCCTCCCAAGAGCGCTTGTTTAACGTCATTAGCTCGACTTTTCAAACCTTTTTAGGCAAGAGTGGGATCTTGAAGAGGGCATGAGCTTTCCACTTGCTTAGACTCATTCACCAAGTATGGCTTGACCCTATGACCATTGACTGTGAAACTCTCCCATTCTTCCTAATCAAGGTGATGGCTCCATAAGGCAATACTTCTTGAATCTCAAATGGGCCTCCCCACCTTGACTTGAGCTTACCCGGGAACAACTTCAGCCTAGAGTTGTAAAGAAGGACTTTGTCACCAACATTCAGCTCTTTCTTTATAATCCTCTTGTCATGGAAAGCCTTGGTCCTCTCCTTGTAGATCCTTGAACTTTCATAAGACTCAAGTCTAATCTCCTCAAGCTCTTGGAGTTGAATCAATCTCTTCTCTTGGGCTGTCTTTATATTGTAGTTGAGAAGCTTCACAGCCAAGAAAGCCTTGTGTTCAATGTCCACGGGTAGATGACAATCTTTTCCATACACAAGGTTGAAAGGAGACCTTCCAATTGGTGTTTTGAAAGCTGTCCTATAAGCCCACAAAGCATCATCAAGCTTTATTGCCCAATCCTTTCTTGTTATACCCACAGTTTTCTCTAGAATAGCCTTGATCTCACGGTTTGAGACTTCCACTTGACCACTAGTTTTAGAATGGTAAGGAGTGGCTACATTATGCTTGACACCATGCTTGCTCAACAACCCTTCAAAGACCTTGTTGATGAAATGACTTCCCCCATCACTAATCACAAATCTTTGTACACAAAACCTTGGGAAGATTATACTCTTGAACATCTTCACCACAACCTTGGAGTCATTAGTAGGACTTGCAATGGCTTCCACCCACTTGGAAACATAATCAACAGCTACCAAGATGTATTGGTTTCCATAAGAGGATGGGAAAGGTCCCATGAAGTCTATGCCCCAAACATCCAACAACTCCACTTCCAAGATTGGGTTTTGGGGCATCTCATCTCTCTTGCTAATGGTCCCCTTTCTTTGACAAGGTTCACATCTCTTGATGAACTCATGAGTATCCTTGAACAATGTAGGCCACCAAAACCCACTTTGAAGCACCTTTGTAGCTGTCTTGAATGTGGCGAAATGACCTCCATACTTCGACCCATGGCAATGAAAAATCACACTATCAACCTCTTCTTGTGCCAAGCATCTTCTATAAATCCCATCAGCACATCTCTTGTAGAGATAGGGCTCATCCCAATAGAAGTGTGACACATCTCTCATGAACTTCTTCTTGTGATAGTTGTTGAGATGAGTTGGTTCTTCTTTGCACACCAAGTAGTTAACAATGTCAGCATACCAAGGCAAAGCTTTGTCCTCTAGGTCTTGAGTCTCTTTAAGCTTCTTCCCAACTCCATGTGCACTAGCAACACTCTTGATCATCATTACTTGCTCTTCCGGAAGAGAATCATTGAGTGGTAAAGCATCTTCAATCCTCATTCTTGACAAATTATCAGCTACACCATTCTCCACACCCTTCTTGTCAACTATCTTCATGTCAAACTCTTGAAGAAGCAAGATCCATCTAAGGAGCCTTGGCTTGGTCTCCTTCTTAGCATAGATGTGGCACAATGCAACATGATCCGTGTACACTATCACCTTTAATCCCACCAAATAAGATCTGAATTTCTCAAAAGCAAACACCACCGCCAAGAGTTCCTTTTCTGTTGTAGCATACTTGGTCTGAGCCTCATCAAGTGTCCTACTTGCATAATATATCACATAAAGCTTCTTGTTTTTCCTTTGTCCAAGAACAGCTCCAACAGCATAGTCACTAGCATCAGCCATGATTTCAAATGGTAGACTCCAATCCGGTGCTTGCACAATGGGGGCACTCACAAGTGCCTTCTTGATTGTCTCAAAGGCTTGCAAGCATTCCTTATCAAACTGAAACTCCACTTCCTTGCAAAGGAGTCTTGTCAAAGGCCTAGCAATTTTTGAGAAGTCCTTGATGAATCTTCTATAGAAACCGGCATGCCCAAAAAAACTCCTTATACCTCTCACATTTGATGGTGGCGCCATGTTGACCATTACATCTATCTTGGCCTTGTCAACTTCTATTCCCTCCTCAGAAATTTTATGACCCAACACAATCCCTTGATTGACCATGAAGTGACACTTTTGCCAATTAAGCACTAAGTGAGACTCTTCACATCTTTGTAAAACCCTGCAAAGATTAGAGAGACATGCAGAAAAAGAGGCACCATACACAGAAAAGTCATCCATAAATACTTCTACCATTTCCTCAATAAGATCAGAGAAGATACTCATCATGCACCTTTGAAAGGTAGCTAGAGCATTACATAACCCAAATGGCATCCTTCGATATGCAAAGCTACCATAAGGGCATGTGAAAGTGGTCTTCTCTTGATCATTAGGATGAATGGGTATTTGAAAGAACCCACTATACCCATCAAGGAAACAATAGAAAGGATGGTTAGCCAATCACTCAAGCATTTGGTCAATAAAAGGAAGAGCGAAATGATCTTTTCTAGTAGAAGCATTAAGTTTTCGGTAATGAATACACATCATATGGCCAGTGATGGTTCTAGTTGGTATTAGTTCATCTTTTTCATTCTTAATCACAGTGATTCCACCCTTCTTAGGGACAACATGCACGGGAGAAACCCAAGTGCTGTCACTAATAGGATAGATCACATTTGCTTCTAAAAGTTTCAAGATTTCCTTCTTCACTACTTCCTTATGGTTTAGGTTTAATCTTCTTTGATGTTCAATTGAGGAAGTGTTTTCATTTTCAAGGTGAATCCTATGAGTACAAAGCATAGGAGATATGCCCTTGATGTCACTCAAAGAGTAACCAATAGCTCTCCTATACTTTCTCAACTCATCAAGGAGAGAGTTGAGCTCATCATCACTTAAGTATTCATTGACAATGATGGGGTAAGTAGAGTTAGGGCCTAAGAAAGCATACCTTAGTCCAATGGCAAGTGGCTTGAGTTCCACCTTTGGAGCTTTTAGCTCACTCTAATCCTCATCAAGATCTCTTGCAAAGTCGCCTTGCTTAAGCTCCTCTAGACTTTCCTCTTGTCCTTGACTTGAAACCTCAACTCTCAAGGATCCTTTATCTTGAGCAAAATCCACTTCACCCTCACATGAAGCTACCAAACTCGAAAATCTGTCCTCCCCATCAAGTGCCTTGCGAGAATCAAGCATGAGCATGTATGCTTGTGTTTCCTCATCCAAGTAGCCATTCTATCCATGGGGTTTGGTTAGAGCCACATTAAGATGGTCTTCTTGAGCTACCTCTTCAAGCAACTCATCGGCCAACTCATCCATAGTTTCTATGTAGAACATTTGGCCATAAATGGTTGGCTTCCTCAAGGTCTTCTTTATGTCAAACTTCAGCTCAACCCCTTTTCCTAGATGCAAACTGATTTTTCCATGCTTCACATCAATGATGGCACCAGCTGTAGCTAGGAAGGGTCTTCCCAAGATCAATGGATCCCTTGGCTCTTCATCCATCTCAAGCACCATGAAATCAGTTGGGATGATGAAGTTGCTAACCTTTATGGGCAAGTCTTCTAGAACTCCAATAGGCATCCTCACACTCCTATCCGCAAGAATAAGAGAAATGCCACATTCCTTGTACTTGGTGAAACCGAGCTTCTTTGCAATTGAATAGGACATGAGGTTGATACTAACTCCAAGATCACACAAGTAATTCTCAAAACCAAGGGGACCAAGGGCGCATGGTATAATGAAGGAACCGGGGTCTCCAAGCTTCTTTGGTATCACATTGATTTGGATTATTGCACTACACTCTTGAGAAACTAGCATGACTCCTTGGACATCCTTAGCTCTTTGTGCCACATCATCTTTTAAAAACTTAGCATATTGAGGAATCATCATGAAGGCATCCACCAAAGGCATCTTGAGCTCAATGTCTTTAATTTGTTTGTCAAACATGGCCTTGTATTTCTCCACCAACTGTTTCTTAAACCTCCCTGGGAAAGGAAGTTTAGGCTTGTAAGGTGGGGGAACAAAGGTTGACTCTTTTTTGTGCACATCCTCCTTTGGCTTCTCCTTTATCATTTCCTTGCTTCTCTTGGCAATGTACACATCATCAAAAGTTATAGCTTCTTGAGCTTTTGTAAAGCTATCCTCCCCATCTTGAACTTCAATGTCCTCATTGATTAGAGGACTCTCCCTTGTAGGCAACTCCTTCCCACTTCTTAGAGTGATGACATTGATGTATTCTTTAGGGTTTGCCTCACATTTTCCCGGTAGAGTTCCTTGAGAAGATGAGCTAGAAGCTTTGCCTTTGTTCTCAAGTTGCTTGAACTTTTGTTGAAGACCTCCTATTTGAGTGGCAAGCTCATTTAGTGAAGAATCCATCCTTGTGTTAATCTCAGCAATTTTCTTTCCCACATTAGCATCACTATGAGCTTGGCCTTGAACTATTTGTTGAAGCATTAGTTGAATAATGTCTTTTGGAGGACCTTGTGAAGCTTGAGCAAAACCCGGTGGAGCATTGTTCCTTGTACCACCATAGTTGCCTTGGTTTCCTCCTTGGTAGTTAGACCTTTGTACATAACCTTTTTGTTGATTGTTGTAATTCACAAAAGGTTTGCCTTGAGTAGTTTGAGTAGGGTAGACGTGGTCTTCGGGATTGGCCACATTAGTACTCCTAAAAGAGAGGTTGTTATTCCCCTTATATCTGTTGTTATAGTTGTTGTTGTATCCTCCTTTGTCTCCCACGAAATTTACCTCTTCTTCACACTCTTGAGACCCAACTTGATCCTCACATTCTTCTTGATTCTCAACAACAAAATGTACATGCCTTTGTGTAGAGGACATGAGCTTGTCCATCTTGTCATGTAGAGACTTCATTTCTCTCTTGTGAGATTCGTATTCACCTCCCCTTGGAGCTCTATCATAGTCCTCATTGTAATTACCATCACTCAAGGCAAGATTCTCTATAAGCTCCAAAACATCTTCCACTTCTTTTCCTAAGAAGTTTCCATTACTTGCTGTATCAAGAAGCATTTTAATCTTTGTAAGTACCCCTCTATAGATGGTGCTTAGTAGAGACTCTTGTGTGAAGCCATGAATAGGGCATTGCATTGTGTAGCCTTTGAACCTCTCCCAAGCTTCATTGAAAGACTCATTATTCTTTTGAGTGAAACTTGAGTTGTCATTCCTCAACTTAGCTATCCTTGAGTTGGACAAGAACTTAGATAGGAATGCCTTCTTGCATTCATCCCAAGAGGTGATGGTACCTTGAGGCAAGTTTTTCTCCCATTGCCTTGCTTTGTGCCCAAGAGAGAAAGGGAAAAGTCTTAGCTTGAAAGCATCCTCACTCACACCATTCATCTTGAACAACCCACAAACTCTATCAAAGTTATCCAAGTGATCAAGTGGATCCTCCATTGGCAAACCATGGAACTTGTCTTGTTGAACCATGGAAATGAAAGCTGGCTTGACCTCAAAGGTGTTGTTGTGAACTGGTGGAGGTTTAATACCATATCTATTTTGATGAATATTTGGAGCATCACCAGCCCCAATAGTTCTTCCTTGTCTAGGCGCATGCAAGGGGTTTCCATTGCCCCTTGGTGCTTGCGCCATGTTTGGTGGTACAACACCTTGAGGAATATGATCCCTTTGTTGCTCTTCCATTCTCAACCTCTCTAACCTTTCAGCTTCCCTTCTTGCAATCCTAGCAACCCTTTCCAACTGATCAATCTCTTGAAAGCCTTGAAAGTTGTTGTCTCCTTGTGATCTCAAATGCATTCAAGGTAAACTGAAATCTATAAAAGTAGATGGTCAATAGACACAAAAGAAGAACTTAGTCTCAAACTAAACTTAAATCCTAGTGACCAAACAATCCCAATATGGCAACGGCGCTAAATTGAAACAAGAGTCTTTATCTCTTGATGCAATTTCTCAATTGCTCATATCATTGCAATACTTGAGATATCAATCCATCTTGGGAGTTTGATGCAAAAGGAATACAAAGTTTGGTCTAAGCTAAGCGAAATTCGAAATTAAGTGACAAGGGGAAATTAAAAGCAAGCTACTAGTTAAAGGAAACACTACAAGACTAAGAATATTACTTAAAACCTTAATTAACACTAATCAAGCACTAATTAAGCGATTAACTACTAATCAAGATTACCAAATTACTAAAAACGAAACCTTGGGATGGAATCATTGATTTGGGCATCTAAATGGACAACCTTGCAATCATTTAAGCAACTAATCCTAGAACACTTAATAAAGACTAATCCATGATGTGTGGCACTAATCCCTTTCCTAATCACCCTAATGAAGTAATGATGTTTTAGCATTAAAATGATTAGCAAGCATTAAACACAAGTCTAAATGGCATGATAAATACCCTAGACAACTAATATCTTAGGCTCGGAATGTAAATCTCTTAGAAAGGTGGTTAAAGCAAATCATCAAACACTTGGTGGGTGTATGAAATGCGTATGATCCAAATAGCAAAAGATTAGGTATTTAGCATTAAGAACTCCTTAATAAGAAGAGAGATGAAAGAATCTATCTTAGATTGCAAGATTGAACCATTAGAAAACCCTAAATCTAAACCATCCCAAGTTCCTAAGAAACTACTCACTAATCATGGTTAAGCACATCAAATCAAAGATAAGTGATAAGCTAAACATGATTAGAGAAATGATAATAAGAAATCTAAGAGATATATTGCATTAAACTTAAAGATCCAAGCAAAATACAAGGTTTTCTCCCAATTAGGATAAAAGTTTATGCTAATACAATAGAGAATAAAAGTTGACCTAAAAATTAGGTCATTTGAGTATTTATAGGGGGACCCATAAAAGTGACCAGAAAGGATTCGTCAGTGTTCGGATCGACCAGGCTCGTCGATCCATCTGGTCGATCCGAACCCATGGAAATATTGTTCGAGGTATCTCGTCGATCCGGTTGCTCGATCCCGACCCCTGCTTTCTTGGCTTCTTCTTCTTGGCGTCTTGGTTCGGGTCGACCTGGCTCGTCGATCCAACAGGTCGATCCGAACCCCTGGAAATGTGGTTCGGGATGCTCGTCGATCCGTGTCGTCGATCCCAACCCCTGGATATCTGGTTCGAGCAGCTTGTTGATCCGTGTCGTCGATCCAATACGAGAAGTCTTCTTCTTCATCTTCTTGGTAACTTCTTGCCCCTCCAAGTGCTATGCCATCCTTCTCCAACTCCATTTATCCCTCCATAGCATCCATATCACCTAATCAAGAGTCCAAATGCAACAAAATATGCAAAGAATATGCAAAGACACCTAGAACTCTAAATGATCAAAATGCAATACAATGATGCTTAATTAGGTTCCTAAATGATAAGAAACTTACACTAAATGCAGGGAAATATGATGCAAAATATAGACACATCAACTACAACGTCCAACTTCTTGTCGGATATAAGATAGTACCTACTGACTCCCATGTGCTCGACATGGGGGAGGACAAGGACAAGCCATTGATACTTGGAAGACCCTTCTTGGCTGCGGCGAGACGGACCGTGGCCGCGCGACGGACCACGACCGCGCGGAGAGGACAAGCCTGACCTCGTCCGCGACGGACCATGGCGCGGCCAACGGTCGTCTGAGCGACCGACCCGGAAAACTCAGGTTTTCTCCCGAATCGAACTTCCCGCGTTTTGGTACAATCCTGCACCGAAAGTTATTCCTGTTGATATAAAATAACGGATTTCATCGATTCGTGGCCAACACGGAAGGTAAGTTTTCTTGCTTTAAAATTTTTTGAAAATAAAAGGTTTTTGGTGATAAAAAAACCTTTTTAAAAGCAAAAGAAGAACTTTAGGATCAAAATCTCTTTTCTTCTTCTCTTCCAAGAGACTTGGAGATTTTTTTTGGGAGATTCTAAATTTTTCAAATCCAAACCGTTTTCAAAAATTCTTTAGCCTAAGCTCATCTATATCCAAGGAAGATTCAATTTTTAAAGTTCATTCATCTTCATCTACAAGGTACAATGAGCTACGACCGAAACTTCAAAATACGTTCGAAGAATAGAGAGCAACTAAGCTCTTCTAGGAGTTCTTCGCGCCAGCAAGAACACGTGACACCGCTAGGAAACCCGAGTCTAAACACCACTCTAGGGAGATATGTGAAGGAGCAAAGGAGGAAGTTCCGCGAATCGCAAAGAGCATGCACAAGCCGCGACGATTCTCCACCCCAAGAGCCAACAAGAGAGCTGAGCCTTTCTCCTCCTAAGCACAAGATCTGAAATTTTGGAGAACCAATGGACCCGAATATTAATTATTTAAAGGAGATGAAGAAGATGGAGATAAGAACAACCTTGAAGATCGATTACTTCGCTTTAGACGCTTTGGGCATCACCGATGACGTCACATGGTACTTGGACGAGCTAAGGCTCATGGCCTTTATGGAGATTGATCGACCCACTTACAAGGAGCTCGCCCAAGAGTTCTTAGCTTCAGTTTAGCTGACATATCGGAGAGGAAAGAAATCAAATCCGAAAGACGGTATTCTCTACATCACCATTGGCTCTCGGGATTATGAGCTGAGCATCCCCAGACTCAGCGAGATATTCGGTTTTGACTTGAGGAGTGAGACAAGCATTGAAGAAGAATGGAGTGCCGACCTTTGGGTAATCATGGGCCGAGGCATTTACGACAAGGTAAGGCATCCGTCCGCCTTTCTTTCACATCCAGCTGTGCGTTTTGTGCACCGCCTCATAGCACACCGACTTTACTCTCGCAGCAACCAATCAAGCATCCTCATTCCAGAACTCATCCTACTTCAGTCCGCCTTGAGGGACGAGTGATATATCATGGTTTTTACCCATTTTTAGACCATGATATAAGTGTTTTTATAGAGTCTTTTGGCTATTTTAGAGTCTATATAGAGTCTTTGCAGGTTCAGGTACAATTGAAGATAAATTGGAGATTTGGATGCATTTTGGAGCTTAATGGAATGAAGTCACGAAGTGATGAAGTCAAGACTGGAATTACACGCAAGGTGTCGATCGACACCATGTAGTGTCGATCGACACCAGGTTTTCCAATTTCCAGAATCAAGAAGTTTCCATATTTGAAAGAAAAGGAAATCTCCAAGACTTTTCCTAATCCTTTTGGGAATTGAAGACTCGTACCTAGGCCTATAAATATAGTTTTTCAGCCATTGTTTAGGCAGAATCTCATACTTTAAGAATCATAGAAGTTTAGGGTTTTTGGAGAGAAAAATCAGACTCCTTTAGAGCTGATTTGGAACTCCTTTATTTTCTTCTATTGATTTATTTTATGCTTTCTATTCAAATAATGATTTCTGTTTCATTGATCATGTCTGAGTAGTTTGCATGTTAGGTTTAGGGTTTTTCAAAGGTGATTGATGAATTGTTAGGTCGAATTAAATTGTTAGGATAAAATCATTAGAGTTCTTCATCTAGATTTGTGTTTAATGCTTATTCTAGCTTCGCGACCTAGAATCTGATCTTAGATTAATTAATAGATGCGAGAGTATTATTAATAGCCTGAACTAATGTTAGATGAGCAAAATACCTATTCGCAAAGAGATTTGGTTTAGAGTTTTGTGAACAATTGAACCTGAAATTAATGCTTGTTTGAATCGATAAGATTTGCAAAGAGATTTGGAATTCTAGGGTTTAGACATAGATAATCTTCGCAGCGAGAGTTGGTTGATTTTACATTAGTGTTTCAAGTTTAAGAACATGGCTTAATAATTCCTAACATTCCGCCTAGACCTAAAATTTGGATCACCTGAGAATCTCCCTAAACCTAGCGTTTCGTCTCCTAAATTTACACCGTTTTTAATTGCTTTCTGTGTTTTAAATTCCATCTTTCTACTTAGCTTAATTCGAAATTAGAAGTTCGTTGTGTGACTATCCCTTCTCTGTGGATTCGATCCCTAAGTACTACAACTGATCTCTTAATTTTGAGAGAGTTGCTTTAGGGTAAATTTTACCCATATCAACGAGCCACTTTCAGCATGTTTTGGGTGCATCCTAGCAGAGAGACTCGTGCGAGTAAAGCACGAAGTCACCGCACCTAGATGTGAGACTGCCTTCACGACCTATGGAGGCATCATCACAGCGATTATGGAGGCCGCATGAGTAGACACCAGCATTGAGACGCCCTTAGATGAGGCTTGGTTTGACTTGTCCCAGTTTCAGACGGACAGGAATTTGACAGGCGCAGCCATGGATCCAGACAGGTTCGGATACCGTTACCGACTAGGGAAGGGAGACAACCGCACGGTCTATTAACCATCTCCCACAGTCCCGCGCCTTTCAGAGGGTTCACCACAGTGGATCCCGAGCCATGATGAGTTCCGCACAGAGTTCTCACGTCTACCACTTACCATTGGAGAGTATGTAGCCGCTAAGGCTAAGAGAGATGCGTTCCGTTAGAGGACCCACCAGCACACATCATCCTCCTCCATGCGCATTACCTCATGATCCGCTGCACCGTCCACCTCGACTGATCCCGCGATCACCGCACTTCAGGAGCAGCTGGCACGCTAGAACGAGATGCTTGAGAAGATGGCGCGACAGCTTCGAGAGAGAGGACACATAGATGACGACCTTTAGACCCTGAGTTAAGATGCCTGGAAGACTTCGCGTCTCGGCCAACACTATTCCTGCTTATGAGCCTGGTTCCATATATTCCACCCCTATCCTTTATTTTCATTTATGCTTTATCTTTCATCTATTGCAGTCATTCCCGACCTGTCACCACTTTTTCACACTGGGGACAGTGTGATTTAAGTCTGGGGGGAGTTCGTACTAATGAGTTTGCTTTTGTTTTGGTTTTTATTTGAGTCCTTTTTTTTAAGAACTAAGAATGATGTACCTTGATATATATAATATGGTTTTAGGGATTATGATGCAAAACCAAGGATGATTATTGACCAGTGTGCTTCTACGCTATTTCTAGTGACAGATCTTTCAAGCTTTAGTACTAGACTAGGCGGTAGCTAGAAAGCCGGAGATGCGAAATCCTGGAGAACGCCGATCTATAGAGATTTCAGAGGAAGGAATAAACTAGCTCTATTTTTATTGGACTTTAAACTGACTTTTAATTTCCTTGTCAACAGATTTAAGCATTCAACGAAAAAGCCAGAACGTTCGGGATATCTTTTTCCACTTTTTCACACGCCCCCTTGTTGTTCCCAAACGGCCAACATGTCAACAGTTGGTACCATACCCGAACCACTTACCATCTTTTCATACCTCATGCAACTCTCTTGTTTTCACCATATGCAGATATGTGCAAAAACGCCGGAGAGGGAGGAACAACACGATTTCTAGTTACTCGAGACGAAGGATCGAATGGTTAAGGAACAGAAGTGTAGCCACAATAGAAGGACGACTCATGCCTCGGAAAACACGAAGAAATGGTAATGTTCTCGTGATCCTTAAGACTCTTACATCAAGACACTTCTCGTTTCATAAAAAAAAGAGAGAAAGAAAATAAAAGTAACGCGGATAAAGGACCCGAATTCCTTGGAGTGATGACGATACTTATCCGCTAAAAAAAAAAAGAGAGTTACAAAAAAAAAAAGAGAAAAAGAAACGGGAAGAAAATGCCTAAGAGCCTTAAGAGGATCGGAACATCCACAGAGGCGGAGTCTGGTCGATATGGTGAGAAGTTTTAGACGCCACCCAATCCGAACCAGAAGCAAGAAACTAAGTCTGGGGGGGGATGGCGGTAACAAGGAGAACTTGCGGATGTGTACGTACGAAGAGTGATTGGAAATCGTGGATCTCAACAGTTCCACCTTCTCCTATTGTTTTGCATAATATCTCGCACCTTCCGGAGACTTATACGGTAACCCGATACACTCTAAATCTCACCAATAAAGGCTTTTATACACCTAACCTCGTTGAATCTAGGTTAATATCCCTTGACAAGGACCACGCCATTCTTAATACTACTTAGAGAGCTAGTTGACTGAAACTTGGAGTTTAGAGAGTGAAAGCTTCGTAAAGGACTAGTGTTGAAGGAACTATAGTGAGAATTTTCTAGGCTGAGCTTGAATAGACTTGTTCGATGACTTATGGTTTAGAAGGACGGTCGCTGAGTTTTTGCTAGTTCCTATATTTTCAAACCTCTTTCCAAGTCTTTTTCGGCGTTTTGTTTGAGGATAAACAAAGATTTACGTCCGGGGGAGTTGATAACACTCATATTTTACTCCTAAAACCTATTATTTCAAGATCGTTTACAAGTGTTTTAACCCGATTTTTAACTGTTTTTAAGTGATTTCCACGTTTCCTAGTCTTAAGAGTCATTTCAGGGGAATTGGACAAAAAGGACACATTTTGGAGCAAAACGGGAACTTCTAGGACATGTGCTCGGAGCCATAAGTTCAGCATCAGATGACGACCTTCCCACCACAAGATCGAGATCATATTTGGAGACGAGATAGCCCTTTCAGCTGTCTTTCATGCCGACGTGGTTTGAATTGAATCCCACAGTTGGATCTCAAAGTAAGAAGGAAGCAAGAAGGTCCGTCAGACACATCCCCAGAAGAAGGACGATCGCGCCACAGATCCTCAGAAGACCAGTGGTCGTGCCACGCCTGGCCGCTCGCGCGGCCAGACCATTCCGACCCATCCCGAGTCCGTTTGCACTTATCTAATATTTCCCGAGGTTAAAACGCAAAGCCCACTTTCTGAAGACAGGAGAACCTATATAAAGGAGCCTTAGGGTTTCAGAAAGGGCGTGACACACACATCTTTCCATAAACACTTTCACGCCGCAGAGAGAGAGAGCTCGATGGCCCCGGAGTTGAAGACCTCGAGAGAGAATTCTTCTTCAGCCGCCCACTCCTTCTCCTTTCCTTTTCATCTTTTGTTCTTAGTTCTTTGCTTTTCAATACTTTAAGAAGATCTCTTCAATCGATTTCCTTTGAAGAAGTTTTTTCACTTTATTTCTTATTCAATACAAATCGCACCTTTCATATCTCAAAGATGTCTCTCGTTCCCATGAACGAGTAGTCATCTAGTTGGGTTTTTAAGGTGGGTTTCGAAGGGGTTTAATCATGGATTGATTTCGCTAGGTTGATAGAGATAGAGTTCCTTTTAGGTATCTTCGTTTACGTCTTGTTCTTATTGCATGTTTGCTTCTCTGATCAATTAGCAACTGATTCCAGGACGGCTAGATACACGAACGTGTGGTCTATCGTCTGGATCTAGAAGTTAACGAGCGGATTGCACCGTACGATGCCTAGGCATATCGACGGATCGCACCGTGAGTGTTTACAAATAAGTGAATGACATGTATGCACGTATGTCTTGCATCGTGGGATGAGAAGTCATATCTGCAGTGTAAAATAAACATAGGTGACTAGATCCGCGATAGCGGGGTAGTCATAGTCGACCGTTTCAGCTTAAGAACCTAGCCCATTGAATCATTTAGAACATATCATATTGCTTGTTAGAACCGATCCATGAACCCCGGAGAACATCCCTGAACCCAACGCCTTTTATTCATTGATTTACAACCGTTTAATTCTTTTCCGCTGCTTGATAGTACTATTGTAAACCGTGACAAACTACACCCCCAAGTTCCCTTTTGGTTTAAAGAAGTTAGAAATTCTAGGACTTTCGCACACAACAATCTCTGTGGATTCGATCCCTTAATATACTACTGTGATTGTTGTGCACTTGCAGCTATCTTAGGGGTAAAACTTGAAGTAAAAAACCCCACCGCATCACATAGATCCAAACTTCAACTTTCTGAGGTGATGCAATCTTCAAGACGCAAGGACGGAAGATTTTCCATCTCTCATTCACGGTGTTTCACAAAGGTCAAGGAACCAAGACAAAGTACTCAACACCCGAAGTATTTGTTCTTCTCAACAAAGGCGAGCCAATCACCACCACCAAACGCCTATCACCACCCTCATCCATCACCACCATACGCCCACCACCACCATCCGAAGCAAGGAAGTTCAACCGCACAATACATTTCCTTTCGAGCTAAGTTTTCGATTTCTTTAGTTCAATTAAATCGGTTCTAAGTAGTGACATAAGGAGAATGATCAAGTCCTTAGCTCAATCATACCACACGCCCATCCACCCATACCAAACCCAACGCCACTTTAGAGTAAGTCTTCACAAGCTTGTACTTGAATTTACCTATTTTTTTTTCACCTCAACTTGATTTAAACAGACTGGGGACAGATTGATTTAAGTCTGGGGGGGGGGGGTTCTTATATTACTAACTTTACTTTTATTTGATGAGTCTTAAGCATAATTACATCATTTATCGAGTCGTTTTATAGAGTCAAAAACCTTTTTTCCTTTTAGTCGGAAACTATGAACTTTGCTAGGTACAAGTCACTTCGAACAAGGAACCTGATTGACCATTCTCACGGGTTTAGAAGCAAGGTTTACTAAGTTGAACACTGCGCGTGGATCATTCCAACAGAGAAAGTTCTAATCTTTAGAGTACTCGAAGGATCTTGCGTTGACTCCGCACCTAATGAATCAAAACTTCTCGTCAAAGGGCTTGAGGTACTTTGAACTTTGCTCCTCTTTTAGACTCTAACATGACTAAGTAGATGCAATGCAATCTCTCCTTGATCTTCCCTTGTTATAGAAAAGAAAAAAAAATAATATAAAGAAAAGCTTTAGTTTGAAAATGGCAACCCGAGTTCCTCAAAGGACCATGACGGTTTGCAGACATCATGAAAGCTTCGAAGAAGTGATCATTCTCGAACTAAGAAGAAAAGAAAAAAATATAAAAAAAGGAAAGTCGATAGAAAAAATAAATTGATACCCTAGAAAAGTAGAGAGAAATCGACTAAGGGAAGAGAAAATAGGAGAGTTGTGTCTGAAATGTCTTTGTCTAGATGTTTGGAAGAGAAGAGTATAATGTCTTGTCGACCAATACTCCCTCGATAGAGACCGCACGCCTAAATGAATAAAGGGGTCAACAAAAGAAAGCTCGAAATACTCAAAGGGACCATGAAACGTATCTAGGAAGGGTGAAAAGCTCAAGGTAACTAGACCCAAACGCCTTGAAGCTAGATTCCGAGCTACGTGGCTCGAACAGGTGGATTGCTAGACTTGATGAGTTCCCAAGTATTGGTGAGTTTCCACGTTTTCAAACCTCTTTTCCTTACTTAGATTTCTGTTTTGTTTGAGGACAAACAAAGGTTTAAGTCTGGGGGAGTTGATAACATGCATATTTTACCCACTTTTACTATCATAAGTGAGTGCTTTAATAAGCATTTCACTAAAGTTTTAATGCATAAACACTAGATTTTGATTATTTGGTTGTTCAAGACTCTTTTCAGGTAAACTTAGCAAAAGACGCTTATTTTGGAGCAAAATGGACATTCCCGGAAACAGTGCTCGAGGACAAAAGTTCAACATCAAACGAAGGTCTTCCCACCACAAGATCAAGCTCATATTTGGAGAAAAGGTATCCTTATCAGCTGTCTTTCACCTCGAAGTGGTTTGAGAATAATCCCACGGTTGGATCTCGAGTTATGAAAGAAGCAAGAATCAAGCACCCGGAATAACGAGCTGGCCGCGCCACGGCGCAACCAGACCACCAGTGGCCTCGCCACGGCTGGTCGCTCGCGCGGACAGGCCACTCGCGGTTTCAGAGCCCATTGGAAGCCCAACTTATACCCGCAGCCATCTTATGCAAGCCAAGACCTAATCCACGACCTAGGGGACTTGAAGACCTATATATACTCGTTGTCTATGATTTTCTAAGAATCACGAAATACTCTAAGTTACAGAATTATTTTGGTGGTCGCGAATCTATGATTCGTGGTTTTCACTTTGTTCTTCGAGGGAGATTGATTTCTTCTTGAACCCTCTTTGTTTCTCATCGATTTATACAAGTTATGCATTCATCAATCACATTTTCTACTTCTTCTTTCCTGTCTGAGTAGTTTACTTTCGTTGGGTGTTCTTTAAGGGGATCTATGGGGAATTTCATTAACTGTTTTTAAACCGATTGCTTAGGCCGAAATTAGGGTTTTCTGTCTCACCATATTCGTTCTTATTGCATGAGTCTAGCGTCATGAACTAGTATTCTGATCGCAGGGTCTTGAGAGCGACGAATGTCCTGAATCTCAGATCTAGACCATAATAGGGTAGAGAGCATCCTTTAAAAGATGTATGAATTTTTATTGTCCCGATCTTATTGTGTGTTCGTCTAGGACGCAGGATACGACAATATACCTGCGAAATAGACGTTCACAGATCGATCTTGCTTGTCAGAGTTAGGTCGTTAAAACCAGTGAATCAGTTTAGGGAAAATTGCCTAGTCTCGTTGCTTAGCTTTTGTGTGTTTGATTTCTAGTTAGAACCCCATAGATTTCCCGAGAAGATCCCCAACGTGTTTTACCCCATCTGCTTTTAAATCGAGATTTACGCACTTTAATATTTACTTTTTCTGCACTGCTCATCTGATTTCTTTTTTACAAGTCTTTAAGTTTAATTTCCTTTTACCGTTGGTTATAGAAAAGATTGACAACCTTTTCTATTAGGGGTAGGCATTTTACCCGGATCCGAAAATCCGATCCGGTACCGATCCAAAAATATCTGATCCGAACCGATCCGGATTCATCAAAATATCCCAACTGTAGTAATCTTTTCTTAGTTCGGGTACGCGGTAGTATCCGATCCGATTCGATATCCGAAAAATATCCGAAAAAGTATCCGAAAAAGATACAATGCCTAACTTTTTTCTTTATATCTCGTCGATTGCAATTTTCTCTATCCCAGTTTTCAAGCCACAAAATATAAAAAGTATCATTCTCAAATCTAAAAATTTGTAAACCCTTAATCGTTTCTCTGCAGTCACTCTTTCTTCTGAAACGTCAAGAAACCAGTTTCAGCTATGAAATTATCATTTTGGTTTTATATTACTAAAATATAACCAAAAAATACATATATATTTCTAATTTGGTTTTATGTCAATACATAAATTATCTTTAAACTTATTTTATTTTTGCTTTTATGTAATTTTTTTTTGGTTTTATATTTTTGTATTTCTTTTCTTTTGTAACAGTTTGAAGTTGGAACTTGAATGTTTATTTTGGTTTTAAAATTTTGAATGTTTAGTTGGATTTATAATTTATATTACTTTATATACTTTTGAATTTTCATGTTTAAAGTTTCGGTTATTTTCGAGTATTTTTGGTTATATTTGGTTACTTTTCGTATAAAAATACTTGAACCTGAATCGAACTCGAAAAAACCGGATTCGAAATAGGATAACCGAACCGATCCTAACTCGGAGGGTACCGAACCGAATCCGATCTGAAATCTAATAATACCCGATCGGTACCAAAAGCTAGACTCCCGAAATATCCGACCCGATCCGATCCGGTAATCCGAACGCCCACCCCTATTTTCTATATAAGGCGTGATACTGTTTTTTTATTTCTTGCAAAAACCGTGACACTTATCCCAAAACCCCAGTTTCCTGCGTCTTTGGTTGCCTTGATTTTCTGTTTTGCAGTTGACCTCCTCCATGTGTTTCGATACCCTAAGTACTACATCGCACGCTGTGCACTTGCAGCTTAGGGTCCTACATATTCAAAACTCGACGAGTCCTCAAAGAAATCCTCCAATCTCGGATGACTATTTAGACCCCATCAGTCGTGTGGTGTTGAGCATAGGACTTCATTATGTCCTTGTATCCTCGTGAACTTCTGGAGATTCGGTTCCGGGAATGAACTGTCTTGAAAATTACTCGTGGAGCTTCAGCCTTATTCTGGCCGCACGACAGAGGGTCGTGGTCGCGGCCAGCCTTTTTCTGGCCATGCCATCGTGGCTGGTGGCACGGCCAAGTGTCTTCTAGCCGTGCCATGGTCGGTTGGAGTCGCGGCCAGGCTTCTTTGCTCTGCATGGTGGTGAATGCTGCGGATGGTGATGAATGTTGATAGATTCAGGAGTTTGGTGGTGATTGCTCGCCATTGTTGTACCTTTTCAAGTACCTTTGTTTCAATACTCGCCTTTGCGTCCTTGACCTTTGTAACACCTTAAATGAAATATGGAAAATCATCTAGCCTTGCGGTTTTGAAGATTATGTCACCTTAGAAACACGTAGTTTGGGTGTTGTGCTAGCCATTCCGGTTATGTGTTCGGGATCCCGGATAACAGGTGTTGCTAGTGTAGTTTTCATCGCCATAGGAAGTCTACGCTTGATTTGGTCTCGGTCTTGATGAAAAAAGTTAGTCTTCGGGAACTCTTCTCTTCGTGGTTTGGTGAACGAAGTTGCATCTTCTTCCTTCTTGGAACTTGTGCAACGTTTCTAGAGGGTTGAAACGTTAGAACCTTCTTCTACTTCATGGATATGGGTTGTTGTACAGCCTTGAAGAAATCAGTTGAGATAGTTGGGTCTTTGACTTCGACTTAACTTGGATGCGGTCTCGTCAAATCTCGAAATTTTTGATGCAACAACAACATGTCGCGGTTGTGGAGGTTTGACATGCGGTCTTTGGTGTACGTCAAGTCCTTGAAGTGACTGGGAACACTCAAGACTTGATGTGGGGGGGGGGGGTTAAAGGAAGTTTGGACTTGTGAAAATCGGGTCGGCTTCTTGTCAGCAGTGGACCGGTCGCGCGACAGAGGTGCGGGGTCGCGGTCATTGGTCGTCTGGCTTCGGGATGTAGTGGCCGCGTCATCCTGGCTCGGGGTCGAGGCCAGGCTTGTTGTCACCGCGCCATCGTGGTTGGTGGCGCGGCCAGCACGGGCAATTCGTGGTTGTCTCGGTGTTCTTCGAAACTCTTCTTCATGTTTTTGAGGGTTGACGAGCTATTTCCCCCTCGGAACTATCATATAGCATCATGTCTACACAGACTTTAGCCCTCATTCTAATTGCACCTTAAAATAAAGTTTGAAATCCAATTCTACACCATATGAAAGTTAGAAACCAATTCCTCACGACTCGGTTACTCTTCTCGAACCAATCATAAACCAGCCGATCAAACCGGTTGTATACCCGATCTGTAATTTGTAAACTCACCCCGACCGGAATGTAAACTCACCATCAATCACTGCAATACTAAGTTGGCGATAATTCCAGCGGCTTGAGGAGGTTTTTATCATCTACGAGGATTTTACTGTCGGGATCGTTATCAGGGAATCAAACAAATCCACCTAAAGGAAAAGCCCTAAGAGAGTATTCAATGTTATTGGAATTGAATTTCGCAAGAATCGAACCAAACCCTATCGCGAATTCACTCACATGGATGGATACCTTGAAGATAAGCGGCTAAGAAGTGACCGATTTCGTGGATGACGATAATCGCCGTGAGACAGCGAAAGCTTCGAGAACTGATTCAAAACTTTCGAAATCGAATCCATCGAGAGCTCGTGGTCTGTAATCGATCAGTTCACCATCATATGAGTTCCTCTTGTTTTTGAACAAAGCTCTGTCCTTGGCGAAGCAGAGGCCGTGATTCTAGAAAGCGGAGAGATCGGAGGAAAGATGAGATTTTGGAAGATGGGTTTTGGATTTTGGAGAAAAAGTTGAAGTTGGGTTATTGAAATTTGAGAGGAAGTGAGGTATTCGATGATAATTTGGAGAAGAAGAAATGTTTAATAGCATGATTTGTCATTGTTAAACCCGACCCGTAATTTGTCACCCGACCCACCATCAACACCATTCTCTTTGTCTAGTAATTTGTCCTTCCGTTTGAAGCCAATCACTGCGAGAAACTCACCATCGATCCGATTTTTTTGTTCATGACTCCTGAGAAGAGATAAACGGAGCTAGAAGCAAACCCAATTGTTGACGGATCCGGAGGAGGAAGAGGGAGTGGATTCCGCGGCGGAGAAGACGAGGTTGAAGAAGCCATTAGAGAGGGAGACGAAGGATCAGAGATGGGAGAGAGAGGAGGCGGAGAGAGATGGGAAAGAGAGCATCACATCGTCGCTTAGGAGAGACCACGAGAGAGAAAGACGCCGCGGAAGACGACCAAGTCGAAGGACGTAACGACGAAGAGAAAGGCGAGGGAAATCCCGATGAATTTTTTTGCAGTGGTCTCGAAGATTGCAAGAATCAATCTGCCTTGACAAGCGGAGCTCCAATCATCAGTTGCAGCATAGCTTCTTCCATGGTTTAAGAGGTGAAGAAGAAGATGAAAAAAAAAAAGTGTCGGGGAAGAAGAAGAAAACGGGTTGGTTTACTTATGGTTTGAATTTTTGGGTTGGGACTAATTAAAATTGAATTAAATTCTGTTTAGAATCCGGTTTAATTTTCGGGTTTATTTGGCCAAAACTTGGTTTAACAGTAATTGTAAACAGTAAACCGACATTAATCAACATTGGTGTGTAATTCGATTTTGAAGATTTATTTGATGGAGAAATTAGTTTCGAACTTCCATATGGTGTGAAATTGGATTTCGAACTTTATTTTGAGGTGCAATTGGAAAGAGGGCTAAAGTCTGTGTGGATACGGTGCTATATGATAGTTCCGAGGGGGAAATAGCTCGTCAATCCTGTTTTTGATCTTTTCGGGGTTTCTGATTTTTTGTGTTTTTGGGGTTACTGTAAACTTAGAGGAAAACTAAAGATAAAGATCAAATTGTTAGAAAATAAAACGAAAAAGAAAGAACAAGAAGTACCTAAATTGGTTGCCTTCCATTGAGCGCTTTGTTTTAAGTCTTTTAGCTACACTTTGATGGTTTAAGAGCTTGTGTGAGGTGAGTCCGACCTTAACTAAGGTCTCTTCGCTTTTGTGGTGTCATCTTTTGTCGAAAGCTCTTCAAACTTCTCCATTATAGCTTCTTCATCTCTCTCCAAGAGATGATTTTTGATGGAATATGGAATTGCGAGATAGAACTTTTTCCCGTCTATGTTGGCGAAGGAGACTCGCCTATTAGGCTAATCCATAAATTTTCCTACTGTTGTAAGGAATGGCCATCCCAATATAAGCGGTGCAACTTCGTCTTGAGGAGTTTTGATGATTTAGAGATCCAATGGGACTCTACAATCGCCTATGACAATCAGCATGTCGTAGGCAACACCTTTGGAGGTTGTAATTGTTTGATCCGCCAAACCAATCCTAACTATCGCTGCATACGTGTGTTTGATTCCAAGTTATCTTGCTGCATACCTTGGTAACACGCTTATTGTTGAGCCGGGATCACATCGCACATTCTTGACCTTGATACCTTTGATCTCGCATGTGATGAGGAATCTTCCTTGGTGTTGGATTTTGTGTAGGATGCGAAAGTAACCTCCCCGACCTTGCACGTGTAAAGAGATCTTGTATCTCTAGCATGGTATCGTTGCTCTCACAAAAGTAGTGACCAATCAAGTGATCCGTCCATGCCTCAACAAAAGTAATATCGAGAGGGAGATCACAGACAACCTTGTTAAACTCGTCTAGGTTCTCTCGGCTGATCCTGTTGGTGTAGCCTTTGTACTTCTTAGCACAGTAGAAGTAGACCGCTCTTGCCGTTTTAATTGAGTGCCTAGCTTGACCGAAGTGGACTTTGATCTCATCTCTACTTTCTAAGCTATCTTCGAAGTATTCTTTTAGACTATATATTTCCCATGTTTCATCGAACCCCACATTCATTGAGATCTTTCCGACCTTGCTGTGGAATTTGATTAACATTTCTCTCTACATATGTACAGTAAGGGGTCTCTCCACGTCCACCATATCGCTAAAGGAGAGCTCTTCTTCTATCGGTTCGGGAGATAATTCTCGGGATGCTTCGGGTAGAGGAGCCGGTTCAAACGCGGGTTGAGTTTGAATGAAAAAAAACAAGGTTCTTTCTTTGTCTCGGTGGCTGGCGTTTTCTCCTCCTTGTCGCCTATAAGGGTTTTAACGAGCTCGCCGAGTCGTCTTTTCTCCTTTGATAACCTTGCTAGAGTACCGTCGTTCTTCCTTTAAGTTTTCGCCAAACTTTGAACTTCGTTGTTGATGTAGTTGGCTTGCGATTCAATCTTGTGTCGGGCTTCTTCTGGGATTTGTAAGGCTCTCACCATACGGTTTGTAACGCCATAAGTAGCATCGGTTCTTTCTCCTAGTTCGAACTTCAAAGCGCGGATGTCGCACAAGCCGCAGTTGAGGGCACACTTGTGATACGCCAAGTCTTCGGAGGTCCTTGATAACGTGTTGATGTTCCCAAAGGTGCAATATTCCAGCATCTTCGCGCCATTGGAAACTTCTTGGAGTTTGTGAAAGAGTTCGGCTTGCAACGAGTCCATGCGAGCATGCAAGGATCTTTCGGACTTTGATTGGTAGTCTATCATGGCCATTATAATCTCAATGAGATTCTCTACTCATTGGTACAAAGGAGGGAGCGTGATTTGAGGATTACAGTGGATAGGATGAGGGGGTGGTGGCGCAAATCCTTCTCCATATTGAGGCATGAAGCGCTGGTGAGGTAGCATCGTTGGAGGTGGTCTCCGGAAAAAGTATTATGGGCGAGTATCGACAAGTGGGCGTGAGTTTCGAGGTATACGAGGGTCAATCCTTGCATTCTACATATCACGTGGGTTCCTAAAACTCATTTAAACGAAAATTGAGTTAGAGAAAATGGATGTCTTTGAGTTGTGATTCTAACCTTTTGGATTGAACGGCGGAATCCTATCCCAGGTGGCAACGGCGCCAACTTTTTGACGTGACCGGAAGTGGCTATCGATTTTTGATGCTCCTTCGGGGTCCTATCTAGGGTAAATATATAACCCTAAGCGTGGTAAGTGATAGCAGGATTTTTAACACTTTCAATTAATCTCAACTACTCATAGCATTGTAGTATTTGAGATATCGAAACCACAATGAACTAGAGACCTAAACACTAGGAATACACAAAATTTCCTAAGCCAAGCAAAATCAAATAAGGGAAGGTTTTTATCTAACAACATAAATGAAATGAAAGCAAACAAATATAACAACTTAAGAATTCAAAATAAGAAACTAGGCAAAACTACTAATCAAGATAAACAAAGAGTAAAATCGAATCCAAGGACGAGGGTATGGACTTTGGATGATCCTAGAGCTAACCTATGATGTTTAAACAATCACATAAATGCTCATCCTTAGGTTTAGAACTCTAAATAAGACTAATCCACTCTCGTGGCACTAATCCATTTGTTAATTACCTAATCAAGAACTAATCATCATTAGTAAAAAGATAATCAACAAGCATTAAGATTCAGTTCTAATCTACCAATAAACAGCTTAAACATCTACTTCTATAGGCTAAGCATGTAAATCTCATATTTAATTTTTAGGGGAATTTCATCGAACACCTTGTGGGTGTGAAATTCCCTATGATATTAATCACTTCTCTCAAAGTTAATCTAGCATTAAGAACACTAAATATGAAAATATATAAACATTCTAATCCCTAAACATCAAAGATCAACTCTCTAATCACCCTAATCTACCTCATCCCTAGATCCTAAAAAATAATATTCCCTAATCATAGCTAAACCAACAAATCTCATGAAAGAAATGCTAGTAAGCATGATTAGAAGATAAGAGGAAGATGAAAGATTAGAAGAAATAAGAATCAAATTGCATTAAGCTTAAAAGAAATCTCAAAATCTCCTCAAAACCCCAAAGGGGCGTTTTTCTGGTTTAAACCCAAGAGAAGATGCAATAAAATTAGGATTTTAAGTATTTATAGGGAATGAGGTCAAACCGGGTCAACCCGGAACAAACCGGGTTTTGACGAGGTTGAGCAGTCTTGTGGAAATCGCCGTATCTCCCTAACTGCTTCATGTAATGACATGAAACCACCTCCAAACGAAAGCTGATTAAATTACCTACAATTTTCATGAAGAACTCGAAGGCTAAATCTGATATAAGATCAAATTGGTATGATCTTATAATGATGGTGAATTGATGGAATCTAGCAGCTGGTCGCAGAACTCTTCCTACTAGATGAAGATATGGTTGAAGTGGATCGAGTATGGAGATCAGATCTGCTGGTTGTAGAACTCTTTCAGATTAGATCGAGATAATGAGATGAAAAGATGGTGGATCGAAGAACGCCACTTGATGTATTCATATATTTCATACATTTAGCTTGCATTTAGGACATAAATTGCATACATATTGCATTCATACTTAGGGAAATTGTAGCTTTTGTTCCATTTTAGGTCCTAAGGCATTTTGCATTAGCATTTGCATGTTTCTTGCTTTCTTGCATCATATTCAGGTTGTTTTGGATACACTGGAGTTTTGGAGAATGCGTGGACAAGCTGAGGATCAAAATGGAGCTATGGACACTTGGGAGAACTCGGGCATCAAGAGGAAGAACCGAGATCGAGCTAAGGATCGAGACAGGCGGGTCGATCTCGAGAAGATCGACCATGAGATCGAGTCACGAGGCCATTCCGTGGAAGAAGGATCGAGGTCAAAGATCGACCAAGACAATCGACCACGAGCACGGACACGGAAGTAGAACGAGAGCCAGATCGAGCTCAAGACTCGATTATCCGAAGATCGAGTAAACGATCGACAGAGGCACCCGATCTCTGCCGTTGGAACGACTAGGCGATCGAGCAAAGGAAGGCATTCTACTGCCAAGATCGAGTAAGAGATCTACAACCGAGGTCGATCTCTAACCTTATCCGGACAACTCACATTTTGGAGTTTAGTGAGGGGACCATTACCCTTTTTGTATAAAAGGACCTTGACCTATTTTTGGCAAATGATCCGAAAAACTTGCGTTTTGTCTCCTCCTTCTTTGAGCAAAACCACCATTGTTAGTCTTTCAAGCTTTTTATGTTTTAGAAAACCTTAATCTTTAAAGTTATCTTAAGTACTTT
>JAHZTW010000001.1:290270782-290311915 GCA_020283515.1 Alliaria petiolata
GTTAGGTTTAGGGTTTTTCAAAGGTGATTGATGAATTGTTAGGTCGAATTAAATTGTTAGGATAAAATCATTAGAGTTCTTCATCTGGATTTGTGTTTAGTGCTTATCCGAGCATCTACCAGAGTGTCGATCGACACCATTCGCATCGATCGACACCAGTCGCACAACGCGATGCCAGATCTTATGGTTCTAACCCGAGACGCTGAAGGCAGCTTGGTTGATGCAGAAGGGCACATAAGGAATAACCAAGGATAGAGACTTGATGAGGCTGGCGCCGTCATCGTCGATCCAGCAATACAAGTTGCAGAAGATGGACGTGCAAGAACACTTGGCGTGTACAACCGCCCAGACCAGTTCTATGCTAATAGAGCTGCGATTCGTCCTCCTGCATTTCAGAGGAATGATTTTGAGCTGAATCCGGCTTACTACACTTTAGTGGCTCAGCATCCTTTCCATGGTCTTCCTCAAGAGCACCCCATGGACCATATTGAGAGATTTGAGGACCTCGCATCAAGCATCAAGGCTAATGGAGTGACCTATGACTATCTCTTCTGCAAGGTGTTCCCTTACTCGCTTACTGGAGATGCATCGTATTGGATGAAGCAGTTGGACCCAGGATCTTTGACCACATGGGAAGATACAAAGAATGCATTCTTATGCAACTTCTTTGATGACGCGAGATCTGAGGAGCTGAGGACAAATATCACCACATTTTCTCAAGGACCCACTGAAGCACTCAAAGCTTCTTGGGTGAGATTCAAGGCTTACCAGAGGGACTGCCCACATCATGGTTTCAGCGAGCCGCAGCTTATCGGTATCTTTTACCGAGGGATCGATTGGCGATATTAGATGGCTTTGGACGCAGCGAGCAATGACAACTTCAACACCATATACCCAGCTGACGCGGTGGTGCTTATAGAGAATTTGGCCTCTTGCAACAGCACCAAGAATGCAGACTTTGAGAGGAAACAACATGCTGGTGCAAATGGAGGAAGCTAAATAGCTGAGGTTAACAGGAAGCTGGACGTCTTGATGGGAAAGAAGCAAGTTCACTTTGCTAATGAGGTGGAGACCTTTGAGCCAGAGTAAGAAGAAGTCAACTACATCAATGGGGCTGGTTTTCAAGGCCAGAGTGAATGTCATCACGATCCAGAGTGAAAGGAGCCTTCAAACAGAGCTGAAAAGGGGACTAAATGGTGAAGAAATTGTGGAGTTTGAGGCTGAAGAGGAAGAGATTCGAGCTACAAAGCTAGTGTCGATCGACACTACTGAGTATCAATCGACACCAGTAGAAAATCTCGACGATTCGAGTTCTGGCGGACCAAAATCGACCAAAGCAACATCAGATACCAGTGTCGATCGACACCAAGAGGGCATCGATCGACACCCTTCCCAGACTCCGCCAACGCTTGAAGCTTCAAATATTGCAGAGGAAAAGGTGTATAAACCAAAAATACCCTATCCCCTGCTTCCCAGAAGATCTAAACAGGAGAGAGAGGAAGCAAGATGCAAGGAGATGATGAGTAAGCTGATGGTTGAGCTACCCTTAGTTGATGCAGTTCAACTTTCACCTGCATTAAGAAGGTATGTCAAGAGAATGGTAGTCAATGGTGTGAGTCCTAAGGAAGGAGCATTGCATACCAGAGACATGAATGCAATTCTATTGAACATAGTTCCAAGGAAGAAGAAGAAGGTGTGGGTTTCAGAACAAGTCAGTGCTGTGATTCAGAGGACGATTCCAGAGAAGTTACACGATCCAGGGAACTTTGTGCTAGATTGTTCAATCTCAACAGGAAGGTTTCCTCGTTCTCTCTGCGATTTAGGTTCAAGTATCAACTTGATACCATACTCAGTCGCTGTTAAACTTTCATGACTGATTTCAAGCCAACCAGAATCTCCCTTGTCCTAGCTGATCGATCTAAGAGAATCCCAGAAGGTGTCTTAGAAGATGTTCCCTTAAAGATTGAAGGCTGCATTATTCTCACAGACTTTGTGGTTTTGAAATATGATGAAGAACTTGCAGATCCTCTTATTTTGGGAAGATCATTCTTGGCTTCAGCTAGTGCCATCATTGATGCGAGGAAAGGGAAAATAGAGCTTGACTTGGGTGATGTTGTCATGAATTTTGACATGGACAAGTTAAGGGGACCATCCACCATCGATGGCCAAGCCTATTCAGTAGAGATTTCCATGAATAAAGATCCAATCATGGAATGTTCAGATGACACTACTGCTGGGAATGTCAAGGAGCTGAATTCTAAAGAGCAAGTGAACAAACTGGTTGTTCACGAGGCATTGGATGGAAATTATGAGAGAGCTCTGGAGATTGAAGACTGGGGTGGAAATGATCATCTATTCAAGACTATGAGCAAAGAAGATGTTCTAATCAATGCTAAGTTGATGGAGGACGACGTTTTTGTCATGGAAGCAAGGATTGCGGAGCTGAATTGCAGCAAAAGTGCAGAAATTCGTGCTGCAGGGTTGGTGTCGATCGACACCACTAGTGTCGATCGACACACTTCACGGATCACACCAGAAGTCGCTTCCAATGCTGCAAGTCCATCATCTTTGGTCAAACAAACGACTCCACATCCTTCAGCTCAAAAACCTTGAAGGAAGCAAAGAGGGCTTGGTGTTTCTTTTGATGATGCTGCAGGTAAAAGAAGTGTCCCACCCGAACTCAAGGCCTTCCCTGCTGCTGTTCCTCATTTCCGTGGTCGCTCTCATGCACCTACTGCCTATACACCGCCATGGATGAGAAGACATTCGTCTGGGAAGCATTCGATGCCACCCTCTGATCCAGCAGACGGCTGAACCCCGACACAGTCAAGCTAATGACTAAAAAAGAGCGCTAAGTGGGAGGCAACCCACTGTTAGGTACGTTTTTCTTTTTTATTTTGTCTTAGTTTTATAAGTCCTAGTTTTAGTCAGTTGAAAAAAGGCGACATTGGACTCGACTCAGGCCAGTGTCGATCAACACCCTATCGTGTCGATCGACACCACGCGCAGACGAAGATAAGTCTTCTATCTGGTCTTTTATGTTGTTTCTAATCTTTCTTTTAGCCAACTTCGGGCTTGATAACACTAGGGACAGTGTTGTTTAAGTCTGGGGGAGGTGATTACTGACTTTGTGCTTTGTTTTGAGAGTCAAAAACTTTTGTTTTATTGAGTCAAAATCAGTTGGAACTTTCAGTTTTTCTAGGAACTAACCACAGAATGTTGACACTTGTAAGAACCATTGCTATACTAGTTGACTACAGGTCTTACTAAGTAGAAAGCTGCAAGTGGAATCAGTCTAACAGGGCTAGTTCAGATCCCCTTATAAGAACTAGGTATGCGCAGAACTTGATTCCTCTTTCAGTCTGAACAGATAAGCAATTGCAGCCTCTCTTTGTTTTTCCCTTGAGAAAAGAAAAGAAAGAAAAAAGAGTCTAAGTCTGGGAATAGTGCCTTTGTCATGAACCTGTCTCCTCACAAGGAAAAATATTAGTGATGCTCTTGAACACGTCTCTTCACAAGGAACACAAGTAGAGAGTAGCACTATTTCCCGAGATTTCATAAGAAAAAGAAGAGGTCAATGAAAAGATCTTAGAACACCCTGAAAATGGGTAACAGTTGACTAAGGGAAGAGAAAATAGGAGAGCTGTATGAAGAATGTCTTGTTCAGGCACTAAGGAAGGGAAAGAATCTGTAAAGTTTTGTGGCAATACCACTGTTAGAGTTCGAAATCTTACTTAGGAAAGGATCTTGATTCAAACTGGGAGATTGCTAAGCTTGTGGTAAGTACACTGAACATTTCCTAAGGTTTGCTCTATAACATGTGGATTTAAGAAGTGTTAATCAATGTGGCGTTCTGAAGAGATACTTGAAAGTTTTTGTTTTCAAACTTCTACTTCATTCTAAGTTTCTGTTTTGCTTGATATATCATGGTTTTTACCCGTTTTTGGACCATGATATAAGTCTTTTTATAGAGTCTTTTGGTATTTTTAGATCTTATTATAGTCTTTGCAGGTTGGACTACGTTTGGAGCTAAATGGAAGAATCTGGAACCTTTTAGAGCATTTTGGAGAAGCAGCTGAAGTGATGAAGCTGAGAGAGTGGATTTACACGCAAGGTGTCGATCGACACTCTCTGTGTCGATCGACACCAGGATTTCCAATTTTCAGAAGCGTGAAGTTTCCAGTTTTTGAAGAAAAGGAAATCTCCAAGACTTTTCCTAATCTTCCAAGGAATTGAAGATGCGAACCTAGGCCTATAAATAGAGTTTTTCAGCCATTGTTTAGGCATAACACACACATTATTTTAGAGAGAGATTTTTAGAGAGATTGTAGAGAGAAGAATTTGACTCCTTCATAGCAAATTTGGAACTCCTTTGATTCTATTGATTTCTCTTATGCTTTCTATTCAAATTATGATTTCTGTTTCATTGATCATGTCTGAGTAGTTTGCTTGTTAGGTTTAGGGTTTTTCAAAGGTGATTGATGAATTGTTAGGTCGAATTAAATTGTTAAGATAAAATCATTAGAGTTCTTCATCTGGATTTGTGTTTAATACTTATTCTAGCTTCGCGACCTAGAATCAGATCTTAGGTTAATTAATAGATGCGAGAGTATTATTGATTGCTTGAACTAATGTTAGATGAGCAAAATACATATTCGCAAAGAGATTTGGTTTAGGGATTTTTTGAACAATCGAACCTGAACTTTAATGCTTGTTTGAATTGTTAGAATTTGCAAAGAGATTTGGAATTCTAGGGTTTAGACATAAATAATATTCGCAGCGAGAGTTGGTTGATTTTACATTAGTGATTCGAGTTCGAGAACGGTTCTTCATAATTCCTAACATTCTGTCTAGATCTACAATTAAGACTCACCTGAGAATTTCCCTGAACCTAGCGTTTCGTCTCCTGAATCTAAATTGTTTAATTGCTTTCTGTCTTTTAATTCCATATTATTTCTTAGCTTAATTCGAAATTTGAAAACTGCTGTGTGACTATCCCTTCTCTGTGGATTCGATCCCTAAGTACTACAACTGATCTCTTAATTTGAGAGAGTAGCTCTAGGGTAAATTTGACCCATATCACTTAGGGGATTAGTTAAGCCACTATTTGAGATCTACGCATCATGCTTATCATCCTTTCTTTCCACCATGACCAATGGGTTAGGAGGAAGGGATGAGGAAGGTTTCATACCACACGCCATGGATAAAGCTAGCTTAAGCTTCTCAAGGCTTAGAGAAAGCACAAAAGTGTAGATAAATGTTTTTAAAAATCCAAAGCTTGAATCTTGAACCCTCTGAGTTGATCTCCAAACCGTGAATCCATTCCTTATCATCTGAAAACATAAAAATCATCCTTCTTTAGTTTAAAGTTTCAATCTTTTAGATTAAAACCATTTAGTTGTTTATTTCTTGCATTAAAGCTTTTTAATTTCATAAAGTTGCATTCTTGGCCTTGCTAATATTTTAGAAATTTCCTAGTATCATATTTCGCACCCTGGTAGAGTTTAAGAGTCAGTAGAGTTTTATTTCCAGTTCTTAAAATTCGTCCCATGTCTTAGGCAATTTCCTTTTTTGTCAGTCTTTAGTTTTGTATTTTCTAAAATTAGTATTCGTGCTTTTCAATTCTTTAAAAGTAGATTTCTAATTGTTTAACCCTTTGGTCGGGATTTTAAAATAGTTTTTAAGTTCAGTAGATCGTCCTAATTATTTTATTTCGGCTTATTCACCCATTTAATCCGAATCTGCTTAGCTTTACCAAAGGTCCTTGTATTCTTAGTGTTCTTCAACGCTTCCAATTTGGATTAACCCTTAAGTACTGCAATGACATGAGCAAGCTTAAGGTTTGACAAAAACAGCAAAAACGTGTTATCAAATGGCGCCGTTGCCGATTTGGGATTAAGTTTGAAGTATTAAAATTTGGAATTTAGTAAAGACTAAGTCTTTGTTTTTCAATCTTTAGTTACTAATTTCTCTACCCTTTGATCTGTGTTTTCAGGTACATGAACTTGNCTTTTTTGTCAGTCTTTAGTTTTGTATTTTCTAAAATTAGTATTCGTGCTTTTCAATTCTTTAAAAGTAGATTTCTAATTGTTTAACCCTTTGGTCGGGATTTTAAAATAGTTTTTAAGTTCAGTAGATCGTCCTAATTATTTTATTTCGGCTTATTCACCCATTTAATCCGAATCTGCTTAGCTTTACCAAAGGTCCTTGTATTCTTAGTGTTCTTCAACGCTTCCAATTTGGATTAACCCTTAAGTACTGCAATGACATGAGCAAGCTTAAGGTTTGACAAAAACAGCAAAAACGTGTTATCAAATGGCGCCGTTGCCGATTTGGGATTAAGTTTGAAGTATTAAAATTTGGAATTTAGTAAAGACTAAGTCTTTGTTTTTCAATCTTTAGTTACTAATTTCTCTACCCTTTGATCTGTGTTTTCAGGTACATGAACTTGAGGTCTAGTGGTGATACCAACTTGATTCACCCACTAGATAACATTCATCAACTTGGAAGTGGAAGACATAGAAGAGAAAGAGAGCAAGCGCTTCTGCAAGAGTTTGTTCAAGAGGCTGCACAAGAGGTCATGGCTGACCAAGACCACATTGGGGAGCCACCACAGAATGGTGCCGGAAGGGGTAATGGAAACCCCATCCACGGCCAAAGACCACCACGCATCATAGGTGCGGGTGATGCACCAAACACTCACCACAATTGTTTTGGCATCACCTCTCCTCCGGTGCAAAACAACAACTTTGAGATAAAGTCGGGCTTCATCTCAATGGTCCAGAACAGTAAGTTCCACGGCCTTGCCTTAGAAGACCCCTTAGAGCACTTGGATAACTTTGAACAAGTGTGTGGCATGATCAAGATTAATGGGATCTCCGAAGACAGCTTCAAGCTTCGTTTATTCCCATTCTCTCTTGGGGACAAGGCTCGCCATTGGGAAAAGACCCTTCCTCAAGGTACCATCACATCTTGGGCAGATTGCAAGAAGGCCTTTCTCTTAAAGTTCTTCTCTTCTACACGAACAGCACGGCTAAGAAGCGAAATCAGTGGCTTTGCGCAAAGGCAAAACGAGACCTTCAGTGAGGCCATGGAAAGATTCAAGGACTACACCATTGCCTGTCCTCATCATGGTTTCACAGAGGAAACACTTCTTAGTACAATCTACAGAGGAGCTTTGCCAAAGATCCGCCTTCTATTTGATACCGCAAGCAAAGGAAAGTTCCTTGGACAAGAAGTGACCGCGGGTATGGAGCTCATAGAGAAGTTGGCGTTAAGCGATGGCAACTACTCTGAGGACTATGACCGAGCACCAAGAGGTACTGAGATGGAGTCACACAGGAAGGAGCTGAAATCCCTTCATGAGAAGCTCGACAAGATGATACATGCAAATCAAAAGCAAGTACACTTTGTGGGGGAAGCTCCGTAAGTGTTTGAAGAGGGTTGTCAAGAAGACATTGAGGAAGCAAATTGGGTAGACTACAACAAGCAACAAGGGTATGCTCCACGGTATCAAGGCAACAATAACCTTTCATACCGAAGCACCAATGTCGAGAACCCAAAGGACCAAGTCTACCCACCACAACAAGGAAAACCCTTTGTCCCTTTCAACAAGAGTGGGTTTACACAAAACAGTGGGTATCAAGGCCAGAGACAAGGCAACTATAAAGGACAACAACAGCAAGGAACCAAGAGTTATCCTCCTGGTTTTGGGCCACATCAGCAACAAGTGCAACATAATCAACAAGATCCGGTGCAAGCTATGTTCCAACAATTGCTTCAAGGGCAAGCATCTACAAATCAGAAATTTGTGGATATCAACAACCGGCTGGAATCCTCTCTCACTGATGTATCTACCCAAATCACTCAAATAAACAACAAGATCCGACAGATCGAGAAAGGAAAAGCAAGCTCCAACGGACAAGGTAGCTTACCCGGCAAGTGTGAAACAAATCCGAGAGAATACGCAAATGCGATCTTGTTAAGGAGTGAAAAACAACTACCACAACAATCTATGCTTGAAGACAATGAGGACATTGTGGTTCAAGAGGGGGAGAATGATCAAGAGATCACCTTTGACAATGTCTACATTGAGAGGCCAAAGAAGAGGAGTAAAACGGTTTTGGAAAAGAAAGTGGAGAAAGTCAATAAAGAGAAAGAAGCTTTCATTCCTCCACCATACAAACCAAAACTCCCTTTCTCCGGTCGCTTCAAGAAGCAGCTGATTGAGAAACAAAGGGCCTTGTTTAAGAAACACTTGAGGAACGTCAAGCTGAAATTGCCATTGGTAGATTGTTTGGCTATGATACCTAAGTATACGAAGTTTTTGAAGGACACCCTTGCCAAAAAGGCCAAGGAAGATAGAGGAGAGGTCATGGTATTGAGTCAGGAGTGTAGTGCTATTATCCACAAAGAAATAGCTCCAAAAAAGCTAGGAGACCCAGGCTCATTCACCATACCTTGCGCTCTAGGTTTTTTGAAGTTTGACAATTGTTTGTGCGATCTCGGAGCAAGTATAAACCTCATGCCTCATTCCATTGCCAAGAAGCTTGGATTCACAAAGTTTAAGGAGTGTAGGATATCTTTTATCCTAGCTAATCGAAGTATAAGACTCCCGGTAGGCATGCTTGAAGACCTACCAGTCAAGATAAGCAATGTGAACGTGCCAACCGACTTTGTGGTTTTGGAAATGGATGAAGAGCCTAAGGATCCTCTAATCCTTGGTAGGCCATTCTTGGCAACTGCTGGGGAAATTATTGACGTGAAGAACGGCAAAATCTCGCTACACTTTGGCAAAGACATCAAGCTGAACTTTGACATCAATGAAGTCTTGAAGAAGCCGACCATCGGTGGATAAATCTTCTACATAGAAGCTTTGGATGCATTGGCCGATGAATTGCTTGAAGAGTTGGCACAAGAAGATCATCTACAGCTGGCCCTGACAAAGGAGTGTGGGGGGGGGGGGGTTTGGTTACCTAAACGAGCAGACCCAAGAGTACGTTCGCATCATTGATTCTCGCAAGATTGTCCCAGAGATCGACTGTGAGATCGAGCAGCTCACTCGATCAGAAAACAGATCGAAAGCCAGATCAAGCCTGTGAATCGAACTTGTGGTCCATCTAATGGAAAACGACCAAGCGAATCGAGAGAATTTACTCGATCCAGTCTAGATCAAGTGGCAGATCGACTAATTCACTCGATCTCTGTGGGACAGACGTTGGGAGAAGGTAGCTTGGAAGCTCGTGACTCGGGATCTAAGGAAGCAGATGAAGACAGCAACGTCAACACAAGCCATGATGAGGATTGGAGTGAGCTGCTAGCCCCAAAGGTGGACCTCAAGCAGTTACCAATTGGGCTAAGGTACGCTTTCTTAGGATCAAACGAGACTTACCCGATCATTGTAAATGATAACCTAAATGATGATGAGTTAGACTCACTCCTTAGGGAGTTGAGGAAGTATAGGAAGGCCATTGGGTACTCTCTCAGTGACATCAAAGGCCTTTCACCATTATTTTGTACTCATAGAATTCATTTAGATGATGAAACTACTTCTTCTATAGAACACCAAAGATGCTTGAACCCGAACTTGAAGGAAGTGGTTAAGAAAGAAATTCTTAAACTTCTGGAGGCCAACGTGATATACCCAATAAGTGACAGCACATGGGTCTCACCGGTTCATGTGGTGCCCAAAAAGGGTGGTATCACGGTTATAAGAAATGAGAACAATGAACTAATACCTTCTATCCATTACGGGACATAGAATGTGTATAGATTATCGAAAACTCAAGAAGGCCACTAGGAAAGATCATTTTCCACTGCCATTCATTGACCAAATGCTTGAACGTTTAGCCAACCACCCGTATTACTGTTTTCTAGATGGTTATAGTGGCTTCTTCCAAATCCCCATTCACCCTAATGATCAAGAAAAGACAACTTTTACTTGTCCCTATGGAACTTATGCTTATAGAAGAATGCCCTTTGATTTATGTAACGCACCTGCCACATTTCAAAGGTGTATGATGTCTATATTTTCAGATTTGATCGAGGAGATGGTTGAGGTCTTCATGGATGACTTCTCCGTGTATGGCTCTTCCTTCTCCCTTTGTTTGTCAAATTTGTGTAGGGTACTCAAGAGATGTGAGGAGACCAACCTTGTGCTCAGTTGGGAGAAGTGCCGCTTCATGGCCACAGAGGGAATTGTCCTTGGTCACAAAATATCGGGAAAAGGGATCGAAGTGGATAGAGCAAAGGTGGAGGTAATGGTCACTTTGGCGCCTCCGGTTAACATGAAGGGGATAAGGAGCTTCTTGGGGCACGCTGGTTTCTACAGGAGAATTATTAAGGATTTCTCCAAGCTAGCACGCCCCCTCACTAGGCTGCTATGCAAGGAGGCTGAGTTCAACTTTGATGAAGAAAGCCACCAAGCCTTCAAGACCATCAAAGACGCGCTAGTGACCGCACCTATAGTCCAAGCTCCGGATTGGGACTTTCCCTTTGAGATCATGTGCGACACTAGTGACTACGCTGTAGGGGCTGTCTTGGGGCAGAGAAAGGATAAGAGGTTGCATGTTATCTACTATGCTAATCGCACCTTAGACGACGCACAAGTGAGATATGCAACCACCGAGAAGGAGCTCTTAGCGGTCGTCTTTGCGTTTGAGAAGTTTCGGTCATACTTGGTGGGGTCTAAAGTGATTGTATACACTAATCATGCAGCACTAAGGTACATCTACTCGAAGAAGGATACCAAACTGAGACTCCTAAGGTGGATACTCCTCTTGCAAGAGTTCGATATGGAAATCAAAGATAAGAAAGGCATAGAGAACGGGGTAGCAGATCATCTTTTTAGAATGAGGGTGGATGAAGTTTTGCCACTGGATGATTCACTTCCAGAGGGGCAGCTTATGCTGGTTAACACCGAGGTCTGTAAAAGGTTAGAGGAGAAGCTTGAGGAAGCGTTGAACTTGAAGGACGATGACTTGCCATGGTATGCGGATATTGTCAATTACTTGGCATGTGGAGAGGAGCCTACTCACTTGGACCAGTATCACAAGAAGAAGTTTATGAGTGATGTCTCACACTACTTTTGGGACGACCCTTACCTGTACAAGAGGTGTGTGGACAGCATCTACCGAAGATGTGTCAGAAGGGAAGAGGCGAGAGACATACTTCTCCATTGTCACGGTATGACATATGGGGGTCATTTTGCTGGTTTCAAGACAACTACCAAAGTACTCCAAGCAGGATTCTGGTGGCCAACCCTCTTTAGAGACGCTCACGAGTTCATCAAGTCATGTGAAACATGCCAAAGAGCGAGGAATATCACCAAGCGAAACGAAATGCCACAAGTGCCGATACTTGAAGTGGAAATTTTTGAAGTTTGGGGGATAGACACATGGGACCTTTTCCATCTTCTTATGGAAACAAATACATCTTGGTAGCTGTAGATTATGTTTCCAAGTGGGTCGAGACTATTGCAAGCCCTACCAATGATTCAAAACCGGTGGTCAAGCTTTTCAAGACCATCATTTTCCCACGGTTTGGTGTACCTAAGGTGGTAATAAGCGATGGAGGCAGCCACTTCATCAACAAGATTTTTGAGGGGTTATTGAGGAAACATGGGGTGAAACATAAAGTGGCAACACCTTATCACCCACAAACCAGTGGCCAAGTGGAGGTATCAAACGGCCAAGTCAAGGCCATCTTGGAGAGAACCGCGGGGGTAACAAGGAAGGATTGGGCAAGTAAGCTCGATGACGCTATTTGGGCGTATAGAACCGCTTTCAAGACACCCATTGGGACCACGCAATTCAACCTTCTTTACGGAAAATCTTTTCACCTCCCTGTGGAGTTAGAACAGAAAGCGCTCTGGACTGTGAAACAAATGAATTTCAGCCTTAAGACAGCCCAAGAGAGATGACTAGTGCAACTTAATGACCTAGATGAGTTGAGGCTGGATGCTTATGAAAGTGCCAAGATCTACAAAGAAAGAACAAAAGCCTTTCATAACAAGAAGCTGGGACTTCAGGAACTAAAGGAGGGAAGCCTGGTGTTGCTCTACAACTCTCGGTTGAAGCTGTTTCCCGGGACGCTCAAGTATAGATGGTGCGGACTGTTTGAGATTAAAGAGGTTCTACCATATGGGGCGGTCACTTTGATTGGCACGGGAGGAGAGAGCTTCACGGTAAATGGGCACAGAGTCAAGCCCTACGTGGCGAATGACTGCGGCAAGGAGAGCACAACACTGCTTCTCCAAGATCCCCCACTAGCCTAACCAAGTAAAGTCGAGCTAAACGACGTTAAATAAGCGCACTTTGGAGGCATTCCCATGACTATCATTGTACATATTTATTTTTTGGCATTTCTGTTTCAATTTATGCTTTTAAGGAATGTAGCCACAACAAGGAAGGTGCTAAATCGAGAAGTACGGTCGATCGAAGACTCGCTTTAATTCAGATCGAATCGACGATCGACCCATACTCGCGATCCCAGCAAGAACAGGCATGAGATCGAGGTCAAGATTGACCGATTTGACTCGATCTCGTGCCAAGGTTAGTTTAAATTTTCCCCTTTTTTCTCCTTCCCTCTCATTTTGAATTTGAATTGTGGTCAAAAGAAGCATCTTTGACCACGAAAAAACGTGCCTTGACTGCAATTTTCGGAAACCACTTGCATGCATAAATCCAAAATTTATTTTCTCTATATAAAAACAATGGCTCACACTCACTCTACACTTGCATAAGCACATAAATTTTCGAAAATAGAGTGTGAGGCTAGATTTTGCAGAGGAAAGAGCATTTTTTCGCTTTTTGAATTTCAAGGTATTTCAAATTTTGTAATTTCATAATCATGTTTTCAAAAAAAATTTCTTTTCATTGGAGAATTTGATGTCATTTGATAGGGATTATGATTAATTTTTGGAAGTATCTAGATATTAGGGAAGTTTTATAGATTTGATTTTATCTCAATAGAATCTCCTCTTTTGTTTAGTAGTATATTTGAAATAATCCCCAAAAATCTAGGATTTATGAACAATGGGGTTTCCTCTTGACCTTGTTTTTGCTATCTTATTCGCCACATATCCTTACTTTCTCTTTGAGGATTGAATTTCAGGAACAATGGCACACAAGAAGAGAAACAGAGAAGCAGCTCGAGAAGGGACACAACAAGTGGTGGAAGAAAGGGTTAAGTGGAGCAAAGAAGAGAAGAGCGCAAGGGAACGTTGGGAAGGTTGCGTTTCGAGCCCACAAAGTTTGCAAGTAGGGATCTCTTGCAAAAGATGGGGTTGTTGGAAGACTTTGATTTGCTCCTCATCGACATGGGATTGGCTTGCCTCTCAAGGATGGACTGTCCAACATACCCCGAAGCCACGCTCCACTTCTTTTCTACCTTGGATTTCACTTATGAAAATCCAAGTGTCAAGAGTCCATCCGAGGGACACATCACATTCAAGATAAGGAGGCAAGCCTACCACCTCTCCATCTCTGAACTTTGCCAAGCCTATGGTCTCAAGGCTGACGCCTCACTCGTGGAATTTCCACGGCTCAAATCGGCAAATGCCCTATGGGACTTGGTGAGCGATGGAGATTACGCGCACAACACCGCCAAGATCAAGAAAGTGCGGAATCCTGTGCTAAGGTACACACTCAAGCTGCTGGGTAACACGTTTAGTGGGAAATCCACAACCCCAACAGTGACAAGGAATGAGTTATGCTTCCTCTTCCAAGGAGTGAAGAAGATAGTGTGCAATGGCAAGGAAAACGAGAGCCCTTTAGCAGATGAGCTGGGAGACGACGTCAACTATGGCTGCATCTTAGCCTCCTCCTTAGTCAAATACAAGGCATGGGCGATGAGGTGCAAGGCAACCTCTGCTCTAATTGGAGGGTCCTGATACCATTGTACATACAAGCCGGAGTGCCCTTAGCTGATTTTGAGCCTTGTGCGGAGCGCGCCTTCATGGATGAGATCTATATGCGCAACACGGATTCCTTGGGCCATACTCCAGATCCAGGATTTTATGCTTACTTGTTCTCCAACCATACCAATGAGAAGAAGGTCTGCATCCTGCCCAACCCCCAAGGAGACGCATTTACAAAGCATTGGGACAATAGAGTTCCTACCCGACGATGAAGAGTGTCTTGCGCCTCTTGGAGGAACAGTAGCTCCACCACAGCTTACTCACACACCATCGGAGTCACCTCCTACCGATGCCGAGATGCCACCAAACTTTGAACTCCCAAAGTTGGAGTATGAGCCGCGCACGAAGGCGGAAAAATTCCTTGCCACAGTTGTGGAGATCCAACGCAGGGTGAACAAGTGGCAAGGGAAGATGATTAAGAAGCTGGTGAAAAAAGATCAAAACCCTTCAAGGAGAAAGCTCGTCAGGGATGACATTGAGTGAAGAGGTTGATCAAGGGGGAGATACTATGAGAAGGCATTCAACCGGGGGCTTTGAGATCCGTGAGCCACAAAAAGGTGACCGAGCTGCAAGTCTCTCTTTTCACCAAGCACCAACCACGAGCAAAGGCAAGGAGGTAGGCAAAGATACTCCAAGAAGAAGCAGGAGGATCGGAGCAACCTCAAGCTCCGGTCATGCCTAGCTTTGAGGTACCAAAACACCAACCATTGTAAATACCATGCATCATTTTATTTTTGCTTTGGATTTTGGTCTCCTCTTGGACTTGTTTGACACCGAGACGTTGTCATTCAAGTTTGGGGGAGAATGTGCGCTTTAACATGTTTTATTTGATTCTTATTTTGTGTTTGCATCTTGAGTCTTCATGCATCCATCTAAGTGCATAGAAAAATAAAAAAAATATCAGAAAACTTTTTGAAAATTTCAACAAAAAAAAAAAAATCATATAGCTTGCATTTACATTTTAGGATTGAGTCTAGAATTTTTCTCATTTAGGATTGCATTCATTTGCATAGGGAGCAATGATGAGCTAATCCAAGTATGTTGTTAACTTTTGTGATCAATTCAACACCCTAGTTAGTAGTTCTTTGTTGCTTGTGAATAAGTTTGAAAGTAAGGAAGAACCATGCTTGGACCGCCTCATTTGTCACTAGTCTTTAGTCACCCTCTTGCTAGCTTAAGTAGCACCCCTACCATAAACCAACCTCCTTTGAAACCAAACGTTCTTGTGTGATTGCTTGTGAGGCCTTTATTTTGATTGAACCTTGCATAAAGTGTTAGGTTTGGGACGACAAGTATAGGTTTTCATGTAGATTCTAGCCTTGCATTTTGGGGCTTGCATTAGGCTTAGGATTTGGGAGTTTGATGGTCGTGGTACTACTTGGTATTTTGTGGAAAGTTTGGAAAGAATGAGGCATTGGATAAGGGAGTGGTGAAACTAAGGGGAAATTTGGTTTGAAATGGAGAGTCTTGGGTTTTAAAAGGAATAGCTCTAAGCAAATAAAAATATTTATGCTAGGTGGTCTTAAGAAAAAGAAAAGGAAATCAAAAAGAGCCAAAAGGGGCCAAGTAAACAAAAAAAAGGGAGAAGGAAGACCGCCTAGAGATAAGAAGAAAAGCTAAGTTATTAAGATAAGGCTACTCCATTCGCCGCGAGTAATGAGTTGAAGAAGTTCTCCTTAGAGCTTTAAAAAGAAGAAGTGTGTTGAAATTCAAAGTGTTTAGCAAGGCACAAAGAGCCTTGGGAAAAGGGTAGATTCTAGAGGGATGAGTGAGCAAAAAAAAAAATGAATGAGAGGGGTATAGGATCATTGATAGCATTTCGGGTAGATGAAAATCTATGCTTGTATGCATCGCTTGTTTCTTACCTTTAGCATTATGCATATGGTTCAATCCTTTTTGAGTGTTACCCTTACTTAAATGCAAAACCGGATGAATTGAGATCATTTTTATCTCAAAAACCCAGTCCCTTAGCCAAATGAATTTACTTTCCTTGCAATGTCATGATTCACGGTTTCACACTTAATGAATGTTAAAGAGTTGGCTTGATAGGGAGACTTGTTTAGATTGAATTCTTAGTGCATTTGAATGTTGAAATGGGCATGGCTAACTCTTTTGGAGTAGAATAGATTCACATGCATCTTAGAATTAGTAACTAGGATGTTGAGTTGATCATTATTGTTAGCAACCTTGGATATTGAGCTCCCACTTTTAAACCTCTCTCCCTTGCTCGGAATTTGTTTGCTTGAGGGCAAGCAAAAGGCAAGTTTGGGGGAGTTGATGTATCCCTATATTTCATACATTTAGCTTGCATTTAGGGCATAAATTGCATACATATTGCATTCATACTTAGGGAAATTGTAGCTTTTGTTCCATTTTAGGTCCTAAGGCATTTTGCATTAGCATTTGCATGTTTCTTGCATTCTTGCATCATATTCAGGTTGTTTTGGATACACTGGAGTTTTGGAGAATGCGTGGACAAGCTGAGGATCAAAATGGAGCTATGGACACTTGGGAGAACTCGGGCATCAAGAGGAAGAACCGAGATCGAGCTAAGGATCGAGACAGGCGGGTCGATCTCGAGAAGATCGACCATGAGATCGAGTCACGAGGCCATTCCGTGGAAGAAGGATCGAGGTCAAAGATCGACCAAGACAATCGACCACGAGCACGGACACGGAAGTAGAACGAGAGCCAGATCGAGCTCAAGACTCGATTATCCGAAGATCGAGTAGACGATCGACAGAGGCACCCGATCTCTGTCGTTGGAAGGACTAGGCGATCGAGCAAAGGAAGGCATTCTACTGCCAAGATCGAGTAAGAGATCGACAACCGAGGTCGATCTCTAACCTTATCCGGACAGCTCACATTTTGGAGTTTAGTGAGGGGAACATTACCCTTTTTGTATAAAAGGACCTTGACCTATTTTTGGCAAAGGATCCGAAAAACTTGCGTTTTGTCTCTTCCTTCTTTGAGCAAAACCACCATTGTTAGTCCTTCAAGCTTTTTATGTTTTAGAAAACCTTAATCTTTAAAGTTATCTTGAGTACTTTGCTTAATCGTTATTATTCATGTTTAGCTTTCCTTCTTTTACGTTTTCAAGCGTTTTGATTATGCTCAGTGAGTAGTAACCTTTTGGGTTTTCGGTTTGGGGTGATTAAGGGTTTTAAAGGTTTAAGCTTTGGACTTTTCTTATTCTTAAAACCATTCTCTTCTTGGATTTGGGCATTTAAGGCCTAGAGGATCTCGAGAGACACATCATTGATCCAGGGATTTCCTTGTCCTAGACAGATTTAGGAGATCCCTTAAATCCAAATCCAAGAGACTAATCTATCATTTCCCAAACACCATGGTTGCTTAGGGGATTAGTTAAGCCACTATTTGAGATCTTTGCATCATGATTCTCATCCTTTCTTTCCATCACGACCAATGGGTTAGGAGGAAGGGATGAGGAAGGTTTCATACCACACGCCACAGATGAAGCTAACTTAAGCTTCTCAAGGCTTAGAGAAAGCACGAAAGTGTAGATCTATGTTTTTAAAAACCCAAAGCTTGAATCTTTAACCCTCTAAGTTAATCCCCAAACCGTGAATCCATTCCTTATCATCTGAAAACATAAAAATCATCCTTCTTTAGTTTAAAGTTTCAATCTTTTAGCTTAAAACCATTTAGTTGTTTATTTCTTGCATTAAAGCTTTTTAATTTCATAAAGTTGCGTTCTTGGCCTTGCTAGTATTTTAGAAATTTCCCAGTATCATATTTCGCACCCTGGTAGAGTTTAAGAGTCAGTAGATTTTTATTTCCAGTTCTTAAAATTCGTCCCAAGTCTTAGGGAATTTCTTGTTTTGTCAGTCTTTAGTTTTGCATTTTCTAAAATTAGTAGTCGTGCTTTTCAATTCTTTAAAAGTAGCTTTCTAATTATTTAACCCCTTGGTCGGGATTTTAAAATAGTTTTTAAGTTCAGTAGATCGTCCAAAGTATTTTGTTTCGGCTTATTCACCCATTTAATCCGAATCTGCTTAGCTTTACCAAAAGTTCTTGTATTCTTAGTATCCTTCAACGCTCCCAATCTGGATTGACCCTTACGTACTGGAATGACATGAGTGATAACACTCATATTTTACTCCTAAAACCTATTATTTCAAGATCATTTATAAGTTTTTAACCAGGTTTTCAACGGTTTTAAAGTGATTTCCACGTTTCCTAGTTTTAAAAGTCACTTCAGGAAAATTGGACAAAAAGACACATTTTGGAGCAAAACGGGAACTTCAAGGACATGTGCTCGGAGCCATAAGTTCAGCATCAGATGACGACCTTCCCACCACAAGATCAAGCTCATATTTGGAGACAAGATAGCCCTTCCAGCTGTCTTTTATGCCAAGGTGATCTGAGTTCAATCCCACGGTTGGATCTCAAGTTACGAAGGAAGCAAGAAGGCCCGTCAGACACATTCCCAGAAGAAGGATGGCCGCGCCACAGATCCTCAGAAGACCAGTGGCCGCGCCACGCCTGGTCGCTCGCGCGGCCACACCACTCCGGCCCATCCCGAGCCCGTTTGCACTTATCCGATATTTTCCCGAGGTTAAAACGCGAAGCCCACTTTCTGAAGACCGGGAGCCTATATAAAGGAACCTTAGGGTTTCAGAAGAGGCGTGACTTCACAGAGAGCTTTTCCAGAAACACTTCTGCGCCGCACAGAGAGAGAGAGAGAGAGAAAGTTCGACGGCCCCGGAGTTGAAGACCTCGAGAGAGAATTCTTCTGCAGCCGCCTACTCCTCCTTCTTTTCCCTTTCATCTTTTGTTCTTAGTTCTTTGCTTTTCAATACTTTAAGAAAACCTCTCTTCAATCGATTTCCCTTGAAGAAGTTTTCTCACTTTGTTCTTTTTATTAATACAATTCGCACCTTTCATATCTTAAAGATGTCTCTCGTTCCCATGAACGAGTAGTCATCTAGTTGGGTTTTTAAGGGGATTTTCGAAGGGGTTTAATCATGGATTGATTTCGCTAGGTTGATAGAGATAGAGTTTCTTTTAGGTATCTTCGTTGATGTCTTGTTCTTATTGCATGTTTGCTTCTCTGATCAATTAGCAACTGATTCCAGGACGACTAGATACATGAACATGTGGTCTATCGTCTGGATCTAGAAGTTAACGAGCGGATCGCACCGTAGGATGTTTAGGCATATCGACGGACCGCACCGCGAGTGTTTACAAATAGGTGAATGATATGTATGCGCGGTTGTCTTGCATCGTGGGATGAGAAATCATATCCGCAGTGAAAGACAAACGCAGGTGGCTAGATCCGTGAAGGCGGGGTAGTCATAGTCGACCGTTTCAGCTTAAGAACCTAACCTATTAAATCATCTGGAACCTATCCTGTTGCTTGTTAAATTCGATCCATGAACCCCGGAGAATGTCCCTGAACCCAACGCCTTTTGTTCATTGATTTACAACTGAATTCTTTTCTGCTTCTTGATATCATTACTGCAAATCGTGACGCACTACATCCCCCAAGTTTCCATTTGGTTTAAAGAAGTTAGAAATCTTAGGAGTTTCGCAAAACAACAATCTCTGTGGATTCGATCCCTTAATATACTACTGTGATTGCTGTGCACTTGCAGCTATCTTAGGGGTAAAACTTGAAGTAAAAGAAACCCTGCATCAAGTTTTTGGCGCCGTTGCCGGGGATTGTTTGCTTTTGCGAATTTTCAGTTTCTAATTTGTCTTTTAGACCACGTTAATTTTCAAGCTTTTCCGTTCATTGCTCACGATTTTCTTGTGTTTACTTCTCATGTTTCAGGTGTATGACCACTAGGAGGAACGCTTCCAACGTCTTACCCCACCACATCGAAATCGACATGCACGAAAAAGAAATCCGAAGGTTAAGAAGACAGATCAGCATGGCCGAGAACGAGGCCGCTCTTGGAGTTCAACGAAACCGCGAAGAAAATCTTCGCAACACTGGTCGAGCACCTAACGAGTTACAAGATGGGGAGCCACAGCTCGACAACAATGGAAACCCTATCAACCCCAATCCCGAGGCTGACTCGGACGGAGAAGAACGCGATCTTGCCCTACGACAAGGAGGACACAATCCGATCATCGGAAATGGAGCGAACCAAGCAAACCCTATCATCCAGCCGGATGACCGAGAAGCCATCCGACATGTTCTGCCAACCAACCTTCCCAGGCGAGCTAGGAACCGCACCATAGCCGATCACGATACTCCTGATCAGCACTTCTAGAATCGAGCAGCGATTCAAGTTAACGTCCCCCATGAGGACGAGTTGGAGATCAAACCGCAGATCATCTCTTTGGTGAAGCAAAATCAGTTTCACGGACTATCAAACGAGCACCCGATGGACCACATCGAGTTATTCGAGGAAATCTGCAGCACCACAAAGACGAACCGAATCCCTCCCAACTATCTGAAGTGTAAGCTATTCCCATTTTCTTTAAGCGACAAAGCTCATAGATGGCTGAAGACTTTACCACCAGGATCGATCACTAAATGGGTGGAATGCAAGTCTGCCTTCCTAAACCACTTCTACACTAAGTCCCGATCCAACCTGCTAAGAAACAAGATCCAAGGCTTTCAACAAGGACCGGTAGAATCATTCTTTGAGGCGTGGGAGCGATTCAAGGACTATGAACGCGACTGTCCTCACCATGGTTTCTCCGGATCCAGCTTGCTAAACATGTTCTACCGCGGACTGCAAGCTAGATACCAACTTTCGCTCGACACGGCCAGTAATGGAGATTTTACAACAAAGATGGAGCGACAAGGACGCGCACTCATCGAGAACCTCGCTGTAAGCAACAACAATAACTGTCCTGATTATGATAGGAATCCAAGAACCGGAGACTCTGATTCTAAGCAAATAGCGGGAGGAATCTAGCCCTGGAGACGATGGAGACGAGTCCTATACGCGGGAAGAAGAAATTACCTTCATAGGAGGACAAAATTGATATCCAAACAGAAACTTTAACAATGGATTCAACAACAACTTTAGGAACAACAACAACTTATCATACCGAAACCCAAACGTGGAGAACCCGCGAGATCAAGTGTATCCACCTCAAGGAAGACCCTTCCAGAACAAGTTCCAGAACATGAACTATGGAAACAACGGAAGCTACCAGGCGAAGCAGCCCTACAACTCTCAGCTCACGCCCTACAACAACCAGCAGGGAGCGCCGCAAGCTGCAGCAAACGCACCTTACCCGTCTCGAGAAGACAAACTCGAAGGACTGATGCAACAGCAGCTGTTATCTCAACAAAAATCGGTCAAGGATCTCAACATCAAGGTAGATTGCATGTACAACGACCTGAACGGCAATTTTGAAACCCTTTCTTCCCACGTGAAGAAATTAGACATGCAAGTCTCTCAAACCGCTGAAGCCATCAAGAGGCAAGCAGGGATCTTTCCCGGAAAAATAAAGGATAACCCGAAAGGATTCTGTAACGCGATCTCAGAAGTCGCCAACGAGGCTAAGGAGCCAGAACTAGCCATGGGAGAAAAGTGCAGGTTCGTCCCGCTCTTCCCAATGATAAAGAAAGGAACTGCCGGTCCACCTTTCGATACCCCGAAGAACCGTGGGTTCGACAGACTAAAGAAAGAAGAAGATCCAGGCGCATTTACCTTCCCATGCTCGATCACGGGAATCAACTTCAAGGATTGTCTATGCGACACAGGAGCCAATGTCAATGTCATGCCAATGGCAATCGCTGAAAGGTTAGGAATTACGACTTATTTCCCCTCACCTACGCAGCTAGTGTTCGGAGACTCCTCTAGGAAAAAATCAAATGGCGTAATCTACAACGTTCAACTTCTTGTCGGGTATAAGATAGTACCTACTGACTTCCATGTGCTCGACATGGGGGAAGACAAAGACAAACCACTGATATTTGGAAGACCCTTCTTGGCTATGGTAGGAGCAAGGATCGACCATGTAAGCAAAGGAGCTGAGCACTCCGCCTCTGGAAACAAAGAACCACGCGACTAAGAAGGAGAAAAAGGGGATGATATTAAGGGCAGGCCAGCTCCACTCGAGACCCTTCTCCCGAATCGAAATTCTGATTCCTCCCGAGCTAGCAGAGTTGGGTGAAGAGGAAGTTTCGAAGTCAGTTGAAAAGACAATGCGGGTAATCTTAGAAGCTAAAATTCTAAGGAACGGAAATGGAGGGACGCTGCTGATATGGAATCAAGGAGAAGCTTCAGGAGAGACAACTCCCGAAGCACTTTCCCTAACTGCCTAAGCTTCAAACAAAGTCGAGCTAAACGACTTAAACAAAAGCGCTTGGTGGGAGGCAATCCATCCGGTACGTGTTTTTGATTTCTTTTCTTTCTTTCATTTCTAACATCTAGTTTTTGCAAGTTTTCTGTACTTAGGAATATATAAAAAAAAATATAAAAAAAGAAGAAAAGCCAAGAAAAACCCAAAAATATGAAGAGGAGCCTCAGAAGAAGGCTGGCCGCACGAGCATAGCCCGTGGCGCGGTGAGAAGGACCGTGGCCGCGCGACGGACCACGACAGCGACGGACCTTTTTCCTTCCGAACCGAGCTTCCCGCGTTCTGGTACAATCCCGCACCGAAAAGTTATTCCCGTTAATATAAAATGACGGATTTAATCGATTTGTGGCCAACACGCAAGGTAAGTTCTCTCGTTTTTAAATTTTTGAAAATAAAAGGTTTTTTGTGATAAAAACACCTTTTTAAAAGCAAAAGAGAAATTTTAAGATCAAACTCTTTTCTTCTTCTCTCCCAAGAGACTTGGAGATTTTTGGGAGATTCTAAGTTTTTCAAATCCAAACCGTTTTCAAAAATTTTTTGGTCTAAACTCATCTATTTTCGAAGAGCATTCACTTTTTAAAGCTCATTCATCCTCATCTACAAGGTATGGTCTCTAATTTTACAAATCTCTAAAGAACTCAATTTTGTGATCTCTCTTGCTTGACTAGAAAATTGTCTAGGATGCTTGGATAAAGGTAGAGAACCTTGGATCGATGATTTAGGTTGCCTAGACCTCGATTTTTGGAACCATATATTTAAAAGTTGAAGTCTTTGAAATAAGATTCTTTTTAGCATGCTCTAAGAACCGATTTTGGAGATATTATTGGACGAATTGCTTGGTTTGAAATTGATTCATGCTAGGTATCACTTAGAGATCAAAATTTGATGATAATAAGTTGACAAAATCGATTTATTGGAAAAATTTTGGTTTAGAATCCCAAAAAAAATCCGAAAATAGGGTGTGAGTACCAAATTGATCTTAAAATTTATGCAATTACTCGATTAGTCTTAATCTTGAAAACTCTTGGTATATGTCTTGCATATCATTGCACTTGAGAATCCTTGAGACACATCAAATTCACATGTTTGGTCGAGTTTTTGTTTTTATTTTGCAAGGTACAATGAGTTCCGACCGAAACTACGAGATACGTTCGAAGTATAGAGAGCAATTAAGCTCTTCAAGGAGTTCTTCGGGACAGCAAGAGCACGTAACACCGCTAGGGAACCCGAGTCTAACCACCACTCTAGGGAAATATATGAGGGAGCAAAGGAGGAAGTTCCTCGAATCGCAAAAGGCATGCACAAGCCGCGACGATCCAACACCTCAAGAGCCAACAAGAGAGCTGAACCCTTCTCCTCCTAAGCGCAAGGTCCGAAATTTTGGAGCACCAATGGACCCGAAAATTGATTATTTGAAGGAGATGAAGAAGATGGATATAACCGAGGATGTCACATGGTACTTGGACGAGCTAAGGCTCAAGACCTTTATGGAGACTGATCGACTCACTTACAAGGAGCTCGCCCAAGAGTTCTTAGCTTCGGTTCAGCTGACATACAAGAGAGGGAAGAAATCACATCCGAGAGACGGTATTCTCTATTTCACCATTGGCTCTCGAGATTATGAGCTGAGCATCCCTAGACTTTGCGAGATATTTGGTTTTGACTTGAGGAGCGAGACAAGCATTGAAGAGGAATGGAGTGCTGATATTTGGGAACTCATGGGCCGAGGCATTTTTGACAAGGGAAGGCATCCGTCCGCCTTTCTTTCACATCCAGCCGTGCGTTTCATGCACCGCCTCATAGCACACCGACCTTACTCTCGCAGCAACCAATCATGCATTCTCATTTCAGAGCTCGTCCTACTTCAGTCCGCCTTTAGAGACGAGCCACTTTCAGCATGCTTTGGATGCATCCTAGAAGAGAGACTCGTGCGAGTGAAGCACGACGTCACCGCACGTCGATGCGAGACTGGCTTCACGACTTACGGAGGCATCATCACAGTGATCATGGAGGCCGCAGGAGTAGACACCAGCATTGAGACGCCCTTAGATGAGGCTTGGTTTGACTTGTCCCAGTTTCAGACAGACAGGAACTTGACAGGCGCAGCCATGGATCCAGACAGGTTCAGATACCTTTACAGACTAGGGAAGGGAGACAACCGCACAGTTTATTTACCATCTCCTACAGTCCCGCGCCTTTCAGAAGGTTCACCACAGTGGATCCCGAACCATGATGAGTTCCGCACCGAGTTCTCACGTCAACCACTTACCATTGGAGAGTATGTAGCCGCCAAGGCTAGGAGAGAAGCGATCCGTCAGAGGACTCACCACACCTCATCCTCCTCCATGCGCAGTACCTCACGATCCGCTGCACCGTCCACCTCGACTGATCCCGCGATCACCGCACTTCAGGAGGAACTAGCACGCCAGAACGAGATGCTTGAGAAGATGGCGCGATAGCTTCGAGAGAGAGGACACATAGATGGCGACCTTTAGACCCTGAGTTCAGATGCCTAGAAGACTTCGCGTCTCGGCCAACACTATTCCTGCTTACGAGCATGGTTCCATCTATTCCACCCCTATCCTTTATTTTCATTTATGCTTTATCTTTCATCTATTGCAGTCATTCGCGACCTGTCACCATTTTTTCACACTAAGGACAGTGTGATTTAAGTCTGGGGGGAGTTCGTACTAATGACTTTGCTTTTGTTTTGGTTTTTATTTGAGTCTTTTTCTTTTAAGAACTAAGAATGATGTATTTCGATATATATAATATTGTTTTAGGGATTATGACGCAAAACCAAGGAAGATATTCGACCAGTGTGCTTCTACGCTATTTCTAGTGACATATCTTTCAAGCTTTAGTACTAGACTAGGCAGTAGCTAGAAAGCCAGAGATGCGAAATCCTGGAGAATGCCGATCTATATAGACTTCAGGGGAAGGAATACACTAGCTCTATTTTTATTGGACTTTAAACTAACTATTAATTTCCTTGTCAACAGATGTAAACATTCAACGAAAAAGTCAGAACGTTCGGGACATCCTCTTCCATTTAAACACACTCCTTGTTGTTCCCGAACGGCCAACTATTCAATAGTTGGTACCATACCCGAAACCCTTACCATCTTTTCATACCTCATGCAACTCTCTTGTTTTCACCATATGCAGATATGTGCAAAAACGCCGGAGAGGGAGGAACGACACGATTTCTAGTCACTCAAGACGAAGGATCGAATGGTTAAGGAACGGAAGTGTTAGCTACAAAAGAAGGACGACTCATGCCTCGGAGAACTCGAAAGAATGGTAATATTCTTGCGATCCTTAAGACTCTCACAACAAGGCACTTCCCGTTTCATATAAGAAAAAAAAATAACTCGGATAGAGGACCCGAACTCTTTGGAGTAATGACGGTACTTATCCATAAAAAAAAAGAGTTACAAAAAAAAGGGGGAAAAGAAACAGGAAGAAAATGCCTAAGAGCCTTAGGAGAATCGTGACATGCATAGAAGGAGAGCCTGGGCGATATGGTGAGAAGTCTTAAAACGCCATCCAATCCGAGCCAGAAACAAGAAACTAAGTCTGGGGGGATGGCTGTATCAAGGAGAACTCGCGGATGTGTACGTGCGGAGAGTGATTGGAAATCGTGGATCTCAATAGTTCCACCTTCTCTTGCTGTTTTGCATAATATCTCGCACCTCCCGGAGATTTATACGGTAACCCGAAAAACTCTAAACCTCACCAATAAAGGCCTTTATATACCTAACCTCGTTGAATCTAGCTTTATATCCCTTGACAAGGATCACGCCAAACTTAATACTACTTAGAGAGCTAGTTGACTGAAACTTGAAGTTTAGATAGTGAAAGTTTCGCAAGGGACTAGTGTTGAAGGAACTATAGTGAGAATTTTCTAGGCTGAGCTTGGATAGACTTGTTCGATGACTTATGGTTTAGAAGGACGGTCGCTGAGTTTTTGCTAGTTCCTATATTTTCAAACCTCTTTTCCAGGCTTTGTCTGCGTTTTGTTTGAGGACAAACAAAGGTTTAAGTCTGGGGGAGTTGATAACACTCATATTTTACTCCTAAAACCTATTATTTCAAGATCATTTATAAGTGTTTTAACCCGGTTTTCAACGGTTTTAAAGTGATTTCCACGTTTCCTAGTCTTAAGAGTCATTTCAGGAAAATTGGACAAAAAGGACACATTTTGGAGCAAAACGGGAACTTCAAGGACATGTGCTCGGAGCCATAAGTTCAGCATCAGATGACGACCTTCCCACCACAAGATCAAGCTCATATTTGGAGACAAGATAGCCCTTCCAGCTGTCTTTTATGCCAAGGTGATTTGAGTTCAATCCCACGGTTGGATCTCAAGTTACGAAGGAAGCAAGAAGGCCCGTCAGACACATTCCCAAAAGAAGGATGGCCGCGCCACGGATCCTCAGAAGACCAGTGGCCGCGCCACGCCTGGTCGCTCGCGCGGCCACACCACTCCGGCCCATCCCGAGCCCGTTTGCACTTATCCGATATTTTCCCGAGGTTAAAACGTGAAGCCCACTTTCTGAAGACCGGGAGCCTATATAAAGGAACCTTAGGGTTTCAGAAGAGAGGGGACGACACAGAGAGCTTTTCCAGAAACACATCTGCGCCGCACAGAGAGAGAAAGAGAGAGAGTTCGACGGCCCCGGAGTTGAAGACCTCGAGAGAGAATTCTTCTGCAGCCGCCTACTCTTCCTTCTTTTCCCTTTCATCTTTTGTTCTTAGTTCTTTGCTTTTTAATACTTTAAGAAAACCTCTCTTCAATCGATTTCCCTTGAAGAAGTTTTCTCACTTTGTTCTTTTTATTAATACAATTCGCACCTTTCATACCTTAAAGATGTCTCCCGTTCCCATGAACGAGTAGTCATCTAGTTGGGTTTTTAAGGGGATTTTCGAAGGGGTTTAATCATGGATTGATTTCGCTAGGTTGATAGAGATAGAGTTTATTTTAGGTATCTTTGTTGATGTCTTATTCTTATTGCATGTTTGCTTCTCTGATCAATTAGCAACTGATTCCAGGACGACTAGATACATGAACATGTGGTCTATCGTCTGGATCTAGAAGTTAACGAGCGGATCACACCGTAGGATGTTTAGGCATATCGACGGACCGCACCGCGAGTGTTTACAAATAGGTGAATGATATGTATGCGCGGTTGTCTTGCATCGTGGGATGAGAAATCATATCCGCAGTGAAAGACAAACGCAGACGGCTAGATCCGTGAAGGCAGGGTAGTCATAGTCGACCATTTCAGCTTAAGAACCTAACCTATTAAATCATCTGGAACCTATCCTGTTGCTTGTTAAATTCGATCCATGAACCCCGGAGAATGTCCCTGAACCCAACACCTTTTATTCATTGATTTACAACCGAATTGTTTTATGCTGCTTGATATCATTACTGCAAATCTTGACACACTACATCCCCCAAGTTCCCATTTGGTTTAAAGAAGTTAGAAATCTTAGGACTTTCTCAAAACAGCAATCTCTGTGGATTCGATCCCTTTATATACTACTGTGATTGCTGTGTACTTGCAGCTATCTTAGGGGTAAAACTTGAAGTAAAAGAAACCCCGCATCAATGAGCAAGCTTATGGTTTGACAAACATAGCAAAAACGTGTTATCAAATGACGCCGTTGCCGATTTGGGATTATGTTTGAAGTATTAAGATTTGGAATTTAGTAAAGACTAAGTCTTTGTTTTTCAATCTTTAGTTACTAATTTCTCTACTCTTTGATCTGTGTTTCCAGGTACATGAACTTGAGGTCTAGTGGTGATACCAACTTGATTCACCCACTAGAAAACATTCATCAACTTGGAAGTGCAAGACATAGAAGAGAAAGAGAGCAAGCGCTTCTGCAAGAGTTTGTTCAAGAGGCTGCACAAGAGGTCATGGCTGACCAAGACCACATTGGGGAACCACCACAGAATGGTGCCGGAAGGGGTAATGGAAACCCCATCCACGACCAAAGACCACCACGCATCATAGGTGCGGGTGATGCACCAAATACTCACCACAATCGTTTTGGCATCACCCCTCCTCCGGTGCAAAACAACAACTTTGAGATAAAGCCGGGCTTCATCTCAATGGTCCAGAATAGTAAGTTCCACGGCCTTGCCTTAGAAGACCCCTTAGAGCACTTGGATAACTTCGAACAAGTGTGTGGCATGATCAAGATTAATGGGATCTCCGAAGACAGCTTCAAGCTTCGTTTATTCCCATTTTCTCTTGGGGACAAGGCTCGCCATTGGGAAAAGACCCTTCCTCAAGGTACCATCACATCTTGGGCAGATTGCAAGAAGGCCTTTCTCTCAAAGTTCTTCTCTTCTACAAGAACAGCTCGGCTAAGAAGCGAAATCAGTGGCTTTGCACAAAGGCAAAACGAGACCTTTAGTGAGGCCATGGAAAGATTCAAGGACTACACCATTGCTTGTCCTCATCATGGTTTCACGGAGGAGACACTTCTTAGTACAATCTACAGAGGAGCTTTGCCAAAGATCCGCCTACTACTTGATACCGCCAGCAAAGGAAACTTCCTTGGACAAGAAGTGACCGCGGGTATGGAGCTCATAGAGAACTTGGCGTTGAGCGATGGCAACTACTCTGAGGACTATGACCGAGCACCAAGAGGTACTTAGATGGAGTCACACAGGAAGGAGCTGAAATCCCTTCATGAGAAGCTCGACAAGATGATACTTGCAAATCAAAAGCAAGTACACTTTGTGGGGGAAGCTCCGGAAGTGTTTGAAGAGGGTTGTCAAGAGGACATTAAGGAAGCAAATTGGGTAGACTACAACAAGAAACAAGGTTATGCTCCACGGTATCAAGGCAACAATAACCTTTCATACCGAAGCACCAATGTAGAGAACCCAAAGGACCAAGTCTACCCACCACAACAAGGAAAACCCTTTGTTCCTTTCAACAAGAGTGGGTTTACACAAAACAGTGGGTATCAAGGCTAGAGACAAGGCAACTATCAAGGACAACAACAGCAAGGAACCAAGAGTTATCCTCCGGGTTTTTGGCCACAGCAGCAACAAGTGCAACAAAATCAACAAGATCCGGTGCAAGCTATGTTCCGACAATTGCTTCCAGGGCAAGCATCTACAAATCAGAAATTTGTGGATATCAACAACCGGCTGGACTCCTCTCTCACTGATGTATCTACACAGATCACTCAAATAAACAACAAGATCCGACAGATCGAGAAAGGAAAAGCAAGCTCCAGCGGACAAGGTAGCTTACCCGGCAAGTGTGAAACAAATCCGAGAGAATACGCAAATGCAATCTTGTTAAGGAGTGGAAAACAAGTACCACAACAATCTATGCTTGAAGACAATGAGGAAATTGTGGTTCAAGAGGGGGAGAATGATCAAGAGATCACATTTGACAATGTCTACATTGAGAGGCCAAAGAAGAGGAGTGAAACGGTTTTGGAAAAGAAAGTGGGGAAAGTCAATAAAGAGAAAGAAGCTTTCATTCCTCCACCATACAAACCAAAACTCCCTTTCCCCGGTCGATTCAAGAAGCAGCTGATTGAGAAGCAAATGGCCTTGTTTGAGAAAACCCGGTCGCTTCACTGCCAGGTCGTATCGAGCTTAGTAGCTCGATACTAAGCTCGATACACTTCTAAAAGTCGTCTGCTTCTCATTTGGCCAACTCTCTTCCTCCTCTTGATCATCCATAAAACTCCATATGGTCCTCCAAGCCTCCAAAACACCTAATAAGGACTCAACATGTACAAACATGCAATAACCTAACCTAAAACTTACTAAACTCTAATATGGATACAAATGAGAATAAAAGTGGCTAAATGAATGCAAAAGTACATGCAAAACTATCTAAAATGAATGCTAAAATATGTTAAAATATGAGTGTCTATCAACTCCCCCAAACTTGCCTTTTGCTTGCCCTCAAGCAAAAAAACGTGACAAATCCAAGAGAGAAGTGTGAAAAAGGGAGCTCAATTCCAGAAATACCAACCAAAGAGATCAAGTTATTGTCCAAGTTAACAATTCTAGGAAGCATGTCGAGTTTATTCTACTTTAAAAACTTTAGCCAAACTCATCACAAACATGAATTGAGTCCAAGTCTAGCGTACAGCAGCCTTCCTATCCTTCATTCCTTTAACATTCATTCAATTTGTAACCATGGATCATGCTTTGAAATGCAAAGAGAACTCATTTGGTTAGGGGACAATGTCTTGAGATAAAAACGATCTCAATGCAATGGTTTGTTTTAGGTGCAAAATGGAGCTCTCAATGAAAAGAATCAGCCTATGGCAAAATGCTAAGAGTAAAAACCAATAGATGCATACAAAGATGACTTTCATCTACCTAAATGCCTAATTATTTCTATCCTAGACTATATCCAAAGATCAACCACTTAAGCTACCCTTTCCCAAGGCCTTTGTTGCCCTTATAACCTTCACATTGATTTCACCTTCCTTGTTGAACTTGTGGAGTTCTTCTTCACCTTGTGTAGAATGGTTTTTGACTTCTTTTCTATGGCTCTTCTTTGTTGTTGATGTCTCCTTATTTCATCTCTTTGGTTGCTTGCTGGCCAGTTTTTCTTCTTGTTGTATGGCCTTCTTATTTGGCTTGAGAACACATTTTTCTTCTTTGTTTTAGAACCTTCTTTGTTGTCACCATCTCATCATTTGTTTCCCCATTCAATCTCCATGTGTCACCATCTTTCTTCTCTCTTCTTCTTCCAATATAAAGTCTCTTAAAGCACAAGAATTCAATCCTAGTCTACCCCATCGAACATCGTAGCCTTATACTAGCTTAAAATGTAAGCTAGTGTCTACATGAAAGCTTCTCCTTGTCGGCCTAAACTCAACACTTTTTGCCTAGGTGATTCAAAATTTTCGAAAATAGGCCTCACAATCACACACAAGAGTTGTAGGCTTGAAAGAAGGCATTGGCTAAGGATGGAGTTTTCATAACTGTCTCAAAGATGAGGATCAGCTACTTGGACTAGCAAGAATGGTAGAAGGAATAAAAAAGTCCAAGTATGTGTATTGGTATCCATGAGTTCAAATTTTCAAAGCGAAGCATGATAATTCAAGTCAAAATTAATGGTTCTAATAGATATGAATGAGATCAATTCACAGCAAGGTTCAACCAAAACATGAACATCCAAGACATGAATTTCAAGTGTGGTGCTATCTTAACTTCAAATTCACTCGAATGCATCAAACAATTATGAACGTGGGCAATGAATTCATCTCAAAAATTAGCATTATACAAGGAAAAATCATCATTTCTCCTTATGCTATATGAATGCAAGCCTACATGAAATGCATCTAGATTCAATCCTAAACATGTAAATGCAACTAAATGTTAACAATCTTTTTACAAGTTTCGAAATTTTTCAATTTTTTCGTTTTTATATGCATTAATGCATGAGACTTAAGTATGCAAAGGAAAAATAAGACTCACAAAACACAATGTCAAATCTCTCAACCTCTCCCCCAAACTTAAATTACACAATCTCTTGTGTAATAAAAATCGAAGGGAAACCTCAATCAACATGACAAGATACAAAAACGAAAATATAAAAGAAATATGTACAAGGGAGGTGGAGTGATACCTCAAAAACGTGAAGAGGAGGAAGAGGAGCCTGTGTGGAGTTAGAAGAAGCTTTGGAGACTTTTCCTTGGGCAAATTCGACCTTGTACCATGCTCAATGACCTCCAACATCCCTTTTACTAGGATAAACATGTGAGTGCCTCCTAAGTGCACTTGTTTTAAGTCTCTAGCTCGACATGTTGAAGCTCGGATCACCATGATCATATTCATCATATAACCATCCCCTAAACTCTTGCATCCTAATCTCCTCAAAGGGTAACTTCCATGGATCATCAATGCTCTCTTCATTGGTGGAGATTAAACCAAGATACTTGGCAAAGGGTTGTGCCATTGGAGATTCTTCTTCTTCACCTTCCTTGGAGGGTTCTTCAATGTGACTCTCCTTTTTCTCCTTGTTGGAAATGGGTTGCACATGTGTTTCCTCCTTGGTTGAGAGCTCTTTCTCAACAATTGAGCTCTCACTTACATTCTCTATGCATTCAACAACCAAACCACCTTCACAAGAATCTTCAAAGGTTCTCTCAACCTCGCCTACTATTTCCTCGTTGCTCTTGGTTGAATCACCCATGAGTGCCACAGGATCAACTTGTTCCTCATATCTTATAATAAAATCCTCATCGACCGTGCATCCAAAAAGCAATTCAAATTCTTCTACAACCTTTTCAGCTTCTTGTAGAAATTCATTCTCAATTCAAGCATTCTCCTCTTGTTCCTCATTCCATTTGAAAAGTTTGGTGTTGATGAGCTCCACATGTGATGTTGCAGCAACTCTTGAACACAGAGTAGGAAAGCCTATTGTGAAGTCAAGCATGTGAATGCTCTCATTATACTTCTCTTGCTCTTCCAAAATCAACTTCGCCAAGTTGAGATTCTCTTCTACATTAGAGATTTGGGAAGAATAGGTTGCTCCTTGATCATACTCCATGTCCAAAGAACGGTATCTCTCACCATATCCATATTGGTTCCCTTGAGCAAAGTTTTCATCCATAAGTCCTCCTTGATAAGTGGATGAGCTTTCAAAACCATGCTGGCTTGTGATGTCCCAAGCCATCCCTCTTTCTTGATTCTCTAAAATAGCCTTCAACATTGAAGCTATATCCGAATCCATGCTTTCTCCTTTGTGATTGTGCCTTGCAAAAAGAACAAACACTTGAAAGAAAATTAGTAACCAAAGAAACAAAAACAAAAGAAAGCTTAGTCTAAAGAAATTTTGAAATCCTAATGATAAATCTACTTAGTTCCCCGGCAACGGCGCCAAATTGATAGCGGGATTTTTACCACTTTCAATTAATCCCAACTACTCATATCATTGTAGTATTTGAGATATCGAATCCACAAGGAACTAGAGACCTACACACTAGGATTACACAAAATTTCCTAAGCCAAGCAAAATAAAATAAGGGAAGCTTTTTATCTGACAGCATAAATGAAATGAAAGCAAACAAATCTAACAACTTAAGAATTCAAAAAAAGAAATTAGGCAAAACTACTAATCAAGATAAACAAAGACTAAAATCGAATACAAGGATGAGGATATGGACTTTGAGTGATCCTACAGCTAACATATGATGTTCAAACAATCACATAAATGCTAATCCTTAGGTTTAGACCTCTAAACAAGACTAATCAACTCTCATGGCACTAATCCATTTGCTAGTTATCTAATCAAGAACTAATCATCATTAGTGAAAAGATAATCAACAAGCATTAAGATTCAGTTCTAATCTACCAATAAACATCTTAGACATCTACTTCCTTAGTTCTTTGGGAAATTTCATCAAACACCTTGTGGGTGGAAAATTCCTTAAGATCTAAATCACATCTCTCAAAGCTAATCTAGTATTAAGAACACTAAATATGAAAGGTTATAAAAATTCTAATCCCTAAACATCAAAGATCAACTCTCTAATCACCCTAATGTACCTCATCCCTAGATCCTTAAAATATTATTCCCTAATCATAGCTAAACCAACAAATCTCATGAAAGAAATGCTAGTAAGCATGATTAGAGGATAAGAGGAAGATGAAAGATTAGAAGAAACAAGAATCAAATTACATTAAACTTAAAATAAACCTCAAAATCTCCTCAAAACCCCAAAGGGGCGTTTTTCTGGTTTAAGCCCAAGATAAAATGCAATAAGATTAGGTTTTTAAGTATTTATAGGGAAGGAGGTCAAACCGGGTCAACCCGGAACAAACCGGGTTTTGACCCGGTTGAGAAGTCTTGCGGAAATCGCCGTATCTCCCTAACCGCTACTCGTAATGACATGAAACCACCTCCAAACGAAAGCTGATTCAATTAGCTACAACTTTCATGAAGAGCTTGAAGGCTGAATAGGAATGGAACATTCTCTGAAAATGAGAGGCTAGAGACGAGTATTTATAAGTCTTGGAGGCTCCTTAAGCGTCTCTTAGAGCTAGCCCGAGTTTTGACGGCTGCGGGAATAAGTTGGGCTTGACGGGATTAATAAATGGGCTAGGGGTGGCCGCGCGAGCGTGGGCTCATGAAGCGGCCAGACATGGCTTCCCCGCGAGTTGGACTCCTGGTGGCGCGGGGAGAGGTGGCTTGGCCGCACGAGCGTGGCTTCATGGTGCGGTGAGATCAAGTTTAATCAAACCGTCTTTCCTTCTTTTACTCCTTCCACGAGACTGCATCATATGTCTTCAGCAAAAGCTTCATAACTTCTGTTCCAACCGTTAGTTTTCCTTCATTCCACTTGGGTTTGAAAGCTAACATTCCCCTATACTTGGTGACCAAATTTGAGGACGATCGCATGGTGTGAAGATTTTGATCCGAAGTCGAACTTGTGGCAGTCCAGAATAGTCTTTAATGTCGTTTTGAACCCTCTTTCTTAGTTTACCTGAAAAGAGTCTCAGACATACAACTTCTCGAAAACTAGCCTTTATGCATTAAAACCTTAGTGAAATTCTTATTAAAACATTCACTTATTATAGTAAAAATGGGATAAAAACGAGTGTTATCAGCTATCGTCGCGGAAGTGAACTCTGGGTAATCAAGTGCGTTGTCTTCGTTACTTTCTGTATTCTTTTCTTTCTTCTTCGTCATAGCGATTCAATACAAGGCAAGTAAAATCACAAAGAAGAGGTGAATAATCTTCACAAATTGGTATCAGAGCGCCAGGTTTGGCATAAGAATCAAGCAGATTGGAGATGTCAGGCACGCGAGAATTCGACAAGTTCGATGGAGAAGGAGACTTCGTACTTTAGAAGAGAAGGATGCTTGTGCATCTGAGCAATCAAGGTTTGAAGGACGTTCTAATAGAGAGAGAGGAATCGTCGGCGACCGATGAGAAAAATCCAGCTCAAGTGTCTGTCAAGATCGAAACAGAAGATGCAAGAGCTGAACGGGTGAAAAACCAATGCACGCGATCTTCTTGAATGTTAGAGATCAAGTGTTGAGGAAGCTCGACAAGTATTTGACAGCTGCAGATACATGGGCTATTCTCGAGCGTCTGTATATGGTAAAGACTCTACCAAATCGAGTGCACGCTCAGCTTATGGTATATTCGTTCAAGATGCAGGAGTCAAGATCTATAGATCGGAACGTCGCTGACGTCCTGAAGATGACTGCAGATCTCAGCAATCTGAGTATTAAGATTCCAGAAGAAGTTCAGGCGATTATTCCCCTAAATTCATTACCATCGAGGTATGATCAACTCAAAGATACTCTCAAGTACGACAGAGAAGCAATTAAACTTGAGGATGTTACTAATGCTGCTAAGTCCATGGAAAATAGATTCAAGAATGTTGTTAGTACAAGATCTGATGGTGAAGGCCATTATGTGAGAAATAGACCAGAGACTAGAAGCTCTCAATCAGGGAAAGGCAAGCACAACAGGCCAATATCTAAGTCAAAAGATGGGAAGAGAGTCTGTTGGATTTGTGGGAAGGAAGGACATTTCAAGAAGCAGTGTTACAAATGGATTGAGAGGAATAAGAGCAGAGGTCAGTCTCAAGAGAGAGGAGAGTCAGCTCTGGCAAGAGACAACGCAAAGGATCTAGTTGGCTTGATAGCTACAAAAGTCAATCTGACTATGGGTGAGATCACTTAGTTAGAGTGGATTAATGGATACAGGTTGCTCCTTCCACATAACACTAATAAAATATTGCTTCATCAGTCTGAAAGAAGATACAAGTGGAAGAGTAATAATGGCAAACAATTCGTTGGCTGAAGTTAAAGGGATTGGTTCTGTCAGGTTAAGCAATCCTGATGGAACAACGTTTATTCTTCATGAGGTGAGGTATATGCCAGATATATCTAGGAATCTGATTTCTCTTTGTACTCTTGAAGAAAAGGGATGTGAATTCAAAGGAAGAGGTGGATTTCTCAAGGTCGTTAAGGGATGCACAATGTTTATGAAGGGTTCAAGAAGAGAGACGTTGTATCTTCTTCAGGGTACAACAAAGACAGCAGAAGTTCATGTTGCAGAGTCTAGTGCAATTCAACAAATTGATCAGACACAAATTTGGCATAGCAGGATTGGTCATATGGGACAGAAGGGCCTCGAAGTATTAGGCAAGAAGGTTGCTTTTAAGAATACTAAAATGGCTGATCTGAAGTTCTGTGAAGATTGTGTAATTGGCAAAACACACAGAGTCAGTTTTGGCCAAGCACAACACGTTACTAAGGAGAATCTCAATTATGTTCATTCAGACCTGTGGGGGTCTCCGAATGTCCCATACAGTCTAAGCAGATGTCAATACTTTATATCTTTCACTGATGATTTTTTGAGAAAAGTTGGGATCTATTTTCTAAGGTTCAAAAATGAAGCATTCAAACACTTTGTGGACTGGAAGAAGATGGTGTAAACTCAGTCAGAAAGGTGATATCTCTGTAAATTACATGTTTTAGCATACATTTCATGCTAGTTAGGACCCCATTCATGCACTTTCATCTTAGTTTTCATCACATATTCACTCATGTTAGGTCTAGATGCATTAGGATTGATCTTTGCATATTCTTGCATGTTTTGGAGTGTTTTCTCAGGTGCTTTGAGAATCAGGATGGTCCGAAGAAGAAATCAAGAAGGGAGATCTCAAAAGGAGGACGAACAGATGATATCGAGCATGGATCACGACCCTTTGGCCGATATGGACAAGCGCATGTGATATGGGTCTAGTTTTACCCAAATAATCAACTACTGCAAGTGCACATCAATGCAGTTGAAGTATAAGGGGTATCGAATCCTCAGGGAAGTTGTAGCTACACTTATGGTTTCTATGTTTAGATTATGCTAGGTCGAAATAATGAAATTTAAAACTAAACAATTAAAGCAAGTAATAAATCGGAATTAGATGGATTAAAGTTCAGGAGACGAGGCGCTAGGCAAGGATAATTATCAGGTTTGAATCCAAGAATGCAGAATCTAAGTCTATTAGAGATTTATTAAGAACCGTCTAGAACTCGAAACTCTAAGGTAAAACCAATCAACTCTCGTTGCAGAAGTTATCTATGCCTAAATCCCTAAATTCCAAATCTCTTTGCGAATTTAAACAATCAAGGCAAGCAATAAGAACAGGTTCGATTTGTTCACAAATTACCTAGACCAAATCTCTTTGCGAATAGATAATTTGCTCACCTAAGATTAGTTCAAGTTATTAATAATGCTCTCGCATCTATTAAACAACCTAAGGTTTGATTTCTAAGTGATCAATTCAGAGAATCAAGTTAAGCACAAATCTAGGTGAAGATCCAATTGATTTCCCTAATAATTCTATTGATTCTATAAACTCTTCATCAAATCCTAAATTACCCTAACCTAACAAGCAAACTACTCAGACATAATAATGCAAACACAAAACATGGCTGAATAATATTGCATAAAAGAATAGAGATTGATACAGGGGTTCGAAATCTGGCTCAGATGAGTTAGAATTGTCTCCCCAAAAACTCAGGATAAATCTCTCTCTAAGTCTCAAAAGCAGAAAATAATGATAAAGTCTATATCTAAACAAAGCCTGAAAACTATTTATAAAAGGGGATTTTTCGTCCAGGGGTAGATTTGTAATTCTTCAGAACTTGCTTTCTTTCCTTTTTTTCTGATTGGAAACCGTCACTTGTGGCCGTCTATCCTTGGTGTCGATCGACACTGAGTGTGTCGATCGACACTCAGGTCGTGAATTCCACCCTCTTGACTTCATCACTTCGGCTTCTTCTCCAAAGTGCTCCAAAATGCTCCAGATTCTCCCATTTAGCTCCAAATGCTCTCCATCATGTAAAGACTCTAAAGAGACTCCAAAACTAGCAAAAGACTCTATAAAAACACTTATATCATGGCTTAAAAACGGGTAAAAACCATGATATATTAACTCCCCCAGACTTAGCCTTTGCTTGCCCTCAAGCAAAACAGAAACTTAGACTGAAGTAGAAGTTTGAAAACAGGAACTTCCAATCACTTCTTCAAAACGCCACATGAATTAACACTTCTTGAATCCACATGATATTAGAGCTAACCTTAGGAAATGTTCAATGTACTTACCACAAGCTTAGCAATCTCCCAGTTCGAATCCAGATCCTTTCCTTGGTAAAAAATTTCGAACTCTAACATTGGTAATGCCATAGAACTTTTCTGATTCTTTCCCTTAGTACCTGAACAAGACATTCTCATACAGCTCCCCTATTTTCTCTTCCCTTAGTCAACTTCTGCCCATTTTCAGGGTGTTCTAAGATCTTTTCATTGACTTTTCTTATTCTTCTTTTTTATGGGATCTCTGGAATAATGCTACTCTCTACTTGTGTTCCTTGTTAGGAGACGTGTTCAAGAGCATCACTAATATTGTTCCTTGTGAGGAGACAGGCTCATGACAAAGGCACTATTCCAGACTTAGACTATTTTTCTTTATTTTCTTTTCTCTTAAGGGAAGATCAAGGAGAAACTGCAATTGCCTATCTGTTCGGACTGAAAGAGGAATCAAGTTCTGCACATACCTAGTTCTTATAAGGGGATCTGAACTCGCCCTGTTAGACTGATTCCACTTGTAGTTTTCTACTTAGTAAGTCCTGCAATCAACTCTTATAGCAATGGTTCTTCAAGTGTTAATTTTCTGTGGTTAGTCCCTAGAAAAACTGAAAGTTCCAACTAATTTTGACTCAATAAAACAGATTTTGAAAACTTTTGACTCAAGACTTAAGTGACTCTCAAAACAAAACACTAAATTAGCAACTACCTCCCCCAGACTTGAATAACACTGTCCCCAGTGTTACTAAGAATGAGTTTGGATAGAAAAAGGAAAAAAAAAATGTGCCAAACTGTTACAAACAAAGAGAAGAATCAGATTACCTGACCTCTGCGCGTAGCGTCGATCGACACAGGTGGTGTCGATCGTTGATGGGTCTGAAGGTGGTGTCGATCGACACATAAGGGTGTCGATCGACACTCTGTCCGTAGACAGAGTTTTGCCATTCGAACATGATTGTTGCTAAGTCATATTTGTTGTTAGAGTTAGCCTAGCTGTTAGAAAAACTCAAACAAACGTTAAAAGCACAGATAATCCAATAATCTCAATGAGTTTAACAAGTTATGAAGCAAAGTACTGAAGCAAACGCAGACTCAAGAGTAAAAGAAAAACTGACTCAAAAGACTAAAAGGAATGGAGAATCACTCATCGTCATCTGGTCGTGGTGGAGAAGACCGTGGTGGTGAAGCAGGTCGAACGCAGCCACAGTTAGACACAGTGGCAATGGCGTTCCAGATGGCCTGGAAGCTCTGAACCACGTATCTCTGGAAAGCAGCTTGCTCCATAGGAATCTCAGGAGGCTCAGGAAGCTGATGAGTACCAATGGCCTGTGGTGCGCTGCGCCTGGAAGATGAAGGGCGACTGGTGGCTGCAGCTGGCCTGGATGATGTGCCTCTAGGTCTGGCAGCAGGAATAGCCCTTAGCTTGCTTGGGCTAGGATGAAAGGCGAGGCGTCCTAGATCTGAAGTGATGCGAGTAAGGTCGCGGTCAGGTAGAAGTACTGAGTACTGTACTCTCTGCGCGTCAGCGAAAACCCAAAGCTTCTCTTGCTTCACCCAATGTGTCCTCTTCAGGTACTCCATGTCAATCAAAGATCGCGAAGTATCAATGGTGCAGCTTGAAGTATCAATCCCGAAATGCAGGAAGATAGGAGTAATAAGACTGCCAATGGTCTCGGGCTTCATCTGCGAACCAGAGAAGGGCGTGGTCTTCAAAGAAGCCAAATGATGGGCAAAGACCGCGCCAAGGTTCTTTTTAAGTGGCGCCTGTGAATCCTCGTAGATCTCAGACCAAATACTTCGGTAAAGCAATACTAGCTCAGCTACTCGCATCTTCCCTGGCTCGTGCTTACACAAAAGTGTAGTGGAGAACAAACGTACCAAGTAGCGCAGGGTGGGATGGCGAATGTCGGTGTGAGTGGAGGTCTTCGAATCATACTGCCCATTTCCGAAGAGGGACCAGAAATCCTGGTTGTCTGGAAGCTGTGTCTGAAGTGCAACTCCTGTTGCATGCTCATCATCGAACCCATAGATCTGACAAAGCTCTGGAAGAGAAATGCGGTAACGGATCCCGCGGATGAGAAATGTGAGTGTCCCTTCCAGAGCGTTGCGGACTATCTCATTCCTGTAGTAGACTCTGGCAGTGGCAATGAACTGGCGGACAAGATCGGGGTACAAGTCGTACTGCCGCGTCGCAATGGTGCCCATACCAGTTCTGCGCAACAGCTGCAGAACATCCTCCTTGATGCCCAATGCTGTCATCGTCTTCTCGCAAGCAAAGCAAGTCGGAGCTATCTTCACACCGATCCACGCATTGTAGAAGAGCGTGTCGTAATCATCCCATGCCTCATTAATACCGCGAATGGTACAGTTCTCCTTAGCAATCTCTGTAGCTGGTGGATCCTCCCAACGTCGCGTGCTCCGGATCTTTGCGTTTTCACGCTTTGGACAAGGAGCAAGACACGGAATGGCCTCATCATTAGCTGTTCCTGAGGCGGAAGCTTCAGTGTGGCGTGGTCTCTTACTCACAGGAGCCATCTTTGTAGATCGAATGAATGGATGATAGATTATGGAAGAGGGTAAAAATCCGCACAGATTAGAGCAAAAAATTACTCAATTTGGTTAACTTTTGAGAAAAATCGGATTTGTGGAGAAATTTTTCTAAAGGCGGTTTTTGAAATTATGAAGATGAAGAACGAGACTCGTCGTTTTGAAGACTTACCTCGGTCCGGATGGTGGTGTCGATCGACACATAAGGGTGTCGATTGACACCAAAGCTGGTCGAAATTTTTCCTTTCTTTTTTTTTTTTTTTTTT
>JAHZTW010000001.1:290341063-290353211 GCA_020283515.1 Alliaria petiolata
TTTTTCTTTCTTTTATTTTCTCAAGGGAAGATCAAGGAGAGACTGCAATGGTCTATCTGTTCAGACTGAAAGATGAATCAAGTTCTGCGCATACCTAGTTCTTATAAGGGGATCTGAACTCGCCTTGTTAAACTGATTCCACTTGCAGCTTTCTACTTAGTAAGACCTGCAATCAACTCTTATAGCAATGGTTCTTTCAAGTGTCAACTTCCTGTGGTTAATTCCTAGAAAAACTGAAAGTTTCAACTGATTTTGACTCAATAAAACAAAAATTTTGAAAACTTTTTGACTCTCAAAACAAAACACAAAGTCAGTAATCACCTCCCCCAGACTTAAACAACATTGTCCCCAGTGTTATCAAGTCTGAAGTTGATTAAAAGAAAGATTAGAAACAACTTAAAAGACCATATAGAAGAGTTACCTTCGTCTGCGCGTGGTGTCGATCGACACTGGTCTGACTCGAGTCCAATGTCGCCTTTTCAACTGACTGAAATTAGGACTTAAGTAAAATCAAAAAAATAAAAAGAAAAACGTACCTAACAGTGGGTTGCCTCCCACTCAGCGCTCGTTTTCAGTCATTAGCTTGACTGTGTCGGGGTTCAGACGTCTGGTAGATCAAAGGGTGGCATTGAATGCTTTCCAAACGTATGTCTTCTCATCCATGGCGGTGTATAGGCAGTAGGTGCATGAAAATGACCAAGGAAATGAGGAACAGCAGCAGGGTGTGCCTTGAGTTTGGGTGGGACACTTCGTTTTCCTACAGAAACATCAAAAGAAACACCAAACCTTCTATGAGAATCTCGTGGCTTGCATAAGTGTGAAACATCTTTTGATCCTTTAAAGTACTTATTGAGAGGATCAGGAGGTTTGGAATTGATTCCAGGAAATGCATACCTTTGCTTTTTGCGAGTTTTCTGGGCAATAGGACGTGGAGGCATCTGTTTGACCACTGGTGATTGATTTGAAGCATTGGAAGCAGCTCCTGGTGTGATCCGCGTAGGGTGTCGATCGACACTACTAGTATCATGGTCCAAAAATGGGTTAAAACCATGATATATCAACTCCCCCAGACTTAGTTTTTTCTTGCCCTCAAGCAAAACAGAAACTTAGAATGAAGTAGAAGTTTGAAAACAGAAACTTCCAGCTATTCTTTACAACGCCACAACTCGTTAACACTCTTGAATCCACATGCAGTAGAGCCAACCTTAGGTAATGTTTCATTGTACTCACCACAAGCTTAGCAATCTCCCAGTTTGAATCCAGATCCTTTCCTTGGTAAAATTTTGAACTCTAACAGTGGTATTGCAACAGAACTTTAAAGATTCTTTGCCCTTTCTTAGTACCTGAACAAGACATTCTCATGCAGCTCTCCTATTTTCTCTTCCCTTAGTCAACTTTTGCCCATTTTCAGGGTGTTCTAAGATCTTTTCATTGACTCTTCTTTTTCTTATGAAACCTTTGGAAATAGTGCTACTCTCTACTTGTGTTCCTTGTGAGGAGACATGTTCAAGAGCATCACTAATATTGTTCCTTGTGAGGAGACAGGCTCATGACAAAGGCACTACTCCCAGACTCAAACTCATTTTTCTTTCTTTTATTTTCTCAAGGAAAGATCAAGGAGAGACTGCAATGGTCTATCTGTTCAGACTGAAAGATGAATCAAGTTCTGCGCATACCTAGTTCTTATAAGGGGATCTGAACTCGCCCTGTTAAACTGATTCCACTTGCAGCTTTCTACTTAGTAAGACCTGCAATCAACTCTTATAGCAATGGTTCTTTCAAGTATCAACTTCCTGTGGTTAATTCGTAGAAAAACTGAAAGTTTCAACTGATTTTGACTCAATAAAACAAAAATTTTGAAAACTTTTTGACTCTCAAAACAAAACACAAAGTCAGTAATCACCTCCCCCAGACTTAAACAACATTGTCCCCATTGTTATCAAGTCTTAAGTTGGTTAAAAGAAAGATTAGAAACAACTTAAAAGACCATATAGAAGAGTTACCTTCGTCTGCGCGTGTTGTCGATCGACACTGGTCTGAGTCGAGTCCAATGTCGCCTTTTCAACTGACTGAAACTAGGACTTAAGTAAAATCAAAAAATAAAAAGAAAAACGTACCTAACAGTAGGTTGCCTCACACTCAGCGCTCGTTTTCAGTCATTAGCTTGACTGTGTCGGGGTTCAGACGTCTGGTGGATCAGAGGGTGGCATTGAATGCTTCCCAAACGTATGTCTTCTCATCCATGGCGGTGTATAGGCAGTAGGTTCATGAAAATGACCAAGGAAATGAGGAACATCAGCAAGGTGGGCCTTGAGTTCGGGTGGACACTTCGTTTTCCTGCAGAAACATCAAAAGAAACACCAAGCCTTCTACGAGAATCTCGTGGCTTGCATAAGTGTGAAACATCTTTTGAACCTTTAAAGTACTTATTGAGAGGATAAGGAGGTTTGGAATTGATTCCAGGAAATGCATACCTTTGCTTTTTGTGAGTTTTCTGGGCAATAGGACGTGGAGGCATCTGTTTGACCACTGGTGATGGATTTGAAGCATTGGAAGCAGCTCCTGGTGTGATCCGCGTAGGGTGTCGATCGACACTACTAGCAGCCTTCAATCTTCAAAGGAACATCTTCTAGAACACCTTCTGGAATTCTCTTTGATCGATCAGGTAGGACAAGGGAGATTCTGGTTGGCTTGAAATCAGTCATTCCAAGTCGAATAGCAACTGAGTATGGTATCAAGTTAAAACTTGAACCTAGATCACAGAGAGAACGAGGAAATATTCATGTTGAGATTGAGCAATCTAGCACAAAGTTCCCTGGATCGGGTAACTTCTCTGGAATCCTCCTCTAAATCACAGCACTGACTTTTTCTGAAACCCTCACCTTCTTTTTCTTCATTGGAACTATGTTCAAGAGAATTGCATTCATGTCTCTGGTAAGCAATGCTCCTTCCTTAGGACTCACACCATTGACAACCATTCTCTTGACATATCTTCTTAATGCAGGTGAAAGTTGGACTGCATCAACTAAAGGTAGCTCAACCATCAGCTTACTCATCATCTCCTTGCATCTAGCTTCCTCTCTCTCCTATTAAGATCTTCTGGGAGGAAGGGGATAGGGTATTTTTGGTTTGTACACCCTTTCTTCTGCAACCTTTGTTGTTGTGAGCTGTTCTGGTGAAGTCCGTGTAGAGCGTCGATCGACATCCTACTGGTGTCGATCGACACTTGCATCTGAAGTCGAGTCCTTTGTGTCGAGTTTGCTCGTTTCGTCTGGTTTCTCCTTGGGTGTCGATCGACACATAGTAGTGTCGATCGACACTGGCTCCACAGCATCTTCCACATCTTCAAGCTCCTCGAATTCTTTACCATTTAGACCCCTTTTCAGCTCTGTTTGAAAGCTTCTTTCACTCTGGATCGTGATGGCATTCACGTGGTGTCTCGGATTAGTATCAGTTTTCCCTGGAAGGAAACCTTCTTGCCTACGAACAGCTTCTGCAGTTTGAGCAACTTGAGTATCCAATTTCTTGACATGGTTGTTCAGAGATTCGAATTTCCCATTCAAGTCTTGGTACATGGCGTCCATCTTTCCAGTCACATCTTGATATAATGTGTCAATCTTCCCATTAAAGCTCACTGTCATCTTCTGTTGCCCTTCTAAAAGCTGTTCTATCATAGACTCCATCTTATTGTCTTGTGCAGGAGGCTTCTGGTAAGAAGAAGAACCATAGCTTCTCTGGAAGTTGTTGTTCTGAAAAGGCTTCTGGTAAGAAGAACCATAGCCTTGCTGATTGTTGAACCTTTGACTTTGAAATCCAGCACCATTGATGTAGTTAACCTCTTCTTGTTCTGGCTCAAAAGTCTCCACTTCTGCAGCAAACTGAACTTGCCTTTTTCCCACCAAAAGACTGTGTACGTTGTCCAGCTTCCTGTTGACTTCAGCGATATGGGCTCCTCCATTCACTCCAGCGTGTTGTCTTCTTTCGAAGTCTGCGTTCTTGGTGCTGTTACTAGAAGCCAAATTCTCTATAAGCTCTATCGCACCTTCTGGAAATCTTGTGTTGAAGTTGCCATTGCTCGCAGCATCTAGGGCCATCTGGTACCTCCAATCAATTCCGCGGTAGAATATACCGATAAGCTGCGGCTCGCTGAATCCATGATGTGGGCAGTCCCTCTGGTAAGATCTGAACCTCACCCAAGAAGCCTTGAAAGCTTCAGTGGGTCCTTGAGAGAATGTAGTGATCTTCATCCTCAGCTCCTCGGATCTCGCGTCATCAAAGAAATTGCATAGGAATGCATTCTTTGTATCTTCCCATGTAGTCAAGGATCCTGGTGGCAACTGCTTCAGCCAGTATGATGCATCTCCAGCAAGCGAGTAAGGGAAAAGCTTGCAGAAGAGATAATCATATGTAACTCCATTAGCCTTGATGCTTGAGGCTAAGTCCTCGAATCTCTCAACGTGGTCCATGGGATGCTCATTAGGAAGACCATGGAAGGGATGCTGAGCCACTAAAGTGTAGTAAGCAGGCTTCAGCTCGAAGTCATTCCTCTGAAATGCAGGAGGACGGATCGCAGCTCTATTAGCATAGAACTGGTCTGGGCGGTTGTACTCGCCTAGTGTTCTTCCACGTCCAGCTTCTGCAGCGTCGACGATGATGGCGCCAGCCTCATCAAGTCTCTGTCCTTGGGCGTTCCTTCTGTTGCCCTGCAGGTCAACAAAGTCGCCATCCTCGTTGCGTATCATGATTACAGGTTCAGCCATCTCTATCTGCGCAAGGTGTCGATCGATACTAGGTGTGTCGATCGATGCTGGTGCAGAACGGTGTCGATCGACGCCTGGTGTGTCGATCGATGCTCGTGCAGACTTGCGGTTCGTACGTTCGAGACGGTTGATTTCCTGGTTCAAAGTGACTAGTTCTTCTTCCTTGTTGCTCCTGGTACTGGGCATGCACCTGAAACAAAAGATAGAGAACTAAATCAGTAACAAAAATAAAACAAAAACCTAGACAGAATCCTAATACTAGATCCCGTTAGGTAGCTATTAGCTTCCCCGGCAACGGCGCCAAAAACTTGATAGGGCTCAGGTTTTACCCAAATAATCAACTACTGCAAGTGCACAGCAATGCAGTTGAAGTATAAGGGGTATCGAATCCTCAGGGAAGTTAAAGCTACACTTATGGTTTCTAGGTTTAGATTATGCTAGGTCGAATAATGAAATTGAAAACTAAGCAATTAAAGCAAGTAATAAATCGGAATTAGATGGATTAAAGTTCAGGAGACGAGGCGCTAGGCAAGGATAATTATCAGGTTTGAATCCAAGAATGCAGAATCTAAGTTTATTAGGGATTTATTAAGAACCGTCTAGAACTCGAAACTCTAAGGTAAAACCAATCAACTCTCGTTGCAGAAGTTATCTATGCCTAAATCCCTAAATTCCAAATCTCTTTGCGAATTTAAACAATCAAGGCAAGCAATAAGAACAGGTTCGATTTGTTCACAAATTACCTAGACCAAATCTCTTTGCGAATAGATAATTTGCTCACCTAAGATTAGTTCAAGTTATTAATAATGCTCTCGCATCTATTAAACAACCTAAGGTTTGATTTCTAAGTGATCAATTCAGAGAATCAAGTTAAGCACAAATCTAGGTGAAGATCCAATTGATTTCCCTAATAATTCTAGTGATTCTATAAACTCTTCATCAAACCCTAAATTACCCTAACCTAACAAGCAAACTACTCAGACATAATAATGCAAACACAAAACATGGCTGAATAATATTGCATAAAAGAATAGAGAATGATACAGGGGTTCGAAATCTGGCTCAGATGAGTTAGAATTGTCTCCCCAAAAGCTCAGGATCAATCTCTCTCTAAGTCTCAAAAACAGAAAATAATGATAAGGTATTTGGCTAAACAATGCCTGAAAACTATTTATAGAAGGGGATTTTTCGTCCAGGGGTAGATTTGTAATTCTTCAGAACTTGCTCTTCTTTCCTTTTCCTGATTGGAAACCGTCACTTTTGGCCGTCTATCCTTGGTGTCGATCGACACTGAGTGTGTCGATCGACACTCAGCTCGTGAATTCCAGCCTCTTGACTTCATCACTTCGGCTGCTTCTCCAAAGTGCTCCAAAATGCTCCAGATTCTCCCATTTAGCTCCAAATGCTCTCCATCCTGTAAAGACTCTAAAAAGACTCCAAAACTAGCAAAAGACTCTATAAAAACACTTATATCATGGCTTAAAAACGGGTAAAAACCATGATATATCAACTCCCCCAGACTTAGCCTTTGCTTGCCCTCAAGCAAAACAGAAACTTAGACTGAAGTAGAAGTTTGAAAACAGGAACTTCCAATCACTTCTTCAAAACGCCACATGAATTAACACTTCTTGAATCCACATGATATTAGAGCTAACCTTAGGAAATGTTCAATGTACTTACCACAAGCTTAGCAATCTCCCAGTTCGAATCCAGATCCTTTCCTTGGTATAAATTTCGAACTCTAACATTGGTAATGCCATAGAACTTTTCTGATTCTTTCCCTTCCTTAGTACCTGAACAAGACATTCTCATACAGCTCCCCTATTTTCTCTTCCCTTAGTCAACTTCTGCCCATTTTCAGGGTGTTCTAAGATCTTTTCATTGACTTTTCTTATTCTTCTTTTTTATGGGATCTCTGGAATAATGCTACTCTCTACTTGTGTTCCTTGTTAGGAGACGTGTTCAAGAGCATCACTAATATTGTTCCTTGTGAGGAGACAGGCTCATGACAAAGGCACTATTCCCAGACTTAAACTCTTTTTCTTTCTTTTCTTTTTCTTTTCTCAAGGGAAGATCAAGGAGAGACTGCAATGGTCTATCTGTTCAGACTGAAAGAGGAATCAAGTTCTGCGCATACCTAGTTATTATAAGGGGACCTGAACTCGCCCTGTTAGACTGATTTCACTTGCAGCTTTCTACTTAGTAAGACCTGCAGTCAACTACTATAGCAATGGTTCTTTCAAGTGTCAACTTCCTGTGGTTAGTTCCTAGAAAAACTGAAAGTTTTAACTGATTTTGACTCAATAAAACAAAAATTTTCAAAATTTTTGACTCTCAAAACAAAACACAATGTTAGCAACTACCTCCCCCAGACTTGAATAACACTGTCCCCAGTGTTACTAAGAATGAGTTTGGATAGAAAAAAGTTTTCCTAAACTGTTACAGAATAAAGAGAAAAATCGGATTACCTGACTTCTACGTGCAGCGTCGATCGACACAGACTGTGTCGATCGTTGCTGTGTATGATGATGGAGACAGAGTTCTGTCACTCGAACATGAATATTGTTAAGTCATATTAATGTTAGAGTCATCCTCGCTATTAGAAAAACTCAAACAAGCGTTAAAAGCACAAGATAATCCAATAAACTCAACAAGTGCAACAAGTTGGAAACAAAGTACTGAAACAGATGAAGCAGAATGCAGACTCAAGAGAAAAAGAAAAACTGACTCAAAGTACTAAAAAATGAATGGAGGAGTCACTCGTCGTCATCAGCACGTGGTGGTGAAGGTGGTCGGACGCAGCCACAATTGGAAACAACTGTGATGGCGTTCCAAATGGCCTGAAAGCTCTGCACCACATATCTCTGAAATGCAGCTTGCTCCATAGGAATCTCAGGAGCGTCTGGAAGGTGATGAGGTCCAATAGGCTCCAAGGTGGTAGGTACTCTGCGTCTAGAACATGAAGGGCGTGTCGGATCCTCAGCTGGTCGGGAGGAGGCGCCTCTGCATCTGGTAACGGGGGCGGTCCGGACCTTGCTCGAACTGGGGTGAAACACGAGGCGGCTTGGATTGGTAGTAATGTGAGCGAGGTCTCTGTCAGGTAACTGTACCAAACGTGGCACTCTCTGCTCGTCGCTGAAGGCCCACATCCTCTCTTGCTTCACCCAATGAGCTCTCCTCAGATACTCCATAACAAGCAAAACACGAGATGTATCAATGGTGCAGCTGGAGGTGTCTATCCCGCAGTGCTGGAAGATCGGAGTGAGAAGACTTTCTATAGTCTCGGGCTTGATCCTCGTCCCAATGAAAGGCTTCGTCTTCAAGGAAGCCAAATGATATGTAAACACAGCGCCAAGGTTTGCGCTATCTGGAGCGTCACACTCCTCATATATTTCAGCCCAAAGACCGCGATATAGCAGCACCAACTCAGACACTCGCATCTTCCCTGGCTCGTGCTTACAAAGAAGTGTAGTAGCAAACAGTCGAACGAGGTAGTGAAGGGTATGATGGCGAATGTATGTGTGAGTGGAGGTCTTAGGTTCATACCTCCCATTCCCGAAGTGAAACCAGAAATCCTTGTTATCTGGAAGCTGCGTCTGAAGAGAGACTCATGTGGCATGCTCATCCGTGAACCCATAGATCCCGCAAAGGTCTGGAAGTGAAATGCGGTAGCGGATCCCGCGGATTAGGAAGGTCAAGGTGCCTTCCAAAGCATTCCGGACTATCTCGTTCCGGTAGTAGACGCAAGCTGTGGCAATGAACTGGCGGACTAGATCGGGATACAAATCGTACTGCCGCGTCGCAATAGTGCCCATCCCAATTATGTTCATCAGCTGCAGGATGTCATCTTTGATGCCTAGCTCCCTCATCGTCTTCTCACACGCAAAACGAGTCGGAGCAATTTCTACTCGCAGCCATGCATTGTAGAACAAGGTGTCATACTCATCCCATGTCTCGTTGACACCTCTGTAAAGACACTCGTCTTTCGCAACCTCCTTAGCCGGTGTATCTTCTCAACGTCGTGTAACCCAAATCTTTGCCTTTTCAGGCTTAGGCCACAGAGGAAGAGAGGTAATCGCCTCATCATTAGCAGTCCCTGAGGCTGATGTTTCAGTGCGGCGTGGTCTCTTACTCACAGGAGGCATCTGCAATGAAAAGGAAACCAAAATCAAAACCAAAATCCAAGAAATGAAGCACAAGTCGTCACTTCAGGTCAGGTGTCTATCGACAGCACATGGTGTCGATCGACAGCACATGGTGTCGATCGACAGCACATGGTGTCGATCGACACCATGCGTGGATGATACAAGAGTTTTTGCTCTTGCAAGCAATTCCTCAATTGCTCATGTCATTGCAATATTTGAGGTATCAATCCATTTTGGGAGATTGATGCAATAAGAATACAAAATTCGATTTAAGCTAAGCAAAATGGATAATTCATGTAACAAGAGACAATTAAAAGCAAACTACAAGCTAAAAGAGACACTACAATACTAATTATATGAGCTAAGACCTTAATAATCACTAATCAAGAACTAATTAAGCAATTAAGTACTAATCAAGATTTCTAAATGATTAAAAACGAAACCTAGGGATGGAATCATTGATTTGGGCATTCAAATGGCCAACCTTGCAATCATTTAAGCAACTAAACAAGCTATATCTATGCCTAAAACACTAATAAAGACTAATCCATGATGTGTGGCACTAATCCCTTCACTAATCACCTTAATGAACTAATGATGTGTTAGCATTAAAATGATTAGCAAGCATTAATTACAAGTCTAAATGGCATGATAAACACCCTAGGCAACTAATATCTTAGGTTAGGAATGTAAATCTCTTATTAAGTTGGTTCAAGCATTTCATCAAACACTTGGTGGGTGTATGAAATGCCTATGATCCAAAATAGCAAAGATTAGCTATGTGGCATTAAGAACTACTTAATAAGAAGAGAGATGAAAGAATCTATCCTAGATTGCTGATATACTCTCATATTTCGTATGTTTAGCTTGCATTTAGGATAGGTTTTCATCTATAAATCATGCATTATAGTCTAGTTTGCATCATTTACAACATTTTAGGTCCTAGAACTCCTTGCATTAGCATTTGCATAGTTTCTTGCATATTCGCATACTTTTCAGGTTGTTTGGTACTTGGAGCTTTGGAAGCTATGCTGGAGTTGAGGAATGTTCGAGGGGATAACTTAGGAGTTCGTGGAAGCACCAAGGAGAACTCGCACAAGGAGAATGGAGCTGAGATCGAGCAGCAGATCGGACCAAAGGACTCGATCTAGACGAGATCGAGTAGACGATCGAGTAGCCAACCATATCAGTCGGGAGATCGAGTAGGAAGATCGACCGAGGTGGAGCATTTGCGTGGACGGCAAGGAGATCGAGTAGGAAGATCGACCAAGCCACTCGAACAACTCCGAATCGACCCGAGAGATCGACTACCGAGCTCGATCTCTGACACCCAGGCGCAGCCTTATCCTCTTGCTTTTGCTTTTTGCTATTTGTAATTTTGTGGGGGACCACTTTTGGAGATAAGACAGCTAATCCCATCTTTTTGGGATAAACCACCGAATATTCTGATTGTCTTCTTTCCCCTTGAGGTCTAGCCACCATTTTCTCTCTAGTTTTCATGTTCTAAGTTTTCTTCTTTTGAAAAACATTGTAGTTCTTGATTTCAATAGAAGTATTTCCAGTTTTTATTGCTTAAATCTTTTCCTTGCTTATTTCGAACATGTTGAATCCCTCAAAACTGATGTTTGTGAGTGGTTCGATCATGAGGAGTGAGTAATCCTCCAAGGTTTTGTGTTTGGGGTGATTAAGGGGGTTTAATGGTTTAAGCTTTGGTTTCCTTTAGTTCTTAATAAAAATCTCTTCTTGGATTTGGGGGTTTAAGGCAAGGGGATCTTGAGAAAGACCTCTTTGATTTCAGGGATTTCTTTGTCCTAGAAAGATCTAGGGAATCCCATAAAACCAAGTCCAAGATACTAACCCATCCCTTCCTACACACCATGGATGCGAGGGGGGTTAGTAAGACCACAGTTTGGGATCTATGCATCACGTTTCTGGCCTCTTCTTTCCACCACGAACCATGGGTTAGGAGGAAGAGGTGAGAAAAGGTTTTACACCACAAACCATTGGTAAAACTAGATTAGTTTCTCAAGGTTTAGAGAAATCTCATAAGACATGAGTAGATCCATTTTTATAAAATCTAAAGTCTTATACTTGAACCCCTTTAAACATGATCCCAAACGCAAATCCTCCCTTAGCTTTTAAAAACACAAAATCGATTTCCTTTAGTTCAAGTTCTTGATCATTCAGCTTAAGAATCATCTAGTTGTCTTTTTCTTACTTAATAGTTTTATAAATTCATAAAGTAGTGTTTTTGCATTAGCTAGTATTTTAGAAATCCCTAAGTAGCTTGTTTCGCATCCTGGTAAGTTTTAGGAGTCATTAGATTTTTATTTTTTGTTTTTAAAAATACTTTCCTTAGCTAGAAATTTCCTATTTTGTCACATCTTAGATTTCTATTTTCTAAAACTAGTAGTTGCTTGTTTAAAATTCCTAGAAGTCTTTAGCTAGGTAGTACACATACCTCCTGGGATTTTAAAATAGTTTTCCAAGTATTTATGTAGTTGCAATCATTTTATTTTGGATTTACCCCCAATTATTCGGATTTCACTTAGATTCACAAAAAGCTTGTGTATTCTTGGTATTGTTCAAACCACCAAATTTGGATTGACCTTTAAGTATTGCAATGACATGAGCATGCTAAGGTTTGGTTAACCTGCCCTAAAAGCTTGTTATCAATTGCAAGATTGAACCATTAGAAAACCCTAAATCTAACCCATCCCCAGTTTCTAAGGAACTACTCACTAATCATACTTAAACAAATCAAATCAAAGATTAGAGAAAGGTTAAACATGATTAGAGAAAGATAAAACAAGAAATCTAAGAAAGATATTGCATTAAACTCAAAGATTCAAGCTTAAACAAAGTATTTGCCCAAAGTGGCTAAAAGTTTAAGCTAAGAACAAGAGAATAAAAGTTAAGGCATAAAATTAGGTCTAAAATGTATTTATAGTGAATAGTGATCGGACCGGGTCAACCCGGAACAAACCGGGTATTGACCCGGTTTTGGCTTGAAAAAGAGACCACATCGGTTTGCCAAACCGATGGGCTCCAAACCGATGCGTGATGAAGGACGCGTCCCGGCCTGTCTGTCCGAGGTCGCTTGACCGATGGGAACTGTAGCGCCCCGACCCGGATTTTCTAACCCGCGGCTGAACCACAGTAAATTTTTGCCTTTCTAACCGATATCCTAGATGAAGTTTAATACATTCCTTTCATCTAACAACTTAACTCAGTCCATCCCAT
>JAHZTW010000001.1:290354542-290402929 GCA_020283515.1 Alliaria petiolata
TATCCTTGTCGCTCTAAACTCAACACTTTTTGCTAAGTTCACAAGATGAAAAAGGCCTAATGCACTCAATAAGGAAGAGGTTTCAAAGGAAGCTTAGTTAGGGAATTCGTTTTCAACCGCTCTAAAGATGAGAGTCGGCTATTTGGGTTAACAAGAGTGGTAAAGGGAAAAAAGATAACCCAAAATTGTATATGGTATCTACAAGTTCTCTAGCAATGCATAACCATGATAATTACTTATTCAAATTAGGTTCAAGTTCAAGAGAGTTGGTTTCTATTCAAAGTTTGCTTCAATTAAAACTTGAATTTCAAATGGTGAGGTCCAAGTAGGGTTCAACTTTAACTTTCAAAATTTGCACTTCAAGCATCAAAGAACTACTAACTAGGGCCTTGAACTAACTCATGAGCTTAACACCTTACAAGGAAAAATCATCATTGTCCCCTATGCATGAATGCAATCCTATATGAAAGCTAGACTCAATCCTACTTATGTGACAAATGCAAATGCAACTACATGCTATTTTGTTTTTAAATTTTCGAAATTGTTTCAATTTTTTGGTTTTTCTATGTCATAGATGAATGCATGAGACTCAAAGATGCATGAAAAAGGAAAATAAGATCACAAAACACAAGATTAAATCTCTCAACCTCTCCCCCAAACTTAAATTACACAGTTCCTTGTGTAATAAAAGTCCGAGAAAGACCGCAATCAATATGACAAGATGGTAGAACATTGTAAAATAAAAACTAATGTTACCTCTAGAATTAGGTTAAGGAGGAAGAGGATTCCCCCATTGAGTATGATTGGTTGCTTGACTCCGGTGTTGGGGAACGCATTGGCTTCCTCTTCCCTCGGCGAGTCTCATAGGAGGAGGATCGTGGTGGTTCCTCATGGGAAGCATTCCTCTCTTGCACGTGGAAAGAGTGTCTCCTATCAAGCTCCATGGCTCTCTCCCCCATTGCTTCTTCCTCATGTGCATCGTGAGCTCTTGATGATGATGAAGCACCCCCAATCTTGTTCTTTAGGCCCTTGATCTCTTTTGCCATTCCCTTGATGGTTTTGACCATCTTTCTAATGGTCTTATCTTGGTATTTGTTCCACCTTTGGAGGAGGTTGATGCGATGATGTGCTTCTCTAAGGGGCTGGGAAGGCACGGCTAGGTCATAAGCATCAAAGAAGTAGCGCTCACTCCCAACTTTCGGACTCAAAGGCTCCTCTTGATCTTCCTCTTGGTTAAACTCATCGCTTGCTTGGCTCGTGGAGGCTCTTTTCCTCTTTCTGGTATGAAGTGGAGGATCAACTGAGGGATTGTAGTGCTCATCATTTGAGGGACGGAAGTTGATGTGACTCCTCTCACTGAAGCTAGTCAAATGGGGGCATGGAAGTCAGATCCTTGCTTCCGTTCTTTCACCATAAGCAAACTTGTAGACATATTTACCTCCCGCCATTCCACTAAGGAACCTTGTATTGGGAAGGTATGAAACATCCATCCATTCCATCTCATGTGTAACCTCCCCAAGATCCGCTCCACAAGCTTCGAGAATGGGTGTCACTATCCCTCCCACGCTGAGTTGTGGTGCAATGTCTTTAGTTGTAGCAGCCCATTCTTTGTAGCTCAATAGCTTCTTCAGAAGGAGAGAGATCAAGCCTATCCCGGAACCATCTCCATGCAAAGTTACCACCTTATTCCCAATCCTTATGGTCTTTAGGATGTTCTTGAATCCCATGTCCAAAAGCTCGAGCTCATCCTCAACCACATAACCACACTCCTTTCTTGCAAAGAAGGTATGGGCGAGTGCTTTGTGTGCATACCTCACTGCGGGATGTGTGATGGAGCCACTCTTGCTTGTACCAGCCTTGAAGTTGCCAACCACTATATACTTCCACAGATTTGTAAGCTCATCCCGTCGAAATTCCACAACTTTTCCTCTTCTCCATCCTTCTTCAAACCCAAACACTTCATTAAGCTCCTTGAAAGACATCCTATGGTGCTTGCGCCCTACTTTGAAAGTGATAAATCCATGCCCATCTAGCTCTTGTTCCTCACTTGGTTCCTCACAAAGAGGGTAGAATGTCACCTTGAGAGTGGAGAGGAATTGGCAAAGTGGAGCCATATGGGTTGGGTGAGCCATTTGGAAGAACTTCTTCATCCCCATTTGTGTGTAGAGCTCTATCACATCATCAAACAAGCTAAGCTCCCTAAGAGTCTCCATGTGAGTGAATCTTTTCCCTTTGTGTTCCATGTCCATGAGAATCTTATAAACCTCACTCGCTGTGGCTTCTTTTGCACCGGCTTCTTTTGCGTGCTTGCTTCCTTCACCATGTACCATATCTCTCTTCCCTTTTCTCCTATCCTCTCTTTGTTGATCCGTTTCTCCATCATGTGGTCCTCTAACTTTCACCATTTGTACCTATGAATAGGAAACGCTTGGGAGAGAGTTAGCTACTTATTATTGCCATCAACAAGATTTGAATTTAGAGACAATAACAAGAGAAAACCAAATATCAAACATTTCCATACTTAGAGAAAATTTTGGCATGAACTCAAAAATTCAATTTGGTTAAAACTCAAATTCAAGAGGGGCTATGCTTAATCGTGGGTAATGCATCTAATTACAAGCAAAAGTCCCAAATTTTAACTACATTTAGAGCACCAATTTGCAATTTTCGGAACTTTTTATCCCTAGAACCCTAAATGCCAAAAATTTCAAAATTTCTCAAAGTATGAACTTTTTGCCTACCAAATCAACAAGATTATCATTCCCAAGTATAACCCAAGCTTCTAACAACCAATTTCGATTCCAATTTACCAATTTCCTCAAGTTCCTCAAGTTCCTCAAATTCCTCAAATTGGGAAATTCATGGATATGGAGAGAAATATAGAAAAACTACCTTGTTCCTTGCACAGAAGGGTGGCCCGAAATTGGAATAGAAACAGCTAGACAATAGAATTCCGAGCAAGTGGATTTTTGAATCACCAAATTTGAGTGAAAATTGAGAGTTTTATGCTCAAAATAGTGAAACAATGGGAGAATGGAGGAAAAAACGAGTTGGGGGAAGAAGAAGAGATTAAACTAAGCAAAATTCTGTAAGAATTGGTTTAGAAAAGGCTTGGTTTACTCAATTTCAACCGGTCAAAGGGAGAAAGGAAGGGTTGACTTACCTTTTGGGGTTGCATCGGTTTAGCAAACCGATGTGCCGCTAACCGATGAACTTTCGGGAAGCTTGGCCTCGGTTTGCTTGTCCGATGCAGTCAGACCGATGAAATCTCTGCCGAGCTCACCTCGGTTTGCCAGTCCGAGGCGTCCAGACCGATGGATGTTCTGCCAGGCTCACCTCGGTTTGCCAATCCGAGGCGTTGCAAATCGATGCAGCCATAGATTTTTCTTTTCTTGCCTTCCATCAAAGTCCAATTCATATGGCTCAAACCTGACAATCACCAACACTTAAAAACACAATATTAGAAATGAAAAACAAGAATATATACAAGGATAACATGGGAATGCCTCCCAAGTGCGCTGGTTTAAAGTCACTAAGCTTGACTTTTCAAACCCTTAGGCATGTGGAGGATCTTGAAGAGGACATGAGCTTGCCTNCCTTCACCACGTACCATAGCTCTCTTCCCTTTTCTCCTATCCTCTCTTTGTTGATCCGTTTCTCCATCATGTGGTCCTCTAACTTTCACCATTTGTACCTATGAATAGGAAACGCTTGGGAGAGAGTTAGCTACTTATTATTGCCATCAACAAGATTTGAATTTAGAGACAATAACAAGAGAAAACCAAATATCAAACATTTCCATACTTAGAGAAAATTTTGGCATGAACTCAAAAATTCAATTTGGTTAAAACTCAAATTCAAGAGGGGCTATGCTTAATCGTGGGTAATGCATCTAATTACAAGCAAAAGCCCCAAATTTTAACTACATTTAGAGCACCAATTTGCAATTTTCGGAACTTTTTATCCCTAGAACCCTAAATGCCAAAAATTTCAAAATTTCTCAAAGTATGAACTTTTTGCCAATCAAATCAACAAGATTATCATTCCCAAGTATAACCCAAGCTTCTAGCAACCAATTTAGATTCCAATTTACCAATTTCCTCAAGTTCCTCAAATTCCTCAAATTGGGAAATTCATGGATATGGAGAGAAATATAGAAAAACTACCTTGTTCCTTGCACAGAAGGGTGGCCCGAAATTGGAATAGAAACAGCTAGACAATAGAATTCCGAGCAAGTGGGTTTTTGAATCACCAAATTTGAGTGAAAATTGAGAGTTTTATGCTCAAAATAGTGAAACAATGGGAGAATGGAGGAAAAAACGAGTTGGGGGAAGAAGAAGAGATTAAACTAAGCAAAATTCTGTAAAAATTGGTTTAGAAAAGGCTTGGTTTACTCAATTTCAACCGGTGAAAGGGAGAAAGGAAGGGTTGACTTACCTTTTGGGGTTGCATCGGTTTGGCAAACCGATGTGCCGCTAACCGATGAACTTTCGGGAAGCTTGGCCTCGGTTTGCTTGTCCGATGCAGACAGACCGATGAAATCTCTGCCGAGCTCACCTCGGTTTGCCAGTCCGAGGCGTCCAGACCGATGGATGTTCTGCCAGGCTCACCTCGGTTTGCCAATCCGAGGCGTTGCAAATCGATGCAGCCATAGATTTTTCTTTTCTTGCCTTCCATCAAAGTCCAATTCATATGGCTCAAACCTGACAATCACCAACACTTAAAAACACAATATTAGAAATGAAAAACAAGAATATATACAAGGATAACATGGGAATGCCTCCCAAGTGCGCTGGTTTAAAGTCACTAAGCTTGACTTTTCAAACCCTTAGGCATGTGGAGGATCTTGAAGAGGACATGAGCTTGCCTTTTCCTTAGACTCGTTCACCAAGTATGGCTTGACCCTATGACCACTGACTGTGAAGTCTTCCCCATTCTTCCCAATCAAAGTGATGGCTACATAAGGCAATACTTCTTTAATCTCAAAAGGACCTCCCCATCTTGACTTGAGCTTACCCGGGAACAACTTCAATCTTGAATTGTAGAGAAGCACTTTGTCACCAACACTTAGCTCCTTCTTCACAATCCTCTTGTCATGAAAAGCCTTGGTCATCTCCTTGTAGATCCTTGAGCTTTCATAAGACTCAAGCCGAATCTCCTCAAGCTCTTGGAGTTGAATCAATCTCTTCTCTTGGGCGGTTTTTATGTTGTAGTTGAGAAGCTTCACAGCCCACAAAGCCTTGTGCTCAATCTCAACTGGTAAATGACAAGCTTTCCCATACACAAGGTTGAAAGGAGACCTTCCAATTGGTGTCTTGAAAGCTATCCTATAAGCCCACAAAGCATCATCAAGCTTGATTAACCAATCCTTTCTTGTTAGACCCACAGTTTTCTCCAAAATAGCTTTGATCTCACGGTTTGAGACTTCCACTTGACCACTAGTTTGAGGGTGGTAAGGGGTAGCTACCTTATGCTTTACACCATGCTTGTTCAATAACCCTTCAAAGACCTTTTTGATGAAGTGGCTTCCCCCATCACGAATCACAACTTTTGGCACACCAAACCTTGGGAAGATTATACAATTGAACATCTTCAACACGACCTTGGAGTCATTAGTAGGACTTGCAATGGCTTCAACCCACTTTGAGACATAATCAACAACCACTAGCCACTTAGATGTATTGGTTACCATAAGAAAATGAGAAAGGTCTCATGAAGTCTATGCCCCAAACATCAAACAACTCCACTTCTAAGATTGGGTTATGGGGCATCTCATCTCTCTTACTTATGTTCCCCTTTCTTTGACAAGGCTCACATCTCTTGATGAACTCATGAGTGTCCTTGAACAATGTAGGCCACCAAAACCCACTTTGAAGCACTTTTGTAGCTGTATTGAATGTGGCGAAATGCCTTCCATACTTAGATCCATGGCAATGAAAAATAACACTCTCAACCTCCTCTTGTGTCAAGCATCTTCTATAAATCTCATCAGCACATCTCTTGTAGAGATAGGGCTCATCCCAATAGAAGTGTGACACATCTCTCACGAACTTCTTCTTGTGATAAGTGTTGAGATGAGTGGGTTCTTCTTTGCATACCAAGTAGTTAACAATGTCGGCATACCAAGACAAAGCTTTGTCCTCTAGACCTTGAATCTCCTCAAGCTTTCTTCCAACTCCATGCACACTAGCAATGCTCTTGATCATCATAATTTTCTCCTCCGGTAAAGAATCATTGATTGGCAAAGCATCTTCAATCCTCATCCTTGAAAAATTATCAGCTACACCATTTTCCACACCCTTCTTGTCCACTATTTCCATGTCAAACTCTTGTAGAAGCAAAATCCATCTAAGGAGCCTTGGCTTGGTCTCCTTCTTGGCATAGATGTGGCGCAATGCAGCATGATCGGTATATACTATGACCTTTGATCCCACCAAGTAAGATCTAAACTTCTAAAAAGCAAACACAACTGCTAATAGTTCTTTTTCTTTTGTAGCATACTTGGTTTGAGCATCATCAAGTGTTCTACTTGCATAATAGATCACATGAAGCTTCTTGTCTTTCCTTTGCCCAAGCACGGCTCCAACAGCATAGTTACTAGCATCAGCCATGATCTCAAATGGTAGACTCCAATCCGGTGCTTGCACAATGGGGGCACTCACAAGTGCATTCTTGATTGTCTCAAAAGCTTGCAAGCATTCCTCATCAAACTGAAATTCCACCTCCTTGCAAAGGAGTCTTGTCAAAAGCCTAGCAATCTTAGAGAAATCCTTGATGAATCTCCTATAGAAACCGGCATGCCCAAGGAAACTCCTTATGCCTTTCACATTGATTGGAGGCGCCATCTTGACCATGACATCTATCTTGGCTCTATCCACTTCTATACCATCTTCAGAGATCTTACGACCCAACACAATTCCTTGGTTGACTATGAAGTGACACTTTTCCCAATTGAGCACCAAGTGAGACTCTTCACATCTTTGTAGAACTCTGCAAAGATTAGAAAGACAAGCAGAAAAAGAGGCACCATACACAGAAAAGTCATCCATAAACACCTCTACCATTTCCTCAATAAGATCGGAGAAGATACTCATCATGCACCTTTGAAAGGTGGCTGGAGCATTACATAACCCAAATGGCATCCTTCGATATGCAAAGGTACCATAAGGGCATGTGAAAGTAGTCTTCTCTTGATCATTAGGATGAATGGGTATTTGGAAGAACACACTATATCCATCAAGGAAACAATAGAAGGGATGGTTAGCCAATCTCTCAAGCATTTGATCAATAAAAGGAAGAGGGAAATGATCTTTTCTAGTGGAAGCATTAAGTTTTCGATAATCAATACACATCCTATGGCCGGTTATGGTTCTAGTTGGTATTAGCTCATCCTTATCATTCTTAATCACAGTGATTCCACCCTTCTTAGGGACAACATGCACGGGAGATACCCAAGTGCTGTCACTAATAGGATAAATCACATTAGCTTCTAAAAGTTTTAAGATTTCTTTCTTCACTACTTCCTTAAGGTTTGGGTTTAATCTCCTTTGATGTTCAATTGAGGAAGCATTCTCATTTTCAAGGTGAATCCTATGAGTACAAAGTATAGGAGATATGCCCTTGATGTCACTTAGTGAGTAGCCAATTGCTCTCATATACTTTCTCAACTCATTCAAGAGAGAGTTGAGCTCATCATCACTCAATTTTTCATTGACAATAATGGGGTAAGTAGAGTTATTGCTTAAGAAAGCATACCTTAGCCTAATGGGAAGTGGCTTGAGTTCCACTTTTGGAGCTTTGAGTTCACTCCAATCCTCATCAAGGTCCTTAGCCAAATCGCTCTCCTCAAGCTCCTCTAACCTTTGCTCTTGTCCTTGACTTGGAACCTCAACCCTCATGGACTCCTTGTCTTGGTCAAACCCCACTTCACTCTCACATGAAGCTACCAATCTTGTAAAGCCTTCCTCCCCATCTAGAACCTTGCGCGAATCAAGCATTTGCATGTATGCTTGTGTTTCCTCATCCAAGTACCCATTCTCTCCATGTGGTTTGGTGAGAGCAACACCAAGATGGTCCTCTTGAGCTAGTTACTCTAGCAACTCATCGGCTAGCTCATCCATTGTCTCAATGTAGAATACTTGACCATCAATGGTGGGCTTCCTCAAAGTCTCTTTTATGTCAAACTTCAACTCAACCCCTTTTCCAAGATGTAAGCCAATCTTTCCATGCTTAACATCTATAATAGCACTAGCTGTAGCTAGGAAGGGTCTTCCCAAAATCAAAGGATCCTTTGGCTCTTCATCCATCTTGAGCACCATGAAATCCGTGGGAATTATGAAGTTGCTAACCTTGAGAGGAAAATCTTCAAGAACTCCAATAGGCAACCTCACACTTCTATCCGCAAGTATCAAGGAGATTCCACACTCTTTGTACTTGGTGAAACCAAGCTTCTTTGCAATTGAATAGTGCATAAGGTTGATGCTAGCTCCAAGATCACACAAGCAATTTTCAAAACTAAGAGGACCTAGGGCGCATGGTATTGTGAAAGATCCGGGGTCTCCTAGATTCTTTGGTACCACCTTGCTTTGGATTATGGCACTACACTCTTGAGAAACTAGCATAACTCCTTGGATGTCCCTTGCCCTTTGTGCCACGGTATCATTCAAGAACTTAGCATATTGTGGAATCATCATAAAGGCATCCACCAAAGGCATCTTGAGCTCAATGTCCTTGATTTGCTTGTCAAACATAGCCTTGTATTTCTCCACCAATTGTTTCTTAAACCTCTCCGGGAAAAGGAAGTTTAGGCTTATAAGGTGGAGGAACAAATATTGACTCCTTCTTGTGCACATCCTCCTTTGGCTTCTCCTTTACCACTTCCTTGCTCTTCTTTGCAATATACACATCATCAAAAGTTATAACATCTTGAGCTTTTTCAAAGCTATCCTCCCCATCTTGAATATCAATGTCCTCATTGATCAAAGGACTTGTCCTTGGAGGCAACTCCTTTCAACTTCTCAAAGTAATGACATTGATGCTCCACCGGGTTTTGCTCAAAATTCACAATTTCCCGGTAGAGTACCTTGAGAGTTGTAGCTAGAAGTCTTGCCTTTCTCTAGTTGCTTGAACTTTTGTTGAAGACCCCCAATTTGAGTAGCAAGCTCATTAAGTGAGGAGTCCATTCTTGTGTTGATTTCGGCAATCTTCTTTCCCATATTAGCATCACTATTGGCTTGACCTTGCAGGATTTTTTGAAGCATGAGTTGAACATTGTCTTGTGGAGTACCTTGGGAATTTTGAGCAAAACCCGGTGGAGCATTGTTTCTAGCACCACTATAGTTGCATTGGTTTCCCCCTTGGTAGTTAGACCTTGGTACATAACCCTTTTGTTGATTGTTGTAGTTCACAAAAGGTTTCCCTTGAGTAGCTTGTGTAGGGTAGACTTGGTCTTCGGGATTGGCCACATTAGTACTNCCTAATGAACTAATGATGTTTTAGCATTAAGATAATCAACAAGCATTAAATTCAAGTCTATAAGGCATGATAAACACTCTAAACAACTAATGTCTTAGGCTAGAAATGTAAATCTCTTATTAAGTTGGTTCAAGCATTTCATCAAACACTTGGTGGGTGTATGAAATGCTTATGATCCAAAATAGCAAAGATTAGCTATTTGGCATTATGAATCACATAATAAGAAGAGAGAATTAAAAAATCTATCCTAGATTGCAAGATTAATCCATTAGAAAACCCTATATCTAACCCATCCCTAAGTTTCTAAGGAACTACTCACTAACCATACTTAAACCCATCAAATCAAAGATTAGAGAAAGGTTAAACATGATTAGAGAAAGATGAAACAAGAAATCTAAGAAAGATAATGCATTAAACTCAAGGATTCAAGCTTAAACAAAGTATTTGCCCAATGTGGCTAAAAGTTTAAGGTAAGAATAAGAGAATAAAAGTTTAGTCATATAATTAGGTCTAAAAAGTATTTATAGGGAATAGTGATCAGACCGGGTCAACCCGAAACAAGCCGGGTATTGATCCGGTTTTGGCTGGGAAAAGAGACCGCATCGATTTGCCAAACCGATGGGCTCCAATCCGATGCAGGATGAGGGACGCGTCCCGGCTTGTCCGTCCGAGGCGTCTTGACCGATGGGAACTCTGGCGCGTCCGTCTCGGGTTGCAGTCCGAGGTGTCCAAACCGATGAACTCTCTGCCGAGGTCATCTCGGTTTGGCAATCCGAGGTGGCCAAACCGATGAAGGTTCTGGTGGCTTCATCCCGAGCTGCTCCGCCCGTCCAAACCGATGGGGCCAAACCGATGAACTCTCTGCCGAGTCTGTCTCGGTTTGCAGTCCGAGGTGCTCCAATCTGAGGCGATGCCAGACAACTTCTGTCAACCTTTGTTTCGACTTCTCTTTGATCCGAACTCATCCCCAAAGCTCCAAATGGTTTCTTTAGCTCCAAATGTATCTGAGGAACACTCCAAATGCAACAAATATGCAAAGACTATGCAAAGACACCTTAGACTCTAAATGATCAAAATACAACACAATGATGCTTAAATATACACTTAGATGGTGAGAAACCTATACTAAATGGATGCTAAAATGATGCAAAATATAGACTTATCATTAAGGCAGCACCACATTTGGAATTTGTCCTGTGAAATTCAGTTTTGACTTGACGCATTGCGACTTGAACCATTTCCCTAATAACCTGAACCGTTAATTTGAAAATCTAATTATCTCGTTCATATTTGTCAAATAGCTCATGGATTTCACTTGGACTTTCTTTTCCCTTTTTACCACCCTCTTGCTAGTCCAAGTACCAGACCGCACCCTAAACCAAAACCATTGTTTTTAAACCAATAAACACCTTTGTGAGAGCATGTGAGGCCTTTGCACCATTTTCGAATCTTCTTAGGCAAAAAGTGTTGGGTTTAGATCGACAAGGTTGGATTTCCATGTAGACATTGGCTCACATCGCTAGTGTTGGGTTAAGTGGTTTGGTTACTGAAACGGCTTAACACTGAAATCGGAGGCCGATATTGCTTGGTAGGCTAGGAAAAAGGGGAGGTGTATTTCAATTGATCATGCATTGACGAAAGGGAAAGAAGGAAGCCACTGAGTCAGACGGGGACACGAATAAAAGAGATGGCGGCAACAAATGAGGCTTGAAACCAAAAGAAAAAAAAGGCGATTCCAAGAGAAAGCAAAAGAAGGCCAATCAACAAAATCTAAATCCGGCCAACAACACCAAAGGTGAAACACAAGGAACGCAACAAAGGAGCCAGAAAGCCGAAATCGATCTCCAACAAAGAAGAAGTCCCCTGAAGATGACCAGGAAAGGTAATATCGAGGAATGATATCGGGTTTAAGGCGAAATGCCAAGGCAACGGGTAGCTTAAGAGGGAACAGTTTAGAATAGGGTAGGAGACGAAATAGATGTTCTGGGTAGATGGAAGTCTAGCCTTGTATGCATCCATTGGTTTTTACCCTTAGCATTTTGCATTAAGAAGGTTTCTTTCAAGAGTGATCCCATTAAACACTTAACCCGTTCGCGCTACGAGTTTATACTTAGCTCGTGATCTTACCTTGAGCCAAATGAGTTAGCTGGCAGGCATGAATGAGATCCATGTTTTAAATTTCTTAATGAATGTGAAGGGGATTTGGGAATTTGAATTTGCATCTAAGTTGGGATTGATTTTACTTGATTTTCTGATGAATGGGGCTAAGGCTTTTTGGATAGGTAGGGTTCGACTTGCATCCGAGAAACCTGAACTTAGACATTGAGTTGATTTCTTTTAAATGACGTTTTGGATTCAAACTTACACCTTTTCTTTTAAAACCTCACCCCTCTGGTTGGCTTTTGATTGAGTACAAGCAAAAAGGCAAGTTTGGGGGTGTTGATATCTCTGTAATTTGCATGATTTTCGTACATGTTTCATGATAGTTAGGACTTCAGTCTTGCACTTTAGTGATAGTTTTCATCACGTTTCCGCTCATGTTAGGATTACATGCATTAGGTTAGGTTTTTGCATAGTCTTGCATGTTTGGAGTGTGTTATCAGGTGCTTAGGATGATCCGAAGAAGAGACCAAGGAGGGAGGTCACAAATGGAGAATGAGCCGGTAACATCGAGCATGGATCACGACACGAGGTCGGTTTAGACGAGTAGTAGCGGCTTTGTCCCGAAAGGAGAACCTCAGTGTGAATATCCAGCAAGAGGATGCCCAAGGACGGATATCGGAGCATGGCAATGGGAAGTGCCCGATTCAAGTACCAAGGAAGGGAAGCCTTCACGACATGACCCCGAAATCCTTGCCCGATGTGGAGACTGCCCGAAGAATCAAGAAGAGATAGCGTTTCGGCTCGTCCATAACAACGTAAGCCCGAAACGCTAAAAGTCAAAATAGTACCATTTCGGGAAAGTTGTCCCAACGTTTATGTTTTCCCTTTTTGTGTATAAATACCTACTCCCTCACTCTTATCTCTTCATCACACTTTCTACTTTTTATTTTTCTCTGTCTTCTTCTTCAAAAACAGATACTTTGTATTCTCCACCATTGAAGCTTGCTTAAAGCTTTGATTTTTATGCAATCTTGAAGTTTTAAAGTTATATAGATTAGTTTTATTTTCTTAAAGCTTCTTCCTTTTCTTGTTTTTGATTATCTCACGGCTTATGAGTTACTCTCTCATCCTTATGGATTTTGAGGTTTCTCAAATGGCTTGTGAGTAGTCTTTTTAGGACCTTGATGGATTAAAAGGACCAAGGGACTCTCGGATTTATATTTCTTGCTTAGCTAAAACATAAAGTTAGATTCTTTCTTGTTTATCATTCTCAAAGCTTAGTCTAGTTAGGCCATCTAGTATAAAGTCCTTAGGCAGCTTGACACGAACATCACGTGCTTGCTTAGCCGGATCTATGAACAAGAGTTTGATCTCTTAGGCTAAGACAAACCATCTGTCTAAGAATCTTACGGTTCAATAGGGACGTTGTAGATGCTTGTTTCTTCTATTGTAACGCTATGCGAGAGCTAGTCTATGGTGATAGAGATTCAAAGAGTTTAGACCCAAACATCATGGGCTAAACGATTTAAGGATCCCTTTACCTAAGAATCACCATCAAAAGACCAAGTCTTGATGTGATCCAAAAGCTTTAGCTTGATAAGTCGAACCGAGAGTTACCTAGTTCATGATACTCATCAAGATCCTTCCTTTATCTTGAAAGTTTATCTTTTTACTGTTTAAATATCTATTTCTTGCTTAGCGTCATTAAAGTTCTCTTATTTATGGTCTTGAGTGACACAAGATCAATCCTTTAGTCATTTTTAGTAGTAAAGTCTTAGTCTTTACCCGATTTGAACTTGACTTATAACACCGATATGACCGTTATGTTCACTAACGCTCCCAAAATGGTTTGATACCCCATACGCTGTACTACTTCGGTTGATAGCTTTTGCGACATTGCTAAAAAGGCTAAAAAACCTTATTTGTCAGTGGTGTCCTCAATGGTCGAGAAAGAAGGATTGTCCGATTCCGGTATCGGGGACTGGCTTGCACGTCTTTTCCTCGATATGCTTTCTTCTTCACAGGAATGCCTTCTTGGATCACTTAGCTCGTGCTCCCTTGGCATAAACGAGAAGGAATGCATCTCTTGGAGCATTTGGCTGTCTGCTTCGTCAGACCCTTCTTCTTCTTTTCCTTCTGCTTCTCCAGATGACATATCGGCTTCAAGCCGTGGTGATCGACCCCTTCAGCTTCGAGGTGAGCGACTTGATTTAGCCTTTCAGACCCTTCACGTGTCCTTTAATCCCCTTCACCGTGGAGACTAGCTTCTTAATCGAGCGATCTTGCCATTTGCAGTACCGCTGAAGCACGTTGATCCGATCGTATGCCGTCTTGAGGGTTCGGTGCGTCGCACTCGTGATTGGCTCAAAATGGTAATGATCCGCTCCATAGAGAGGGAAACCATACTCGTCCGTAGGATCCTCATAGCCATCGTCATTGTAATAAACCGGTCTAAGAGCTAAATTACCCGGATAGAGACTTCGATTATGGAGACCCTTCTACACAATTTTAAAAATTATGTAATTCAGCATGGAGATTGCCAAGACTCTAGGGAAGATCATGCAAAAACAATTAGCTCAAGAAAAATTCTCCCGAGACCTACAAAATTCACGTAATCCAGTAGACATTCTAGAGCTGTGGAATGAGTCAGTTGGAGGAAGAATTATTTCGGCCAAGAACCAAACAACTCGTGGGTCTAAGCAACATCAACTATGCTTAAGATGAGCTCATTCATCAAATAATATGGCCAAGATCTCGAAGAAAACAAGAAGAAACTCATGGATCCGAAGTTATCATCCGTTATGTCCATTTCCGTCAAAACTACAGTTCGGTTGAGTAATTCTTTGGCAACCAAGGAAGGAGTCCGAGTTTCATGCATCATTGGAGGGCAAAAGAGGTGTTTTCCATCAACCAATTTCGTCACATGGAGTATTAGACATAAAATGCACAAAAGAATAAAAAGGAGCAATTTTGGACCAATGAGAAGCTCCCACCTTAAGCTTGAGGATAAGGATGACTTGGCTAGTCTAGGAGCTATGAGAAGGAGTCTAGGAGCTATGAGAAGGAGCCTATGGCATAGAGTAAAAACGTGGCTTGAAGATAAGGAGAGGAAGAGGCTAGAGTTTACCCACTTTCACTTGTTACCATATGTAACTTTTTAGCTATAAATACCCCATTTCCCCTCATTCTTCATTCCCACTCCTAAATCCCTTTTGGAAACCTTAGAGAGAGTGTGTGAGTGTGTTTAGAATAGAGAGAGAGCTTAGCTTTGGAAGCTCGCTTGGTAGTGTAAGTTAGTTCCGTGTCCAGTTTCGAGGTGAGTCCCGGTAGAAGTGGACTATCGCAGTTGCTGTTTGTAACGCGGTGTAGATCTCAGATCTGCATTGTAGTGCAACACTAGCCACGATAGAATAGGTTATATGCTTGTATGTGTGTGTGGCTAATGTGTGTTGCATGGAAGCTTAGATCTGTGTAGATCTGAGGGTATACTAACGTTTTGTGCAGGTTTAGCCTCAGATCTGTTAGATCTGTGTGCTGCGAAACCCGTTGGGTGAGGTAACGGTTTGATGCATGTTCGTGAGACATGTTATCATCCTTACCGAGTGGTGTGAAGGGTGTAAGGACTGCCGGATCTCAGATCCACTTGCATGTTCCTTCACCGTATGAGCAAGTGTACGGTTTCTTGTAAAACCCGTTACATGGCTGGAAGGTCATGTATGTGGAGTTGTAATGAACGTGCATGAGCGAGGTTCAAGCGTGTAAGGCTTGTAACCGGAAACGAGAGTTGGGAGTAGAGAAGTTCTGGCTTTGCCGTCACTCTAGGGCGCTAACTTCTCGGAGGTTGTGTGGAGGTGTGTGGTAGCGTTTGATCGAGTGAGGATCAACGCGGTGTGAAGTATAATGGTGTTCGATCCATTATACTGCGGAGTCATGTTGGTGGCGCGTTATTCTTCATGACTTAGTGACGGTGTGGTCGGGGTTCCCCTTTTCCTCATGCTTAGCTAACGACTGCTGGTATGGGAAGACTCGGAGAGACGGGATTGCAGCCCAGGGCCGAGTGCAATCCGACGGGATAGTGGGAATCCAGCAGTGAGGCGTGGATCGTCACGCCCGGGATGTGAACTCACTTGGCGGCTCTCGGATGGAAACCCCGTCGAGATGTGAACCGACCGAGGAGCTCCCGGGATATGATGTTCTGGCTTGGCTTGTCTGTGTGATAGTCAAGTGCAGGGTGTTCATGGTAGTGATGTTCCGGCTTGACTCGTCTTTGTGATGGTCAAGTGCAGGGTGATCGCTGAGGGGAATTGGCCGACCCACTTGGAGAATTCTCTGTTTCCACGCGTGTGTGTGTGCGTCGTGAGGACGCGGGTTTGGTGCTGAAGTGGTAGCACCGTGGTTTATAATTTAACGCTTGCATATAGATTTAGGATTGCATGCTTTGGCTATTTATTTTATGTTGCTTCGGCTATTGCTTGATTGCTTGCTTGCTTGTTTGCTTGTTGTTTGGGGTTTTTCTTGGGGTTTTTCTTTTTTGGGGTTTTCTTTCTTTTAGTAGGTCCTGGACTCACTGAGTAATCTTAGATTACTCATCCCCCTTTTTCTCCACTCTCGCAGGAAGCCTTAGTAAGCCATTGGAATTAGAGGGTGCTGTGGACGTTAGGACCACGGGAGTAGTTTCGAGTGCTTTTGTAAAATGTAGTAAGTTTTTTAAGTACAAGGGTTTTCATTATATTTGAAATCTCGGACGGATCCGCTATGTAAAATAAACAAACGCTTTGTAATATGTATGTTTGATGAAATAAATGCGGATTTTCTATCTATAAAACCCTTGTGTCTTCCGCTGGTATATTGACTTAGTCCGAGTCCTCACAACTCTCGGCTGGAGTACGGTTTGGCAAGCCTTGGGCTTCAGTCGGGAGGGTCGAGCTAACTTGCCGGGACGGCTTTAAGCTTAGACGAGATCTAAGACGGGCTGACCTATCGAGTGAAACTCGGCATTTGTAGCGTCTTCGATCGGAATTGGTCCGATTTCGAATCGGGGGTGTTACAAAAGGTGGTATCAGAGCATGGTTTCCGTATCATGCTTTCGGAAGCAAGGGATTTTCAAAATCTTTTATCGAGTCAAAAATGAGTCGCAAAAGCACAATTAGGAATCCGGTCACGTCCACAGAGTAGGTCTAGGTAGGGTATTGGGGGAAAAACCTTTTCCATTAGGACAAACCTAACCGTGCAGATTTTTATCGATGGACAGAGATGGCGCCAAGGAATCGACAGGGTGAGAGATATCAAGGGAATTCGTGGTTTGGTGGATATGAATCGGGTGGATCAGATTCATCAGGGCATTCAAATTCGAATGAAGAGCATTACTTCGAGATTACTGACTATGATGCATACACGGGACAGAGCACCGTAGAAGGAGAAAATCTGGCAGATCAGTTCACATATATGTTCGGCCAACAGTCATATGGAGGAACGGTTGGAGAAGAATACTATTATCCGGAGCCACCAATACCAAACTCAGGGCCAGATATTATTGTGCCATCTACGGAGATTATTAAAATATCATCCGGAGAAACTACGCCAAACTCATGGGATCAGGACAGCCCAACAAGTCCATTACCTCGCATCCCGATGCCACATGTCTTTGTACCGGGATACGGCCTATACCAATACATGCCAATGGAGTCCAACCCAATAGATTACGTGTACCCTTTCATCGTCACTGAAAACGGTACCGAGGACATGACTGCAACTGTCCAAGAGAATCTCGCAAGAGAAGGAGGCCTAGTTGAGAACGCATATCCAAATGAGCGAGTCTACGGGGAAGAAGGATTTGTGGATCCAAGGTATTCACCAACCCGTTGGACGAAGGAACTTACACGCATCCCAACTGGCACAGAAGAGACCATGGAGCATCCAACCGACGGACATAGCGAGACGAACATAAACCCGGAGTACTACCTGAGAGTTTCCTATGATATAAGCTAGCTGTTCGGACAACCGGCTATATCAGAAGCAAATCTCCGCGTACCCGATCACATGGTAACTCTGATCGAGATGAATGAAGAAATAAAGTTCCACATCGATGAGAGCATGAATCAGAAGGAATTGACTCCGACATACGAACAAGGGGAATCAAGCCGGAGAGGAAGACCCCCTAAAAGAACTCCTCGCATGAGCGTTCTGCCACCAGAAAGGGTAATGATGGGTTTACGATGCAGCAAGTGTGGGGAACGTGGACATTTCCCCCACGCCTGTCCCAATGCTCCAACTTTGAAGTCTTCTAGTCCTAAACACAAGACATGTACCGAGTGCGGATACAAAGGAGAGCACAAAAAGAATTGCTCGATGCGCCGGAAGCCCCAACCACCGAATATCGCTCACCGCCCTGTCACCCGTTCCGTGTCACGCCAGCAGGAAGAAGATCAAGCTCCCATAAGAGTTAGGAAAGCCGGTATTAAGTTTTGGTCCAAGTCTGAGGCCAAGCCAAGGTATGTTTGGGTCCTAACCCAGATCTCTTGTGTGTGGTGTGTGGAAGTCTCGTAGATCTAGGACGTTAGGTAGAGTCCGATTGTGTTCTAGTGCGTGAGTTTAGTGAGGATTTTTCGGTAAGTCGGATTTGGAAGAGAACGAATTTACCTCGAGATTTCCTAGTGAGTGAGAGTTAGATCCCCAAAAGTAGACATAGGAAAACCCATTTCCCGTTTAGTCCGAACCTTTAGGATTTAGACCGAGGAGATCTAGGGGAATATAAGAGATGAGATCAGAATGGGGGTATGGTAGATGTGTAGATCTAGGATGAAGTCAAGACAAGCTATGGAAGCAAGCGGATAAAGCCAGAACAAGAAAGAGGAAAACAGAAAGCCAACCTTAGAGAGAAGGAAATGATGACATCAGGAAAGCAGCGGTATGAGACGAAGCAATTGACGGAATGGTGGTAAATAAGGATCCGAAGCTACGAAACCAAAGGTCGATAGTAAGTGACGACACCAAGAAGAAATATAGCCAGAAGAACAAAGGGTGGTATCTAAGAAGAAAAGGATTCGGGACGAATCCTATTTAAGGGGGGGAGAATGTAATAACCCGGTCTAAGAGATAAATTACCCGGATAGAGACTTCGATTATGGAGACCCTTCTACACAATTTTTAAAATTATGAGATTCAGAATGGAGATAGCCAAGACTCTAAGGAAGATCATGCAAAAATAATTAGCTCAAGAAAAATTCTCCCGAGACCTACAAAATTCACGCAATCCAGTAGAAGTTCAAGAGCTGCGGAATGAGTCACTTGGAGGAAGAATTATTTCGGCCAAGAACCAAACAACTCGTGGGTCTAAGCAACATCAACTATGCTTAAGAGGAGCTCATTCATCAAATAATATGGCAATATCTCGAAGAAAACAAGAAGAAACTCATGGATCCGAAGTTATCATCCGTTATGTACATTTTCGTCAAAACTACAGTTCGGTTGAGTAATTCTTTGGCAACCAAGGAAGGAGTCCGAGTTTCATGCATCATTGGAGGGCAAAAGAGGTGTTTTCCATCAACCAATTTCGTCACATGAAGTATTAGACATAAAATGCACAAAAGAAGAAAAAGGAGCAATTTTGGACCAATGAGAAGCTCCCACCTTAAGCTTGAGGATAAGGATGAGTTGGCTAGTCTAGGAGCTATGAGAAGGAGTCTAGGAGCTATGAGAAGGAGCCTATGGCATATAGTAAAAACGTGGCTTGAAGATAAGGAGAGGAAAAGGCTAGAGTTTACCCACTTTCACTTGTTACCATGTGTAACTTTTTAGCTATAAATACCCCATTTCCCCTCATTCTTCATTCCCACTCGTAAACCCCTTTTGGAAACCTTAGAGAGAGTGTGTGAGTGTGTGTAGAATAGAGAGAGAGCTTAGCTTTGGAAGGTCGCTTGGTAGTGTAAGCTAGTTCCGTGTCCAGTTTCGAGGTGAGTCCCGGTAGAAGTGGACTATCGCGGTTGTTGTTTGTAACGCGGTTGCTGTTTGTAACGCGGTGTAGATCTCAGATCTGCATTGTAGTGCAACACTAGCCACGATAGAATAGGTTATATGCTTGTATGTGTGTGTGTGGCTAACATGTGTTGCAGGGAAGCTCAGATCTGTGTAGATCCGAGGGTATACTAACGTTTTGTGCAGGTTTAGCCTCAGATCTGTTAGATCTGTGTGCTGCGAAACCCGTTGGGTGAGGTAACGGTTTGATGCATGTTCGTGGGACATGTTATCATCCTTACCGAGTGGTGTGAAGGGTGTAAGGACTGCCGGATCTCGGATCCACTTGCATGTTCCTTCACCGTATGAGCGAGTGTACGGTTTATGGTAAAACACGTTGCATGGCTGGAAGGTCATGTATGCGGAGTTGTATTAAACGTGCATGAGCGAGGTTCAAGCATGTGAGGCTTGTAACCGAAAACGAGAGTTGGGACTAGAGAAGTTCTGGCTTTGCCGTCACTCTAGGGCGCTAACTTCTCGGAGGTTGTGTGGAGGTGTGTGTTGGCGTTTGATCAAGTGTGGATCAACGCGATGTGAAGTATAATGGTGTTCGATCCATTATACTGCGGAGTCATGTTGGTGGCGCGTTATCCTTCATGACTTAGTGACGGTGTGGTCGGGGTTCCCCGTTCCCCATATTTAGCTAACGACTGCTGGTATGGGAAGACTCGGAGAGACGGGATTGCAGCCCAGGGCCGAGTGCTATCCGACGGGATAGCGGGAATCCAGCAAGAGTGGCGTGGATGGTCCCGCCCGGGATGTGAACTCACTTGGCGGCTCTCGGATGGAAACCCCGCCGAGATGTGAACCGACCGAGGAGCTCCCGGGATACCGATGTTCCGGCTTGGCTTGTCTTTGTGATAGTCAAGTGCAGGGTGTTCGTGGTAGGGGAACTGGCCGACCCACTTGGAGAATTCTCTGTGTCCACGCGAGTGTGGTAGTGTGTGCGTTGTGAGAACGCGGGTGTGGTGCTAAAGTGGTAGCACCGTGGTTTATATTCACGCTTGCATATAGATCTAGGGTTGCATGCTTCGGCTATTTATTTTATGTTGCTTCGGCTATTGCATGATTGCTTGCTTGCTTGCTTGTTTACTGTCTGGGGATTTTCTTGGGGTTTTCTTTTATTTTTAGTGGGTCCTGGACTCACTGAGTAATCTTAGATTACTCATCCCCCTTTTTCTCCTCTCTCGCAGGAAGCCTTAGTAAGCCATTGGAATTAGAGGGTGCTGTGGACGTTAGGACCACGGGAGTAGTTTCGAGTGCTTTTGTAAAATGTAGTAAGTTTGTTAAGTACAAGGGTTTTCATTATATTTGAAATCTCGGACGGATCCGCTATGTAAAGTAAATAATCGCTTTGTAATATGTATGTTTGATGAAATAAATGCGGATTTTCTATCTATAAAACCCTTATGTCTTCCGCTGGTAGATTGACTTAGTCCGAGTCCTCACAACTCTCGGCTGGAGTACGGTTTGGCAAGCCTTAGGCTTCAGTCGGGAGGGTCGAGCTAACTTGTTGGGACGGGCTTAAGCTTAGACGAGATCTAAGACGGGCTGACCTATCGAGTGAAACTCGGCATTTGTAGCGTCTTTGATCGGAACTGGTCCTATTCCGAATCGGGGGTGTTACAGTCATCTTCTTGTTCCTCCTCAGCGACCATATCGGCTTCCGCCCAATATTCTTCCTCGTAATCCCCATAGAAGTCAGCTCCATAGGGGAAAAGGTGCTCGTCCTGCGGCTCGAAATCCATGTGCAGAGGTTCCCTTATTGACGCCAGATACGGGTTTGGCAGGAATAGCACAACTGCTCTCTCAGATGGGAGGGTGAACTGATATCGGTGTCCATGCCGATATGGCTTCCCGAGAAACTGGCACTTCTTCAAGTACCTAATGTCTATCCAGCGGATTCCGTGTGTTGGCTCCTCAAGATCGGCACCAGCTCCCTTCAGAATGGCAGATACGACTCCTCCACAGCCTACTTGAGGCCTTTCGCTTGGCGTGGAGATCATCCATGATTTGTAGTGGAGGAGCTCTTTGAGCAAAATCGTGATTAGCCCGGTGCTCCGTCTGCTTCCCTTTAGCTCGATCCCATTTCGGGTCTCTTGGATTATCTCTACCAGACCGTCATCCATTATCTCCAACTCTTAGTCAGGACGGCTCCACATTCTTTCCTTGCAAAGAAGGTATGTGCAATAGCTCTTTGCACATATCTCAAGGCTGGGTGCTTTATCCTGTTGCTCTTGTTCAATCTGGGCTTGTAAGTGCCCACCCCAATGTGCCCCCAGAATGCCTCCAGCTCCTCCCTCTCGATGTTGAGGGTCATCTCGCGCATATCGCCTTGGCTGAATCCGAATATCGATTCGAGATCCCGAAATGACATTCGCTGTGTCTCGCTTCCAAACTTGAAACGGATGTAAGCGTCTCCATCTTCCTCTGGAGTCTCCTCTCCAAAGGCATAGAAGGTCACTTCCAGTGTTGCCAGGAACTGGAAGGTTGCCTCGTCGTGAGATGCATAGGCGTTCTCCATGAATNGTCTCCATCTTCCTCTGGAGTCTCCTCTCCAAAGGCATAGAAGGTCACTTCCAGTGTTGCCAGGAACTGGAAGGTTGCCTCGTCGTGAGATGCATAGGCGTTCTCCATGAATCTCCTTAGACCCATCGCATTGAAAAGGATCTGGCAGTCTTCGTAGATGCCCAGCTCGATCATTGTTTCCACGTGGGGGTATCATGTGGCCTTGAACTCCATTCGCCTGAATGATGCACGCATATCGACCAGTGTGGGTCGAGAATTCGCATTTCTTCTTCCCGATGCACGTGTGCGTGAGCGAACTGTAACAGCTCGGCTGGAACTTCCCACTGGTCTCTTTCCATCTCTCTTCTCTGTTTGGTAATCCCTTGACCTTTCAAGAACAGCTCCACTTCTTGTTGCTCCTACCATTGTACGTATCAAACAAAAACACTCGAAAGTGTGTAAGTACAAGGAAGAACATGAAGAACAAAAGTTATCTTGCATGCATGTATAAACTTTAAGGCTACTCTATTCATGACTAGGGAGACTTAAACAAAACATGTTAGATTTATATACTAAATCGGGATGAATCCTAAATCAAGAAAGGCAGAGAATTTTTCTTATAAGTTGTTCTTCACGGATTCGGGTTTCTAGACAAGCATGCATCTATCTAGGGTGAGAAAGGAGTTTTCTAAAAATTTTACACTTCAAAAGAGTTTAGCCGTGAAGCTATCCTCACAATTAGAAATGCTAAAGATTTAGAAAATCCTACAAAAAACCTTAAGCGATTATGCAAACAGTCTACCAAATGTTTCTCAATCAACTCTCAAATCTTAAATGCAGCGAATCTGAACAATCCTAAATCATATCGTGCAAGAGTAAATAATTACCTAGCTCGATTTTGCAGATTTTCCTTGGAAGAAACAAAATTGCGGAGGACTAAGTTGCGAATTTAAAAGCTAGAAACAATTTTCTTGATTTGAGAGTGATGGGGAATGAAAACGAGAGAGGCGATAGTGATAGCATTTATAAAGAGGAGACAAAGAATGAAGAGGGTTTTACTAGGGTTTCTCGGTTTAGGGAATAGTTGTCGGCTAACCCCAACCAAACATTCTTGCCTTATCCGGAAAAGTGGGCCATGAGTTTGAGCGCTTTTCACGGATTGGCTAGGTTTAAAAACCCTATTACCTGGATGGTCATATCGGATTGAGCCCGATATGGTATGAGTGTCAGTCTGGATATCGGTTTGTTCCCGATATTTAACCATGGTAAAGATTGTCTAGCTTGGGCTTCGTTCCATATCGGCTACACACACCTTTGTGCCTGCTCGACATGGAATGCCCTGTGATGATATCGCGGTGTTTAAATCAATATTGCATCCCGTTGCCATGCTAGACAATCCTCACATTGGTTTTTGTTCCTCTTTGTGTACAAGTGATCCCTCCTTATCTCTCATGGGATCTTGAAAACATTAAACTAGACTAGAAAAAGCATTAATATGTACAAGGATAAGCTTGGGGTGCCTCCGAAGAGCGCTTTGTTTTGAGTCACTTAGCTTGACTTTTTTCCTTATTCTTTTTCAGTGTGGAGGGGGGAAATGAGCACCCCTCGATTCTGTGGGAGAATCTTTACTTTTCTTGATCACCGAGATGAAATCAGCCAGAGATACATGGGAGCATCTGTAGCATCCGCGACCAGAAATCATGGGTATGGTCGTGCGGGTGATTGGATGGCCGTTGTGTATACGTTCGGGTACGACCGAGGTTCGTCCATTTCGGTAATTATGTATGTACCGTGACTGCGTCTGTGAGGTTAATGACTGTACCGTGGCTATAGCCGAGTAAAAATGTGAAACTGCCGAGAAAGTGACTAAGTACTGGGGGAGATGTGCGTCGTGATTTGGCGGCATTGTGGCTGAGACAATTGGAGAGTGGGCCGGTACGTCCGATATCTGCTAGTGGCCAATGTATTGTTTAGCTGACGCTTGATATTTTGATTCTAATGCGTAGCTAGTTAAGACCATGGGATGTACTTTGTTAAGTTGTTAGATGGAAGGAATGTATTAAACCTCATCTAGGATATCGGTTAGAAAGGCACAAATTTACTGTGGTTCGGCCGCGGGTTAGGAAATCCGGGTCGGGGCGATACAAGTGGTATCAGAGCGTGGTCGGTTGATATATCATGGTTTTTACCCGTTTTTAGGTCATGATATAAGTGTTTTTATAGAGTCTTTTGTTAGTTTTGGAGTTTTTTTTGAGTCTTTACAGGATGGAGAACACTTGGAGCTAAATGGGAGAATATGGAACATTTTGGAGCATTTTGGAGAAGCAGCCGAAGTGATGAAGTCAAGAGGCTTGATTTACGTGCTGAGTGTCGATCGACACCATCAGTGTCGATCGACACCAAGGAAGGTCGGCCAAGTTTCCCCAATTCCATCAGAAAAAGGAAATCACTCAAGCTTTGAAGAATTACAAGTCTGCCCTTGGACGAAAAATCCCCTTCTATAAATAGTTTTCAAGCATTGTTTACCCAAACACCTTATCATTATTTTCTGTTTTGGAGACTTAGAGAGAGATTGATCCTGAGCTTTTGGGGAGACAATTCTAACTCATCTGAGCCAGATTTCGAACCCCTGTATCATTCTTTATTCTTTTATGCAATTTATTTCAGCCATGATTTGTGTTTGCATAATTATGTCTGAGTAGTTTGCTAGTTAGGTTAGGGTGATTTAGGGTTTGATGAAGAGTTTGTAGAATCATTAGAACTTTAGGGAAATCAATTGGATCTTCACCTTGATTTGTGCTTAACTTGATTCTCTGAATTGATCACTTAGAAATCAAACCTTAGGTTGTTTAATAGATGCGAGAGCATTATTAATAACTTGAACTAATCATAGGTGGGCAAAATATCTATTCGCAAAGAGATTTGGTTTAGGTATTTTGTGAACAAATCGAACCTGTTCTTATTGCTTGCCTTAATTGTTTAAATTCGCAAAGAGATTTGGGATTTAGGAATCTAGGCATAGATAACTTCTGCAACGAGAGTTGATTGGTTTTAACTTAGAGTTTCGAGTTCTAGACGGTTCTTAATAAATCCCTAATAAACTTAGATTCTGCATTCTTGGATTCAACCTGATAATTATCCTTGCATAGCGCTTCGTCTCCTGAACTTTAATCCATCTTAATCCGATTTACTGCTTATTTAATTTGAGTTTTAATTACATATAAATCGCCTAGCATAATCTAAACCTAGAAACCATAAGTGTAGCTTTAACTTCCCTGTGGATTCGATACCCCTTATACTTCAATTGCATTGATGTGCACTTGGAGTAGTTGATTATTTGGGTAAAACCTGAGCCCTATCAAGTTTTTGGCGCCGTTGTCGGGGAAGTAATAGCTACCTACGGGATCTAGTATTAGGATTCTGTCTAGGTTTTACTTTTATTTTTTGTTACTAATTTAGTTTTCTATCTTTTGTTTCAGGTGCATGCCTGGTACCAGAAGCATCAAGGAAGAAGAACTAGTCACTTTGAACCAGGAAATCAACCGTCTCGAACGTACGAACCGCAAGTCTGCACGAGCGTCGAACGACACAACAAGCGTCGATCGACACACACCCTTAGTGTCGAACGACACCGTCTGTATCGATCGACACCTTGCGCGGACAGAGATGACTGATCCTATGATCATGATAAGCAACGAGGCTGGCGACTTTGTTGACCTACAGGGCAACAGAAGGAACGCCCAAGGACAGAGACTTGATGAGGCTGGTGCCATCATCGTCGAAGCCGCAGAAGCTGGACGTGGAAGAACACTAGGCGAGTACAACCGCCCAGATCAGTTTTATGCAAATAGAGCTGCGATCCGTCCTCCTGCATTCCAAAGGAATGACTTCGAGCTGAAGCCTGCCTACTTCCACCTCGTAGCTCAGAATCCTTTCCATGGTCTTCCCAACGAGCGCACTATGGATCATATCAAGAGATTCAAAGACTTGGCTTCAAGCATTAATGCCAATGGAGTTACATATGATTATCTCTTTTGCAAGCTTTTCCCTTACTCGCTTGCTGGAGATGCATCATATTGGCTGAAGCAATTGGACCCAGGATCTTTGTCTACTTGGGAAGACACAAAGAATGCATTCTTATGCAATTTCTTTGATGACGCAAGATCAGAAGAGCTTAGGACGAAGATCACCACGTTCTCGTAAGGACCTACTGAAGCATTCAAGGCTTCCTGGGTGAGATTCAAGGCCTACCAGAGGGACTGCCCACACCACGGGTTCAGCGAACTGCAACTCCTTGGTATCTTCTACCGCGGAATTGACTGGAGTTACCAGATGGCTTTAGACGCGGCAAGCAATGGCAATTTCAACACCAGATTTCCTGCAGACGCAGTGGTGCTTATAGAGAATTTGGCCTCTAGTAACAGCACCAAGAACGCAGATTTCGAAAGGAGACAACACGCTGGAGTAACTGGAGGAAGCCAAATTGTTGAAGTCAATAGGAAGCTGGATCTCTTGGTGGGGAAGAAGCAGGTCAATTTTGCCAATGAGGTGGAGTCATTCGAACCAGAGCCAGAATGCGAAGAAGAGGACATCAACGGAGGTGGTTTTCAAGGCCAACGTTATGGGAACCAGCAAGGGAACATGAGCTTCAATGGGAACTAACAGAAGAGCTCCTTCACAGGAAATCAGAACTCTTCTGGTTATACTCAAAAGCTCCCATTCTAGAACAGCAACAGCGGTTACACAAGGAACTATGGAAACCTTTCCTACCAGAAACCTCCAGCTCAAGACAACAAGATGGAGCCTATGATGGAACAGCTTTTAGAAGGGCAACAGAAGTTGACAGTGAGTTTCAATGGCAATATTGATGCGCTGTATGACGACCTCAATGGGAAGATAGAGAGCTTGGCCTCTCATGTGAAGAAGCTAGATGTTCAAGTTGCCCAAACTGCAGGAGCTGTAAACAGGCAAGAAGGATTCCTTCCAGGGAAGACNGGCCTCTCATGTGAAGAAGCTAGATGTTCAAGTTGCCCAAACTGCAGGAGCTGTAAACAGGCAAGAAGGATTCCTTCCAGGGAAGACAAATACCAATCCCAAACGCCATGTGAACGCTGTCACACTGAGGAGTGGGAAGAACCTTCAGCTTGTGCAGAAGAGAGGGGTTAACACTGCAAAATTCGAGGAGTTAGAAGATGTTGAAGATGCTGCGGAGCCAGTGTCGATCGACACCACCGAGTGTCGATCGACACCTGAGGAGATTGACGACAAATCAAAGAATCCCGATGCGAAGAATTCGAGTTCAGAGGCACGTGTCGATCGACACCAAGAGGGTGTCGATCGACGCTCATCACATACTACCACAAATCAGCCTACAACACCGAAGGCTGTAGCAGAAAGGATTTACAAACCAAAGATCCCTTTCCCCCTGATCACGAAGAAGTCCAAGAAGGAGCTACTGGAAGCTAGATGCAAGGCTATCGTGGATACACTAGTGGTTGAAATTCCTTTGATGGATGCCATTAAAACTACTCCAATGATAAAGAGATATCTGAAGTGGATGATGACCAACAACATAGATATGGAGGAAGGAGTTATGATGATATCAGAGCAAGTTAGTGCTGTCATTCAGAACAGGCTACCAAAAAAGCTCTCCGATCCAGGAAGCTTTGTTCTTGATTGCTCCATTTTCTCGGACAAGTTTGGGAGATCTCTATGCGATTTAGGCTCAAGTGTCAACTTGATGCCTCTTTCAGTTGCTCTCAGGATGGATATGACAGACTTCAAGGCCACCAAAATCTCTTTAGTCCTCGCTGATCGCTCTATCAGGATCCCTGAAGGTGTTTTGGAAGATGTTCCTATCAGAGTTGGAGATTGTTTAATACCCACAGACTTTGTGGTATTAGCTTATGATGAGGAACCCAAAGACCCTCTCATTCTTGGTAGACCATTCTTGGCTACAGCTGGAGCCATCATTGACGCGAGGAAGGGAAGGATCACACTGAACATTGGAGATTTGGTGATGAATTTCGACATGGAGAAGCTGATGAAGAGACCAACAATTGATGGACAAACCTTCTATGTCGATTCACTCACCAACCTTGCTGAAGAAATTTTCCAAGAGGACCACCCTACAGACCCTCTGGAATGTGCATTGACCACTTCCACAACGGACATTGAGTGCTTGGACGATGCAGCTGCTGGATATGCAAAGATGTTGGATGCAAGCGAGCAAGTGATGCAACTAGTCGCTGCTGAGGACTTGTGTCGATCGACACCATGCGCGCACAACAACAAAAGCCACACTCGTCGATTGGAGTGAGGCTATGGCACCTAAAGTTGAGCTTAAACAGCTCCCTGGCGGGCTAAGGTACGTATTTCTTGGTCCTAATTCGACTTATCTTGTTATAGTAAATGCTTCCTTAAACAACGCAGAGCTTACTTTATTGCTAAGCAAGCTGCGGAAGTATCGCAAAGCTCTTGGCTACTCTCTTGATGACATTTCAGGTATCTCAGCAGACTTATGCATGCATCGGATTCACCTTGAGGATGAGACCAAGTCGTCGATTGAATACCAAAGGAGGCTGAATCCGAACCTGAAGGAAGTTGTAAAGAAGGAGATCATGAAGCTGTTGGAGGTCCCTAAGAAAGGAGGAGTCACAGTGGTGAAGAATGAAAAGAACGAGCTGATTCCCACAAGGATTGTGACTGGTCACAGGATGTACATAGACTACAGAAATCTGAATGCCGCGACCAGAAATGATCACTTTCCTCTGCCTTTCATTGATCAGATGCTGGAGAGATTGGCGAATCATCCCTACTACTGCTTCCTTGATGGCTATTCAGGATTCTTCCAGATTCCTATCCATCCGGATGATGAGGAGAAGACCACTTTTACATGTCCTTATGGTACATTTGCATATCGCAGGATGCCATTTGAACTTTGTAATGCTCCTGCGACCTCTCAGAGATGTATGATGGCGATCTTCACGGACATGATTGAGAGGTTTATGGAGGTCTTTATGGATGACTTTTCTGTCTATGAGTCATCTTTTAAAGACTGTTTGGAGAACTTGTGCACAGTACTTCAGAGATGTGAGGAGAAACACTTAGTCCTGAACTGGGAAAAGTGTCATTTTATGGTCAACGATGGGATTGTACTTGGACACAAGGTTTCAGCAGCTGGAATCGCCGTGGATTGCGCCAAGATTGAAGTCATGACGACTTTGCAAGCACCGGATTCTGTGAAATCAGTGAGGAGTTTTCTGGGTCACGCTGGGTTCTACAGAAGATTCATCAAGGATTTTAGCAAGATCGCGAGACCACTCACTGCTCTTCTCTGCAAAGACGTGAAATTTGAGTTCACAGAAGAATGTCTTTCAGACTTTGAGCAAATCAAGCAAGCCTTAGTGAGTGCTCCAATTGTTCAACTACCGGACTGGGATCTACCTTTCGAGGTGATGTGCGACGCAAGTGACTTCGCAGTAGGAACTGTGTTGGGACAGAAGAAGGACAAGAAGCTACTGATAACATGCATATTTTACCCATTTTTACCTTCATAAGTGAGTGCTTTAATAAGCATTTCACTAAGGTATTAATGTATATTTAGTAGTTTTCGAGCATTTGTCTGTCCAAGACTCTTTTCAGGAAATCTTAGGAAAAAGGGAGCAAAACGGAGCAAAACGGACATTTTCGGAACATGAGCTTTTTGACAGAAGTTTAGCACAAGACGGAGACCTTCCCACCATGGGATCGAGCTGAATTTTGGTGACAAGATAGCCTGAACTACTACCTTTCACCTCGAAGTGGTTTGAGGCCAATCCCACGGTTGAATCTCAAGTTACGAAGCAAGCAAGAAGGCCCGTCAGACACATCCTCAGAGGAAGGATGGCCGCGCCAGGAAAGCTCAGAAGGCCAATGGCCGGCCCATGAACCCACGGTGGCGCGGCCGAGACAAGTAACATTCCCGAGCCCGTTTGCAAACCCAAAACAAGCCCGATGACCACCAAACTCGGTGGAACCCTAAGTCACGCCTAAGAGACCCTAGAGACCTATAAATACTCGCTGCTACTCTTATTTTGAGGAGAGTCGGATTTAGCCACCAAGACCCTAACCTAGAAGAGCGCCGCCGCTAAGAAGGAAGAGAAGAGGAGCGAAAGCCGTCTTCTCCACTTCCCAACCTCGTCGCCTCATTCGATACTCTCTTTCATCTCTTTTCTGCACTTCCTTTGCATTATTATCAAACCTTTTCTTTTCAGACCTTTTGTGATTTCTTTTACCAATTGCAATGATAATGAATTTCACATCCATGTCTGAGTAGTCTCATAGTTGGGTTTCGCAGGGGGTTTCTCAAGGGATTTTATGGTTTGATTCGATTAGGTTGTTAGATCGTAGGTAGTATGCTTTTCACTGTTCTTCGTTTGGATTCTTTCTTATTGCGTAATCTTTGACTGGCCACTTAAGGATCGATTGTAGGATCATTAGAACCGCGTGAGCGCTGAATCTATTGGCCGGACATAGTTTTAAACGAGCAGGCACCGAAGGATGCTTATGCATATCGGCGGTGCACTGTGAGCTTCATTGAACCTAATCTTATAGCTGATCTTGCTGCGAAGTCGCTACCGAAGGGGAGCGAACGAGCAATTTAGGTTTAGGTGTTTGGTTTTCCGAAAGGGGGATCCGACCACTTCCGTGTTTGAGCTTAAGAACCAGTAGAATTGATTTGCCTAGGTCAAATGTTTCAATCACAGAATCATTCCGTAAAACACCCGAGAGATCCCTGAAACCCAGCGTTCCGTTTTATAGTTTTATAAACCCGCTTTATTCTCGTTTTGTCACTGAACCATCATCCCTAAAACCAATATTTAATCTGGTCGTTTCTATTCGGTTTTCTGTTTTAGTGATTTGATTGAAGCATCATAGTCTCTGTGGTTCGACACCCTAAATACTACAACGCACATCTGTGCACTTGCAGGAAATAGGGTTATAAATTTAAAACTCGAAAACAGACTCTAAAACCTGTTGCATCAAGTTTTTGGCGCCGTTGCCGGGGACTATTGATTTGCTTCTCACGAATCCTAGACCGAAAAATCAACAGAACGATTACTGAACTTTTCGTTTAATTCCTCGCCTTGCAGGTACTTCTCTAATGGGGGATCAAGTTCGAGACCCCGAAGCTCTTGAAGATCCGTTTAATCTAAACGGAGAACAACGGGTGGAAGAAGAAGAAGATCTGTTGAGAGACGAAGACGAGACGTTCGCTGAGGACGCGCCTGCAATCTCAGAGTTCGACGCGCTCCTCATGTCCTTCCAAGACTGAAACCCCTTTCGGTTGACACCGCCTGAAGGAAATGATTTCAAAATCAAGAAACGTATGATAGACCTGGTTAGACAGAACCAATACCAAGGGCGGCCGTCGGACCAACCCATAGAGCATATTGAAGCATTCAAAGAAGTCTGCATCATCTCCAAATTTAATGGGGATTACTTGAGGTGCATGATGTTCCCCTACTCTTTAGGAGAAAAGGCAAGCAAGTGGTTGAGATCCTTAGCCCCAACATCCATCACGAATTGGGACGAATGTAGGAAGGTTTTTCTAAACCGCTTCTACACTAAATCTCGTTCCTACCTTCTAAGGAACAAGATACAAGGATTCCAACAGGAAAAGTGTGAAACTCTCATCGAAGCATGGGAGCGATTTAAAAGCTACGAAAGGGACTGTCCACACCACGGATTCACCGATGAACACGTGATCAGCACGTTCTACAGAGGAGTCAACAGGTTACTTCAAGCCGCGCTGGATATTGCAAGCAATGGAGACTTTTCATCAAAATCAGTAAAAGGAGTGCGACTATTGGTGACCAATCTGGCCATTAGTCAGTACAACAGCCTTAACGATCCTAGGCATGGGGCGAGCCACAGAGAGGAAGCCAAAGATGACCCTTTGAAAGTCATAATGGGCGCACTGGCTAAAATGAACTCAGAACGTACACAACAGTCAGAAGCCATCCGAGAACTACAAGATTTCCGCATGCGTTACAACTCGAACCATGACATTGACGCAAGGCACTGCCGCAACCACGACCCCCATCACGAGAATTTAGAAAGGAGCATAGTTCATCGTAACGGTGGCCATCAAACCCGAGATCTAATGGGAATGAATCACTCCCTCAACCTCTCAATCACCCAAGACCATTCGGATAGAATCAGTAGACTTGAATACAAGATACATGAGCTAGTGGATTCTTTCGAGAGAACCTCAAGCGATGCTAGGAGAGAAGCCGAACGTAATCGCCATGAGACGAATGGTAAGATCAAACACCTTGCTTCGGAAATACGGAAAGTGGCGAGAGAAAACGAGAGACTGACCAAAGGAAAAAGAAGAATGGCGAAACCAGAAGACGAAGGGGAGAGACGCTGCTACGACACAGTAAAAGAAGTAGAGCTTAGAAGCGGGTTAACCTACAAAGAACCCGAACTTCTAAAAGATAAAGAAACAGTGGAAAGGGAGAAGGACAGCGGCAAAGAAGAACAAATACTCAGAAACGAAGGACGAGGCGGAGTCAATGGGGAGGCCGAGACCGAAGACATCCCACAGGAAGAAGGAACACCATCACCTCCGGAACAGGTCCCCGCAACCAAAGCACCCTATTCGCGCTGCCTGAGCACGCCTAGGAAAGAAAGAGAAAAAGCGAGACTTAAGGAGCTAATAGGACAGCTCTATGTGAGACTACCTTTTATAGAAGCCTGCGCCATGATCCCAACGCTGAGAAGGTACATGAAGAGTATCCAAACCAACTCTCTCACCATGGAAGAAGGAGTTATGATGATCACACAAGAATGCAGCTCAGTCATCCAGAACCTTCCCCCTCGAAAACGCGAAGACCCCGTCAGTTTTGTACTCACTTGTTCAATTGGAGAAGAAGTGTTTAAGCGAGCTCTATGCGACCTGGGGTCAAGCATCAATATGATGCCGCTCTCTGTAGCAACACGCCTAGGATACTACGAGTTCCTACCTACAAGAATCACCCTAATCCTGGCAGATCGATCGACCAGACAGCCCGTTGGAGTCTTGGTCGACGTCCAAGTCGTCATCGGGGACTGCGCAATCCCGACCGACTTTGTGGTGCTAGATATCGAAGAGAAACCTCGAGACCCATTTATCCTAGGTCGCCCATTCCTCTCTACAGCAGGAGCGGTCATCAACATTTCAAAAGAAAAGATAGAACTACACCTGGGGAATCTGATCATGAATTTCGATATGAACAAAGATCTTGGGAAGCCTACCTTGGATGGTGATATGTCTATATTTTGCATCATTTTAGCATCCATTTAGTATAAGTTTCTCATCATCTAAAAGTATATTTAAGCATCATTGTGTTGCATTTTGATCATTTAGAGTCTAAGATGTCTTTGCATAGTCTTTGCATATTTGTTGCATTTGGAGTGTTCCTCAGGTACATTTGGAGCTAAAGAAACCATTTGTAGCTTTGGGGATGAGTTCGGATCAAAGAAGAGTCGAAACAAAGGTTGACAGAAGTTGTCTGGCATCACCTCGGATTGGAGCACCTCGGACTGCAAACCGAGACGGCCTCGGCAGAGAGTTCATCGGTTTGGCCCCATCGGTTTGGACGCGCGGAGCAGCTCGAGACGAAGCCACCAGAACCTTCATCGGTTTGGCCACCTCGGACTGGCAAACCGAGATGAGCCTTCCAGAGATTCCATCGGTTTGGCCACCTCGGACTGGCAAACCGAGGCCTAGCTTCCAGAGATCCCATCGGTCATGACGCCTCGGACGGACAGGCAGGGACGCTTTCCTCATCTTGCATCGGATTGGAGCCCATCGGTTTGGCAAACCGATGCAGTCTCTTTTCCCAGCCAAAACCGGGTCAATACCCGGTTTGTTCCGGGTTAACCCGGTCCGATCACTATTCACTATAAATACATTTTAGACCTAATTTTATGCAAAAACTTTTATTCTCTTGTTCTTAGCTTAAACTTTTAGCCACTTTGAGCAAATACTTTGTTTAAACTTAAATCTTTGAGTTTAATGCATTATCTTTCTTAGATTTCTTGTTTTATCTTTCTCTAATCATGTTTAACCTTTCTATAATCTTTGATTTGATGGGTTTAAGTAACTTGGGGATGGGTTAGATTTAGGGTTTTCTAATGGATTATTCTTGCAATCTAGGATAGATTCTTTCATTCTCTCTTCTTATTAAGTGATTCCTAATGCCAAATAGCTAATCTTTGCTATTTTGGATCATAAGCATTTCATACACCCACCAAGTGTTTGATGAAATGCTTGAACCAACTTAATAAGAGATTTACATTTCTAGCCTAAGACATTAGATGTCTAGAGTGTTTATCATACCATTTAGACTTGTTATTAATGCTTGTTGATTATCTTAATGCTAAAACATCATTAGTTCATTAGGATGATTAACAAAGGGATTTGAGCCACACATCATGGTCTAATCTAAATTAAGTGTTCTAGGTATAGAGTTAGCTTGATTAGTTGCTTAAATGATTGCAAGGTTGTCCATTTAGTTTCCCAAATCAATGATTCCATCCCTAGGTTTCGTCTTAGTTAAATTGTTAATCTTGCTTAGTAGTTAATCACTTGTTTTGTGCTTGATTAGTAGTAATTAAGGCTTAGTTTCATAGTATTGCTCTAGTAGTATCTCTTTTAGTTTGTGTTTAGCTTTCAATACTTGTTTGTGACTTGCTTTTATCATTTTAGCTTAGCTTAGACTTAACTTTGTATTCTTATTGCATCATCTCCCAAGATGGATTGATACCTCAATATATTGCAATGATATGAGCAATTGAGGAATTGCTTGCAAGAGTAAAAAGTCTTGTATCAATTTGGCGCCGTTGCCATATTGGGATTGATTGATCATTAAGATTTGAGTTTTGTTTGAGACTAAGTGATCCTTTTGTGTTTATTGACCATCTACTTTTCTAGATTTCAGTTTTTCCTTGAATGCATTTGAGATCACAAGGAGACAACAACTTCCAAGGCTTTCAAGACATTGATCAATTGGAAAGGGTTGCAAGGATTGCAAGAAGGGAAGCTGCAAGGTTAGAGAGGTTGAGAATGGAAGAACAACAAAGAGATCAAGTCCCTCCACCACACATGGCGCAAGCACAAAGGGGCAATGGAAACCCCTTACATGCGCCACGCTTAGGGAGGACTATTGGGGCTGAAGATGCTCCAAATACACATCAAAATCGCTATGGTATCAATTCTCCACCGGTTCAAAACAATACCTTTGAAGTGAAGCCAGCTTTCATCTCTATGGTTCAACAAGACAAGTTTCATGGGTTGCCAATGGAGGATCCTCTAGATCAATTGGACAACTTTGATAGAGTTTGTGGCTTATTCAAGATGAATGGTGTGAGTGAAGATGCCTTCAAGCTAAGACTATTTGCCTTCTCTCTTGGGGATAGAGCAAGGCAATGGGAGAAAACTTTGCCTCAAGGTATTATCACTACATGGGATGAGTGCAAGAAAGCTTTCCTATCTAAGTTCTTCTCCAACTCTAGGACCGCCAAGTTGAGGAATGAGATCTCTAGCTTCAATCAAAAGAACAATGAGTCCTTCAATGAAGCATGGGATAGGTTCAAGGGCTACACAATGCAAATGCCCTCATCATGGCTTCACACAAGAGTCTCTCCTAAGCACCATCTATAGAGGGGTCCTTCCAAAGATTAGAATGCTTCTTGATACCGCAAGCAATGGGAATTTCCTAGGCAAAGAAGTTGAAGATGGTTTGGAGCTTGTAGAGAATCTTGCCTTGAGTGAGGGTAATTACAATGAATACTATGATAGAGCTCCAAGGGGAGGTGATTATGATGCTCACAAGAAAGAAATGAAGTCTCTACATGACTAGATGGACAAGCTCATGTCTTCTTCCCAAAGGCATGTACATTTTGTTGAAGAGAATCAAGAGGAATGTGGTGATCAAGTTGAGTACCAAGAGGGTCAAGAGGTGGTAAATTTCGTGAGTGGCCAAGGAGGATACAACAACAACTACAACAACAACTATAAGGGGAATAGCAACCTCTCTTATAGGAGTACTAATGTGGCCAATCCCGAAGACCAAGTCTACCGTACTCAAACTACACAAGGCAAACCTTTTGTGAGCTACAACAACCAACAAAAGGTTTATGCACCAAGGTCTAATTACCAAGGAGGAAACCAAGGCAACTTTGGTGGGCAAAAGTATAACAAAGGCAACGCTCTACCGGGTTTTACTCACCCTCCACAAGGTCCCCCACAAGACAATGTTCAGCTTATGCTTCAACAAATACTTCAAGGACAAGCCCATAATGATGCTAATATGGGAAAGAAAATTGCTGAAATTAATACAAGGATGGATTCTTCCCTCAATGAGCTTGCAACTCAAATAGGAGGTCTTCAACAAAAGTTCAAGCAACTTGAGAAAGGCAAGGCTTCTAGCTCCAATTCTCAAGGCACTTTACCCGGTAAACCCGAAGATAACCCAAAAGAGTATTGCAATGCTATCTCCACTATTGATGAAGATGAATATGAGCTTGTTGTGCTAGAGTTTGAGAAACTATTCGGTTCCTTTTGATACATCTACATTCAATGATGACATTGAAGTTCAAGATGGGGAGGTGGTCATTGAAAATGACTCTATAGTTGTTGCTACTGAAATGGGTAAAGAAGTGTTTGATGAACCCAAGACTTCTACAAAAGCAAGAGTTGAAGAGAGGGTAAGAGAAGTGGCTAAGAAGAGAGAAATAGGAGCTTGTGATCCCCTTATCTATAAGCCACCACTCCCATACCCTCAGCGGATTTTGACTAAGGCACAAAAGAAAGTACTCTCAAGCTTTAGAGGAAGTATGGAGAAAGTTGGTGTACCTTTGCCCAAGAGGGAGAGTTTGTCTCAGGTCAAGGATCAAATAAGGTTCATCAAAGACTTGCTAGCTAATAGGGAGGAGGTAGAAGAGCTGATGGAAAGCCTTGATCCACCAAGCACAACAAAGGATGAACCTAAGATTATTCCAAAGCTTGGTAATCCCGGAAATTTTTTGATTTCTTGCTCCCTTGGGAATTTGAAGATTGATGAGGCCTTGTGTGATTCGGGATCAAGTGTCAATGTGATGTCCCTTGAATTGTCAAAGAAACTAGGGATTACAAACCTAAAGAAGTATCCATCACCTATTACCTTTGTTGATGTTTCCTTAAGGCAACCAATAGGCCTTGTAGAAGATTATCCTTTGAAGATTGGTGAGTGTCTAGTCCCAACTGACTTCATAGTCATGGACATGGTAAAAGCAACATCGCTGCCTCTTCTCCTAGGAACCCCGTTCCTCAATACAGTTGGAGCGAGCATTGATTTCACTAACAAGAAGGTGGTTCTCAAGAGTGTTAATGATAAGGTCTACTATCCCATTAAGCCTTCTACCTTTGGTTTTTGTGGCACAATCACATGTGCTACCATGGAAATGGATGAAAAACCACCATATAAAAAGGAGCAGCTGATGGGATTCACTTGAGTGATGCTGAAGGGTAATGACACCTTGGACCACAATGAGTATGATGGGTCAAACTTTGATGGTGTGAGTCTTCTTGCTATGTTTGATGGGATCAATGTGAGGGAACATATAGCTGAGCCACCAAAGTGGGCAAGAAGGAGGTCTAGGAAGAAGAAGAAGGTGTCAAGCATTGGAGCAAACACCATGTTCATCAAGAAGGGAGGAACAAGCTCATGTCCTCTTCAAGATCCTCCACATGCCTAAGGGTTTGAAAAGTCAAGATTAGTGACTTTAAACAAGCGCACTTGCGAGGCATTCCCATGTTATCCTTATATATATTCTTGATTTTCATTTTTTAATATTGTGTTTTTAAGTGTTGGTGATTGTCAGGTTTGAGCCATTTGAATTGGACTTTGATGGAAGGCATGAAAGGAGAAGTGTTAGGCTGCATCGGTTTGCAGCACCTCGGTTTGCCAAACCGAGGTGACCATGGCAGAGATCTCATCGGACTGGCAAACCGAGGCCAAGCTTCCCGAGAGTTCATCGGTTAGCGGCACATCGGTTTGCCAAATCGATGCAGCCCCAAAAGGTAAGTCAACTCCTTCCTTTCTCCCTTTGACCGGTTCAAATTGAGTAAATCAAGCCTTTTCTAAACCAATTTTCACAGAATTTTGCTTGGTTTAGTCCCTTCTTCTTCCCCAAACTCGTTTTTTCCTCCATTCTCCCATTGTTTCACTATTTTGAGCATAAAACTCTCAATTTTCACTCAAATTTGGTGATTCAAAAACCTACAAGCTACGAATTCTATTGTCTAGCTGTTTCTATTCCAATTTCGGGCCACCCCTCTGTGCAAAGAACAAGGTATTTTTCTCTATTTCTCTCCATATCCATGATTTTCACAATTTGAGGAATTTGAGGAACTTGAGGAAATTGGTAAATTGGAATCGAAATTGGTTGATAGAAGCTTGGGTTATGCTTGGGAATGATAATCTTGTTGATTTGGTAGGTAAAAACGTTCATACTTTGAGAAATTTGAAAATTATTGGAATTTAGAGTTCTAAGGATAAAAAGTTCCGAAAATTGCAAATTGGTGCTCTAAATATGGTTAAAATTTGGGGCTTTTGCTTGTAATTAGATGCATTACCCACGATTAAGCATAGCCCCTCTTGAATTTGAGTTTTGACAAAATTGAATTTTTGAGTTCATGCCAAAATTTTCTCTAAGTATGGAAATTTTTGATATTTGGTTTTATCTTGTTATTGTCTATAAATTCTAATCTTGTTGATGGCAATAATGAGTAGTTAACTCTCTCCCAAGCGTTTCCTATTCATAGGTACAAATGGTGAAAGTTAGAGGACCACATGATGGAGAAACGGATCAACAAAGAGAGGATAGGAGAAAAGGGAAGAGAGCAATGGTACATGGTGAAGGGAGCAAGCACGCCAAAGAAGCCGGTGCAAAAGAAGCCACAGCAAGTGATGTGTATAAGATTCTCATGGACATGGAGCATAAAGGGACAAGATTCCCTCATATGGAGACTCTTAGGGAGCTTGGCTTGTTTGATGATGTGCTAGAGCTCTACACACAAATGGGGATGAAGAAGTTCTTCCAAATGGCTCACCCAACCTATATGGCTCTACTTTGCCAATTCCTCTCCACTCTAAAGGTGACATTCTACCCTCTTTGTGAGGAACCAAGTGAGGAACAAGAGCTAGATGGGCATGTATTTATCACATTCAAAGTAGGGCGCAAGCACCATAAAATGTCTTTCAAGGAGCTTAATGAGGTGTTTGGGTTTGAAGAAGGATGGAGAAGAGGAAAGGTTGTGGAATTTCGACGGGATGAGCTTACAAATCTGTGGAAGTATATAGCGGTTGACAACTTCAAGGCTGGTACAAGCAAGAGTGGCTCCATCACACATCCCGCAGTGAGGTATGCGCACAAAGCACTCGCCCATACCTTCTTTGCAAGAAAGGAGTGTGGTTATGTGGTTGAGGATGAGCTCGAGCTTTTGGATATGGGATTCAAGAACATCCTAAGGAGCATAAGGATTGGGAATAAGGTGATAACCTTGCATGGAGATGGTTCTGGGATATGCTTGATCTCTCTCCTTTTAAAGAAGCTACTAAGCTACAAGGAATGGGCTGCTACAACTAAGGACATTGCACCACGACTCAGCGTGGACGGGATAGTGACACCCATTCTCGAGGCTTGTGGAGCGGATCTTGGGGAGCGGATCTTGGGGATGAGTTCAGATCAAAGAAGAGTCGAAACAAAGGTTGACAGAAGTTGTCTGGCATCACCTCGGATTGGAGCACCTCGGACTGCAAACCGAGACGGCCTCAGCAGAGAGTTCATCGGTTTGGCCCCATCGGTTTGGACGCACGGAGCAGCTCGAGACGAAGCCACCAGAACCTTCATCGGTTTGGCCACCTCGGACTGGCAAACCGAGACGAGCCTTCCAGAGATTCCATTGGTTTGGCCACCACGGACTAGCAAACCGAGGCCTAGCTTCCAAAGATCCCATCGGTCAAGACGCCTCAGACGGACAGGACGAGAAGCGTCCATCATCATGCATCAGATTGGAGCCCATCGGTTTGGCAAACCGATGCTGTCTCTTTTCCCAGCCAAAACCGGGTCAATACCCGGTTTGTTCCGGGTTGACCCGGTCCGATCACTATTCACTATAAATACATTTTAGACAAAATTTTATGCAAAAACTTTTATTCTCTTGTTCTTAGCTTAAACATTTAGACACTTTGGACAAATACTTTGTTTAAGCTTGAATCTTTGAGTTTAATGCATTATCTTTCTTAGATTTCTTGTTTTATCTTTCTCTAATCATGTTTAACCTTTCTATAATCTTTGATTTGATGGGTTTAAGTATGCTTAGTGAGTAGTTCCTTAGAAACTTGGGGATGGGTTAGATTTAGGGTTTTCTAATGGATAAATCTTGCAATCTTGGATAGATTCTTTCATTCTCTGTTCTTATTAAGTAATTCCTAATGCCAAATAGCTAATCTTTGCTATTTAGGATCATAAGCATTTCATACACCCACCAACTGTTTCATGAAATGCTTGAACCAACTTAATAAGAGATTTACATTTCTAGTTAAGACATTAGTTGTTTAGAGTGTTTATCATGCCATCTAGACTTGAATTTAATGCTTGTTGATTATCTTAATGCTAAAACATCATTAGTTCATTAGGGTGATTAAGAAAGGGATTAAGGCCAAACATCATGGTTTAATCTTGTTTAAGTGTTCTAGGCATAGAGTTAGCTTGATTAGTTGTTTAAATGATTGCAAGATTATCCATTTAGTTTCCCAAATCAATGATTCCATCCCTAGGTTTCGTTTTAGTTAATTTGTTAATCTTGCTTAGTAGTTAATCACTTGTTTTGTGCTTGATTAGTAGTAATTAAGGCTTAATTTGATATTATTGCTTTAGTAGTGTCTCTTCTAGTCTATAGTTTTGCTTTCAATTGTTGCTTGTGACTTGCATTTATCATTTTAGCTTAGCTCAAACATAATTTTGTATTTTTATTGAATCATCTCCCAAGATGGATTGATACCTCAAGTATTGCAATGATATGAGCAATTGAGGAATTGCTTGCAAGACATAAAAACTCTTGTATCAGATGGGCAGGTTTTTCGCATCGATGAACTCGCAGGAGCTGTGGAAGAAATATATGAGGAGATGCTTATGGACGACCCGCTAGAGGTGGCCCTGACAAACACGAACACCGCAAGCTACCCAAGTCGCGAGGAGACTAAGAGCTGTGAAAGAATGCCAGATCAGACCGAACCCCACAACGGACCCGCCCGCTTTGTAGATCTGGGAGATAAAGAACGCAAGCCTTTACCACCAAGAAACCCCCGAGCGACAATTCCGGACCCTTGGAACCCACTTAAAGCGCCAAAAGTTTGAATTGAAGCCGTTACCGGCCGGACTAAGGTACACATTCCTGGGGAAGGATTCTACTTATCCGGTAATCATAAATTATAGCTTGAAAAACATCGAGGCAACTTTGCTACTCTGCGAGCTACGAAAACACAGGAGAGCAATAAGGTATTCCTTAGATGACATCCCTGGAATATCACCGGACCTTTGCATGCACAAAATCCACTTGGAGGAAAACGCTAAAAATTCAGTCGAGCAGCAAAGGAGGCTCAACCCGAACCTAATGGAGGTAGTCAAAAAGGAAGTAATGAAGCTTTTGGAAGCAGGGATCATATACCCGATCTCAGACAGCACGTGGGTAAGCCCGGTTCACGTGGTCCCGAAAAAGGGAGGAGTTACAGTCATTAAGAGCGACAAAGACGAGATGATCGCTACAAGGACGGTCACCGGACACCGAATGTGCATCGATTACCGAAAGCTAAACACAGCGACCAGAAAGGATCACTTCCCGCTGCCATTCATCGACCAGATGCTTGAAAGGTTAGCAAACCATCAATACTATTGTTTTCTTGATGAGTATTCCGGATTTTTTCAGATCCCAATACGGCCGGAAGACCAGGAAAAGACGACCTTCACGTGCCCCTACAGAACATTCGCATACCGGCGAATGCCGTTTGGCCTCTGCAATGCTCCTGCGACATTTCAAAGGTGCATGCTATCAATCTTTACTGATTATTTTGAGAAATTTATAGAAGTATTTATGGATGACTTTTCGGTCCACGGACCGTCCTTCCAAGAATGTTTGAGTAATCTAGGGAAAGTTTAACAAAGATGCGAAGACAAGCACCTAGTCCTCAACTGGGAAAAATGCCATTTCATGGTGCGAGAGGGCGTAGTGCTCGACCATAAAGTCTCCGCAGAAGGGATCGAAGTCGATAAAGCAAAGATAGAAGTCATGACAAGCCTGGAGCCACCATCAAACGTCAAGGGGATACAAAGTTTCTTGGGTCACGCAGGGTTCTACAGGAGATTCATTCAAGATTTCTCCAAGATAGCAAGGACGCTAACCCGTCTTCTCTGCAAGGACGCAGAATTCAAGTTCGACGAAGAGTGCCTGGAAGCTTTCCAAAAAATCAGGGAGGCTCTGGTGTCGGCCCCAGTAGTACAACCACCTGATTGGGAACAGCCATTCGAGATCATGTGCGACGCCAGTGATTATGCAGTTGGAGAAGTGCTGGGACAAAAGAAAGATAAGAAACTGCACGCAATCTACTATGCGAGCAGGACCCTGGACGACGCCCAATGCAACTACACGACAACCGAGAAGGAACTCATAGCTATCGTGTTCGCTTTCGAAAAGTTTCGCCAATACCTGGTCGGATCAAAAGTCATAGTACACACCGATAACGCGGCAATCAAGCATATAATGACAAAGAAAGACACAAAACCTAGGCTGATTAGGTGGGTTCTCCTGCTCCAAGAATTCGATATGGAGATAAGAGATCGAAGAGGAGCTGATAACGGGGCGGCCGATCACCTTTCGCGAGTGTCATTTAGAGATACTACCCCTATAAACGATGGTCTCCCAGAAGAGAGTCTAAACGCGATCAATGCATTTCCCGTGACTGATGAGCCGACAATGAGACATCCTCCTATGGCGAATTCTGCAGCATGCAACACACCATGGTTCCCACATCGCGAACTACTTAGCAGCCGATATCCAACCACCTCAGTTCGTGGGTGATATACTCTCATATTTCGCATATTTAGCTTGCATTTAGGATAGGTTTTCATCTATAAATCCTGCATTATAGCCTAGTTTGCATCATTTACAACATTTTAGGTCCTAGAACTCCTTGCATTAGCATTTGCATAGTTTCTTTCATATTTGCATTCTTTTCAGGTTGTTTGGTACTTGGAGTTTTGGAATCTATGCTGGAGTTTGAGGAATGTTCGAGAGGATAGCTTAGGAGTTCGTGGAAACACCAAGGAGGACTCGCACAAGGAGAATGGAGCTGAGATCGAGCAGCAGATCGGACCAAAGGACTCGATCTAGACGAGATCGAGTAGACGATCGAGTAGCCAACCAGATCAGTCGAGAGATCGAGTAGGAAGATCGACTGAAACAGAGCATTCACATGGACAGCAATGAGATCGAGCAGGAAGATCGACCAAGCCACTCGACCAAGCCACTCGACCAACTCCAAATCGATCCGAGAGATCGACTTCCGAGCTCGATCTCTGACACCCAGGCGCAGCCTTATCCTCTTGCTTTTCCTTTTTGCTTTTTGTAATTTTGTGGGGGACCACTTTTGGAGATAAGACAGCTAATCCCATTCTTTTTGGGATCATCACCAAATATTCTGATTGTCTTCTTTCCCCTTTAGGTCTAGCCACCATTTTCTCTCTAGTTTTCATGTTCTAAGTTTTCTTCTTTTGAAAAGTATTGTAGTTCTTGATTTCAATAGAAGTATTTCCAGTTTTATTGCTTAAATCTTTTCCTTCCTTATTTCGAACATTTTGAATCCCTCAAAACTGATGTTTATGAGTGGTTCGATCATGAGGAGTGAGTAATCCTCCAAGATTTTGTGTTTGGGGTGATAAAAGGGGGTTTAATGGTTTAAGCTTTGGTTTCCTTTAGTTCTTAATAAAAATATCTTCTTGGATTGGGGGTTTAAGGCAAGAGGATCTTGAGAAAGACCTCTTTGATTTCAGGGATTTCCTTGTCCTAGAAAGATCTAGGGAATCCCTTAAAACCAAGTACAAGATACTAACCTATCCCTTCCTACACACCATGGATGCAAGGGGGGTTAGTAAGACCACAGTTTGAGATCTATGCTTCACGTTTCTGGCCTCTTCTATCCACCACGAACAATGGGTTAGGAGGAAGGGGTGAAAAAAGGTTTTACACCACAAACCATGCGTAAAACTAGATTAGTTTCTCAAGGTTTAGAGAAAGCTCATAAGAAATGAGTAGATCCATTTTTATAAAATCCAAAGTCTTAAACTTGAACCCCTTTAAACATGATCCCCAAACGCAAATCCTCCCTTAGCTTTTAAAAACACAAATTCGATTCCCTTTAGTTCAAGTTCTTGATCTTTTACCTTAAAAATCATCTAGTTGTCTTTTTCTTGCTTAATAGTTTTATAAATTCATAAAGTAGTGTTTTTGCATTAACTAGTATTTTAGAAATCCCTAAGTAGCTTGTTTCGCATCCTGGTAAATTTTAGTAGTCATGAGATTTTTACCTTTAGTTTTTAAAAATCCTTTCCTTAACTAGAAATTTCCTGTTTTGTTACATCTTAGATTTCGATTTTCTAAAACTAGTAGTTTCTTGTTTAAATTTCTTAAAAGTCTTTAGATAGCTAGTAGACATCCCTCCTGGGATTTTAAAATAGTTTTCCAAGTATTTCTGTAGTTGCAATCATTTTATTTCGGATTTATCCCCCAATTATTCGGATTTCACTTAGATTCACAAAAAGCTTGTGTATTCTTGGTATTGTTCAAACCACCAAATTTGGATTGACCCTTAAGTATTGGAATGACATGAGCATGCTAAGGTTTGGTGAACCTGCCTAAAAAGCTTGTTATCAAATGGCGCCGTTGCCAAGTTTTGGTTGTGTTTGAACATATTAGGATTTTAAGTTTAGTGGAGACTGAGTTTTTTACTTTTTACTTTGTTGATACTGATTTCTCTTTGTTGCTACTTGTAATCTCAGGTACATGAACCTACGTTCTAGAGGTGACAACAATCTGTTACAACCTTTAGACAACATTCATCTACTTGGGAGTGCACGTTTGAGACGAGAGAAAGAAAAAGGGCAAGTTTGTGAGGAAACCGAGCAACCGGATATTGTTGAGCAAGTCATGACTGATCAAGACCAGGAAGAGGCTCGTCCACAACATGCTCAAGATGGTAGGGGCAATGGAAACCCTTACCATGCTCCGAGGATGCCAAGAATCATTGGTGCGGGTGATGCACCTAACACTCACACCAATAGGTTTGGTATCACACCGCCAGCTGTTCAAAACAACAACTTTGAAATCAAGCCAGGCTTCATTTCAATGGTTCAGAACAGTAAGTTCCACGGTCTTGCATTGGAGGATCCTCTAGAGCACTTGGACAACTTTGAACAAGTTTGCGGAATGATCAAGATCAATGGCATCTCCGAAGATAGCTTCAAACTTCGGTTGTTCCCTTTCTCTCTTGGGGACAAGGCTCGCCATTGGGAGAAGACTCTTCCACAAGGCACAATTACTTCATGGGCTGACTGTAAGAAAGCCTTCTTGTCCAAGTTTTTCTCCTCCACACGGACAGCAAGACTTAGAAGCGAGATTAGCGGTTTCGCCCAAAGGCAGAATGAAACCTTCAGTGAGGCAATGGAGCGATTCAAGGACTATACAATAGCTTGTCCTCACCACGGTTTCACAGAAGAGACCCTCCTCAGCACAATCTACCGAGGTGCATTGCCAAAGATTCGCTTACTACTTGATACTGCAAGCAAAGGAAACTTCTTGGGGCAAGAGGTAACCGAAGGCATGGAGTTGATAGAGAACTTGGCATTAAGTGATGGTAACTACTCTGAAGACTACGACCGTGCACAAAGGGGTACAGAGCTGGATTCGCACAAAAAGGAACTCAAGTCCCTTCATGAAAAGATCGACTAAATGATGCTCCAAAATCAGAAACATGTTCATTTTGTTGAAGAAGGCTCGAATGTGTTTGAGGAAGGACCTCAAGAAGAGTATGAAGAGGCAAACTGGGTAGACTACAACAAGCCGCAAGGGTATGTCCAGAGGTTCCAAGGCAATAACAACCTCTCATACCGAAGCACCAACGAAGAAAACCCAAAGGACCAAGTCTACCCTCCCACACAAGGAAAACAGTTTGTTCCTTTAAACAAAGGAGGTCTCGTGCAAAACAGTATCTATCAAGGAACAAGGCAGGGCAATTTTCAAGGTCAACAGCAGCAAGGGAACAAGAGCTACCCACCAGGTTTTGCCCTTCAACAGCAGCAAGCGCAAGCTCCAATCCAAGATCCGGTACAAGCTATGTTCCAACAACTTCTACAAGGGCAAGCATCTAACAACCAGAAGTTTGTTGATATGAACAACAGATGAGATTCATCTCTCACTGAGGTATCCACACAGATAACCAACATCAACACCAGGATTCGTCAGTTAGAGAAAGGAAAAGCTTCTTCTAGCGGCCAAGTTAGCTTACCCTGGAAGAGTGAAACAAGTCCAAAGGAGTATGCCAATGCTATAACTCTAAGGAGTGGAAAAGAGATAGCACCACAGTCTGGAGTAAAAGACAATGAGGACATTGTGGTTCATGAGGGGGAGAATGATCAAGAGATCACCTTTGAAAATGTCTACATTGCAAGGCCAAGGAAAGGGAAAGAAGCGGTTTTGGAGAAAAAGGTTGAGGAAGTTAGCAAGGAGGAACAAGATTTCTTTCCTCCACCATACAAACCCAAACTTCCCTTCCCTGGACGTTTCAAGAAGCAGTTGATTGAGAAGCAAAAAGCCTTGTTTGAAAAGCATTTGAGAAACGTAGAGCTGAAGCTACCGTTGGATGATTGTTTAGCTATGATGCCGAAGTATGCAAAATTCTTAAAGGATACACTTGCCAAGAAGGTGGAAGAAAGCGAGGGTGAAGTGTTAGTATTGAGTCAAGAGTACAGTGCAATCTTACACAAGGAGATAGATCCAAAGAAGCTAGGAGATCCGGGCTCATTCACCATACCATGCGCTCTAGGCCCCTTGAAGTTTGATAACTGTTTGTGTGATCTTGGAGCGAGTATCAATCTTATGCCACACTCCATTGCCAAAAAGCTAGGCTTTACCAAGTTCAGAGAATGCAGGATATCCCTTATATTAGCCGATCGAAGTGTGAGACTTCCAGTTGGTATGCTTGAAGACCTTCCCGTAAATATCAGCAACGTGATTGTCCCAACCGACTTTGTAGTATTGGAGATGGATGAAGAGCCCAAGGACCCTCTAATACTTGGAAGGCCGTTCTTAGCCACTGCTGGAGCGGTAATAGATGTGAAAAAGGGCAAGATCTCTCTGCATTTGGGCAAGGACATCAAGCTGAACTTTGACATCAATAAGGTCTTGAAGAAACCAACCATTGATGGGCAGCTCTTCTACATAGAAGCTTTGGATGCATTGGCCGATGAATTGCTTGAAGACTTGGAGCAAGAGGATCATCTACAGCTGGCCCTTACCAAGGAGTGTGGAGAGTACGGCTACCTAAGTGAACAAACTGGAGAATACGTTCGCTTGCTTGATTCTCGGAAGATTGCGAACGAAGATAAGGCCGAGTACCTAGAGATCGATCGGGAAATCGACTATCTTATTCGATCTCAGGGAAAGATCGAGGGAGGAATCGATACGTGCGCTCGAGCCAGGCGAGATCGACAGGGAGATCGACACATCGAATCGATCTCTGCGGTACAAACGGATGAAGAGGGTAGTTTGAAGGTGCATGACTGATACAAGAGTTTTTACTCTTGCAAGCAATTCCTTAATTGCTCATATCATTGCAATATTTAAGGTATCAATCCATCTTGGGAGATGATTCACTAAGAATGCAAAGTTTTGTTTAAGCTAAGCTAAATTGGCAAATTCAAGTAACAAGTGACAATTTAAAGCAAGCTACAAACTTAAAGAGATACTACTTAAGCAATAACTATGATATTAAACCTTAATTGAAGCTAATCAAGAAACTAAGCAACGATTACTACTAAGAAAGATTATCAATTATACTAAATCGAAACCTAGGGATGGAATCATTGATTTGGGAATCTAAAGGAATATTCTTGCAATCATTTAAGCTACTAATCAAGCAAACTCTATACCTAGAACTCTTAATC
>JAHZTW010000001.1:290546446-290591121 GCA_020283515.1 Alliaria petiolata
TTCAATCTTGCAATCTAGGATAGATTCTTTCATCTCTCTTCTTATAAAGTAGTTTCTAATGCCAAATAGCTAATCTTTGCTATTTTGGATCATAGGCATTTCATACACCCACCAAGTGTTTGATGAAATGCTTGAACCAACTTTATAAGAGATTTAAATTCCTAGCCTAAAACATCATTAGTTGCCTAGGTTGTTTATCATGCTATTAGACTTGTGATTAATGCTTGCTAATCATTTTAATGCTAAAACATCATTAGTTCATTAGGGTGATTAGTGAAGGGATTATTGCCACACATCATGGATTAGTCTTTAATTAGTGTTCTAGGCATAGAGATGGCTTGATTAGTTGCTTAAATGATTGCAAGATTGTCCATTTAGTTTCCCAAATCAATGATTCCATCCCTAGGTTTCGTTTTTAGTTAATTGTCAATCTTGATTAGTAGTTAATTGCTTAATTAGTACTTGATTAGTGATAATTAAGGCTTAGTTTCATATAATTTTTCTTGTAGCATCTTTCTTAATTAGTAGTTTCCTTTTAATTGTTGCTTGTCACTTCAATTGCAAATTTAGCTTAGCTTAGACCAAACTTTGTATTCTTATTGAATCAAATTCCCAAGATGGATTGGTACCTCAAGTATTGCAATGATATGAGCAATTGAGGAATTGCAAACAAGCAATAAAAAGTCTTGTTTCAGATGGTTCAAGCAGCTGGCGGCCAAGTGATGTTTACCTTGGGAAATGTCTGAAACGTCTCTGTGATGATCGGAGAGGTGAACATACCGGCTGACTGGGTGATTTGTCGGGTGAAGTCTTTTGATCTGATCCTTGGAATGGATTGGCTTGGGAAGTACAAGGCACATCTAGACTGTTACCGTGACCGTGTTAAGTTTGAGTCGGAGAAGGGGAAGCTGGTGTATCAAGGAATCCGACCGACTGATGGGAGTTTGATAGTCTCGGCTATCCAGGCAGAAAGAATGATCGAGAAAGGATGCGAAGCTTACCTGGCCACGATCAATACCGTGGAAGTTGGTCTGGATGCTGAGATAAGTAACATTCCGGTTGTGAGCGAATTCGAGGATGTGTTCTAGTCGTTAAGTGGGCTACCTCCGGAACGGTCAGATCCATTCACGATCGAGCTGGAACCTGGTACGGCTGCAATTTCTAACGCACCGTATCGGATGGCTCCTGCCGAGATGGCTGAGTTAAAGAAGCAATTGGATGATTTGATGGAAAAAGGTTTTGTGCGGCCGAGTAGTTCACCTTGGGGCGCGCCGGTACTGTTTGTTAAGAAGAAAGATGGTAGCTTCCGGCTATGCATCGACTACCTTGGGTTGAATCAAGTGACTGTGAAGAACAAGTACCATCTTCCAAGGATAGACGAGTTGTTGGACCCACTCCGAGGTGCTACTGTGTTCTCTAAGATCGATTTGGCTTCGGTTATCATCAGATTCCTATAGCCGAGGCGGATGTTCGGAAGACAGTCTTTCAGACGAGATATGGGCATTATGAGTTTGTGGTCATGCCCTTCGGATTGACTAATGCACCGGCTGCATTCATGAAGCTGATGAACAGTGTGTTCAGAGACTGCTTGGACGAGTTTGTGATTATCTTCATAGACGACATCCTGGTTTACTCAAAGAGCTCAGAAGAGCATACGAGGCACTTGGCTACTATGATGGCTAGACTGCGCGAGCATAAGTTATTTGCTAAGCTCAGTAAGTGCAGTTTCTGGCAAAGGGAGATCGGATTCTTGGGCCATGCGGTCTCAGAGAAAGGGGTGTTCGTGGATCCAGAGAAGATCACGGCTATTGCGGAATGGCCGAGGCCTAAGAATGCATCCGAGATAAGGAGTTTTCTCGGGTTGGCTGGTTACTACTGAAAATTTGTCAAGGGCTTTGCGAGTATGGCGCAGCCAATGACTCGGCTGACTGGGAAGGATGTTCAGTACGAATGGTCGACCGATTGTGAGAAGAGTTTCTCTAAGCTTAAGGACATGCTTACGAGTACTCCAGTGTTGGCTCTACCGAAACCCAATGAGCCGTTTGTGGTTTACACAGATGCATCAAAGACTGGGCTGGGTTGTGTTCTGATGTAGCAAGGGAGCGTGATTGCCTACGCGTCCAGACAGTTAAGGAAGCACGAGCAGAACTATCCAACGCATGATCTGGAGATGGCCGCGGTAGTGTTTGCTCTGAAAATTTGGTGGGCGTACTTGTACAGTGAGAAGGTACAGGTTTTTACGGACCACAAGAGTCTGAAGTATATCTTCACTCAGCCGGAGCTGAACATGAGACAGAGACGTTGGATGGAAACAGTTGCGGATTTTGACTTAGACATAGCTTACCATCCGGGAAAGGCTAATCTGGTCGCGGATTCCTTAAGCCGGAAGAGAGTGGTTGAGGATTCGGAAAGGGATATGGAAGAGTTAGTCGGAATGGTAAGGACATTGCGGTTGGCTGCCTTGACTGATGATTTGGAACCATTGGGTCTTGGCGCGGCTGATCAAGCGGATTTGCTGACTAGGGTTCGGTTGGCTCAGGAGTTGGACAAAAATCTGATCAAGATGGCTAAGAATGATCAGACGGAGTATCAGACTTTGAAGAATGGGACGATCGTGGTGAACGGCCGAGTGTGCGTTCCGAATGATCAGGAACTTTGGGAAGAAATTCTTAAGGAAGCACACCAGTCGAGATTCTGCATTCACCCGGGAACAACTAAGATGTACCGTGACCTTAAGCGGTATTACCACTGGGCCGGAATGAAGAGAGACGTGGCTAAGTGGGTGGCCGGATGTTCGACTTGTCAGATGGTAAAGGCCGAGCATCAAGTGCCGAGTGGATTATTGCAAAGCTTACCGATTCCCGAGTGGAAGTGGATATGATCACGATGGACTTCGTGACTGGATTGCCTTCAGTGGATAAGAAAGATGCAGTGTGGGTCATCGTGGACAGATTGACCAAGTCCGCGCACTTCTTGGCCATCAATAAGATGGATAATGCTGCAGCTTTGGCCAAGCGGTACGTGGAAGAGATAGTCCGATTGCACGGAGTGCCTGCAAGCATAGTGTCTGACCGAAACTCCAAGTTTACTTCAGCGTTCTGGAGAGCTTTGCATAAGGCGATGGGGACTAAGTTACATATGAGCACGGCTTATCATCCTCAGACAGATGGACAGTCAGAGAGGACTATTCGGATACTTGAAGACTTGTTGCGAGCTTGTGTATTAGATTGGTGCGGCAAGTGGGAACATTATCTGCATTTGGCCGAGTTTTCTTACAACAATAGCTACCAAGCTAGCATTGGAATGTCACCTTACGAGGCTTTGTATGGACGGCCTTGCCGAACTCCCTTGTGTTGGACTCAAGTGGGGGAGCGGAGTATCTTTGGCCGTGACTTTGTGGAGGAAACGACTGAAAGAATTCGGGTGTTGAAGCTGAATATGAAAGCGGCACAGAACAGACAGAAGAGTTATGCTGATAAGCGCAGGAAAGAGTTAGAGTTTGCCGTGGGCGACATGGTTTATCTCAAGACTGTCACTTACAAGGGTAAAGATCGGGCATCTCTGAACTGGAAGCTAAGTCCGAGGTACATGGGACCGTATAGGATTTTGGAGAGGATCGGTCCAGTGGCTTACCGATTGGAGTTGCCGCCATCCATGGAACAGTTCCATAAGGTGTTCCACGTTTCTATGCTAAGGAAATGCATAAGTGACCGGGACAATGTGATTCATGAACCACCTTCGGATTTAAGGGAAAACATGACAATTGAGGGAAGACCAGCTCGGATTGTGGGAAGGAAAGTTAAGGCCGAACGCAGGAAGAAAGTTCAGATGATTCAAGTCGTTTGGGACTGTGATGGTGAAGAAGAAGTGACTTGGGAACCGGAAGAAAGAATGAAGGCTGAATTTCCTAAGTGGTTCGATAAGCTTAAGGAAAATCCGGAGTTAAGCGGACCTAAGAAGACTCGAGGACGAGTCTAAGCCGAGTGGGGGAGAGTTGTAATAACCGCGATCTTCGGATCGAACGGTACGAGCGCGGTACGGCCGTGGTACGAGTAAGGTACGGTCGCGGTTCGAGTGCACGGTACGAACGTGGTACGGGCTTGGTGCGGACGCGCGGTTCGTTTGGGAATCAGAATGTTAAGTCTGAGTTTAAGAAAAATCAGGGGGTTAACTGAAGATCAGAGTGTTCGAGCTGGTTAGAAGACTAGCCGAGTGTTTGGGCAAGTTTGCCGAGCTAAACTCAGAACAACCGGAAGAAAAGGNAGAAAGAATGAAGGCTGAATTTCCTAAGTGGTTCGATAAGCTTAAGGAAAATCCGGAGTTAAGCGGACCTAAGAAGACTCGAGGACGAGTCTAAGCCGAGTGGGGGAGAGTTGTAATAACCGCGATCTTCGGATCGAACGGTACGAGCGCGGTACGGCCGTGGTACGAGTAAGGTACGGTCGCGGTTCGAGTGCACGGTACGAACGTGGTACGGGCTTGGTGCGGACGCGCGGTTCGTTTGGGAATCAGAATGTTAAGTCTGAGTTTAAGAAAAATCAGGGGGTTAACTGAAGATCAGAGTGTTCGAGCTGGTTAGAAGACTAGCCGAGTGTTTGGGCAAGTTTGCCGAGCTAAACTCAGAACAACCGGAAGAAAAGGAAGCTGTTCGTAAAAATCGGAGCTGGCCGTGAAAATCGGAATATGGTCGGATGCGAGCTGGACTTGAGCTGGACTGAGCTGGACTGAGCTGGGCAAGAGTGGCTCGGACAAGTGAATTTCAGACAGTCCGTGTTTTTCGGAACACTTGGTCGGATTCGGATAGGACAGTTACCTTGGTTCGAGCCGAGCTGGAATATCCGATAGTCATCGTGGATTTATTCGGGCGGAAATGGAAATAATCGACTAAGTGTCGAAATTAATCGAGCGGGAACGGTTATTCGGGCCAAAGGGAGCGCGCGCGAGAAAAAGTGCGGGAACGGTTAAGTCTGGAACGCGCGTCGTGAAGCAAAACGCAGCGAATCGACTAAAGGGACGGTTTTGGCCGTCTAAGGTAGGAAAGAATCGTGAAAATGCACGGAAACGGTTACTTGGCTGGGCTAAACGGTGCGGATTGGTTATTGGACGGTTTTGAAAGCAGTTTATCGACAAAATCTGCCTAAGTCTCGAATTCGCATCATTTCCTTCGAAAACTCAGAGAAAGACTCGAGAGAAAGAAGAGAAAAGTCCGAGAGAGCGATTTCGATCCGAGAGAAAGAGTTTACCATGAGATTTGTTCGAGAGTTCCGATTCTGTCCGAGAAGTAGCCGAGTGATTTCGTCTGCGTACGAGAGGATCGTGACTGTGTTCGGGAGAGGCGTGTACGTGTTCGGAGTTCTTCGAGAAACCGTCGGATAATTCAAGTTCTTCTGCGATCCGATTGACTAAGGTGAGTGCGTGACCGTGGACTTCGTGAGTGCATGCATAGATTTGATGCATAGATTTGATAATCTTGATTGCTTGATTTAATTCGTGAGTGTTTACTGTTTGATTCATTCTCTGCGAAAATGGTAAAGGCTCGTAAGCCATGGTGCAAGGCTCGTATAAGCCATAATTGAAGGCTCGGAAGCCAAGTAAGGCCCGTAGGCCATGGTTAGGCTCGTGAGCCGAAGTGATTGATTAAGCGTGATTGATTGATTGGATTGATTGTTTGGATGCGTTCTTATTTATGTGGCTAAGTGGGGACGGGATGACCGCCTCACTAAGCAATTCGTTTGCTTATGCCTCCTTTGTGGATGCAGGTAAGGAAGTAGTTCGTGAAGGAACTAATCTGTTTGGCCGCGGCATGATGATGGCAGGAAGGAAGGGATGGAAATGTACTTGGGTAGAATAAGTCGGATTTATGCAATGTAATAGCTTATTAGCAAACGCTCATTGTGTGACTCGAACCTCAGTTTTCTATCTAAGTTATTTATGCTAAAGTGCTTGTCTAAATCGCTCAAAATCTCTAAGTCCTTGTAAAAATGCGAAAATTTCAGTAAGTATGGAAAATGTTAGAAATACCCAAAGCCGGCCAGGAAGTGGTCGAGCCAGACTGTACCGCGGTACATAATTTTTGGGCTAGGACGTTTCACTATCCTCAGAGATGTCGTTTATTTTGATCATTCCACACATTTGTTCGAAGTTGTCCAAGTGCTCCAGTGGGTCTTCCATTGCCAGGCCATGGAACTTGCTGTTCTGGACCATAGAGACAAATCCAGGCTTGATCTCGAAGTTGTTGTTTTGCACCGGTGGTGGAGTGATGCCAAACCGATTTGTGTGGGTGTTTGGTGCATCACTCGCACCAATGATACATGGTGCTCTTGGAGGGTGGTAAGGGTGTCCAATGGCTCTGCCAGCAGCAACATGTTGAGGTGGGTTCTCCACCTGGTCGTGGTCAGCCATTACTTCTTGATGGTACTCGTCAATTTCGAGTAGTAGTCTTTCCCTCATATGCCTTGCACTTCCAAGTTGATGGATGTTGTCCAGTGGCGCGAATAAGTTGTTGTCGTCACCTCTAGACCTCAGGTTCATGTACCTGAAAACACAAGTAGAGAAGTAGAAAAATTAGTAACCAAATGCAAAATAAAAACTTAGTCTCCACTAAGCTCCAAATCATAATACTTTCACTCCAAACCCAAGTTTGGCAACCGCGCCATTTGATGACTAGCTGTTTAGCAAGTTTAATCAAACCTAAAGCATAGTTTTGTTGTTGTAGTACTTTAGGTGTCAATCCAAATCGGGTTGGTGAAAGGTACTAAGAATACAAGAGTTCAAGTAAAGCTAAGCAGAATTCGGGTTAATTGATGAACAATCCTATGAAAATTACTTGCATTGATTATACAGCCACGAAAACTATTTTAAAATCCCTACTGAAGGGTTATAAAACTACTAGATAACTTCTAAATGTTTAAACAACCGATCTATTAATTTTATAAAATCAAAATCTAAAACCGGATAAACTAAACAATTTTTAAGTAAGTGACAAGATTTTCAAAACTAATTCTAAAAATTTAACGACTACTAACTCAATACCAGACAGTAAAATAAGACTCTACGCAATTTCTAAAATACTAAAAATAACAAAAACACAATTTTACAAATTTAGAAGACTCTATTGCATAATTAAGCTATCTAGGAGATTTTTAGGGAAAATAATTAAACTTTAAACAAGAAGAAAATGGTTTTAAGTTTTCGAAAGTTTAAAACAGACTCAAGACTGGGATTCATTCTTAGGGAGGTTGAAGATTCGAACTTGGGGTTTTAAAAACATATTTTTACACACTTTAGTGCTATCTCTAAGCCTTAAGAAACCATACTAGATTTACCTATGATGTGTGGTGTAAATCATTTCTTCACCCTTTCCTCCTAACCCATGATGTGTGGTGGAAAGATAGGGTGAAGAACATGAAACTTGGATCTTAAAAGATGGCTTAACTAGCTCCCTAAGCATCCATGGTGTTTGGGAAAGGATGAGCTAGTCTCTTGGATTTGGTTTTAAGGGATTTCCTAAGTCTTGTTAGGATAAGAAAATCCCTAAGATTATAGAGATCTCCTTTGAAAATCTCTAGACTTTAAAACCCCCAAATCCAAGAAGAGAATTAGATGAAGAACAAGAAAAGATCCAAAATTTTAGCCTTCAACCTTAGTGGTTTACTCACAAATCATGTTCTTACCTCTCTCTTAAACATAAGTTTATAGTTGTTGAACATGATCGGTTTTTACAAGAAGAAAGATTAGACTTTAGAAAAACAAAGATACTTGATTCAAAACGAAAATACAAGAGTTTTCACACAAGAAATAAACAAGAAACAAACAAGAACTACCAAGAACAAGATAAGAACACTCAAGAATAAGCAAGAACAATATAAGAACAAGTAAGAACAATACTCTGGTTCTTACACTACAATCATATCCCTAAGTGATTGTGTGATAAGATATGATATGTGGATCCACAAAAGTCTTCCTCCCCTAGAAGTCATAAGGAAAATAATATGAAATTGTCCACCCTTTCCCTAAAACAAGGCTTCATGTCTTGTAGAAGACTTTCATGCCAAGGTGGTCCCCTCACTAGAAGACAATCACACAAGTTGGGAAGAGGTTGTACGCCTGGCTTGGAAGATCGAGTCGGATTGGTCGATCCTCGACTTGATCTGTGCTTGGTTCGGGTTCGCCACTCGATCTTCTAGTCGATCTGTCATAGATCGACTCATCTTGCTCGATCTGCCTCTCGATCTTGGTTGAATCGACTTGGCTTGGTCGATCTTGGAGTCGTTCTGAAGGTGAAACAGGCTGGGAGGTCGATCTTGGAGTCGATCTGAAGGTGAAACGGGCTGGGAGGTCGATCTTGAAGTCGATCTGAAGGTGAAACGGGCTGCGAGGTCGATCTTGGAGTCGATCGCTGCTCCTTCTCTTTTGTCCAAGTTTTCCCTTGATTCCCGCCAACTCCTATGCTCTTCTTGCATCTTCTCGTCAATGCTCAGCATCCATCACAGCTTCAAGTACTCTAAACAACCTGAAAAAGATGCAAATATGCAAGAAACCATGCAAATGCTAATGCAAAGTGTTCTAGGACTTAAAATGAGATAAATGATGCAAACTAGCCTATTATGAATGATATATGTATGAAAACCTATTCTAAATGCATGCTAAATATGCGAAATATATGAGTACATCAGTCCTCCCGGGAATGAGTTGGGTGATAGGTGACGGACGTCAGATCCGTTTTTGGAAGGATAAATGGCTCCTAAACGAGACACTTTCGGACCTGGTCATTAGTGAGATACCAGCCAATATCATAGAAGCTAAAGTTCGGGATTTTTGGAGCAATGGATCAGGCTGGAAAATTCAATACTTTGCTATGTATTTACCTACAAGCATATGACTGAGGTTGGCGGCGGTGGTTCTTGATGATGTAACAGGAGCTAAAGACAGGATCTCATGGGGAGAAACACAAGATGGGAACTTTACAGTCCGATCAGCGTACGCTTTTTTAACAAAGAATCGAGTACCACGATTACATATGTAGAAGTTCTTTACTCGTATATGGAAGGTGGTAGCACCGGAGAGGGTGAAAGTGTTTCTATGGTTAGTTGCAAACCAAGCTATTATGACCAATGTAGAACGCCATCGACGACACTTGAGTGATACGAGTATCTGTCAAATCTGCAAGGGAGGAGATGAGACTATTCTCCACGTGTTGAGAGACTGCCCAGCCGCGTATGGAATCTGGACGAGACTGGTTCCCTCGGGTAAACAACAACTATTCTACACACAATCCTTACTTGAATGGATGTACGGTAACTTAGCAACGAGCACAACAGGGCAAGGGAGCAATTGGGCGACCCAATTTGTAATGGCAGTTTGGTGGAATTGGAAATGGAGGTGTAACAATGTTTTTGGGGCTACGGGCAAATGCAGAGATAGAGTGCGCTTTGTGCGGGATTCAGAAAGGGAGGTGCTGATCGCACAATCTAAGGTGGGAGAACATTCGAATAGGGTTCCGAGTGTAGAGAGACTAATATCGTGGACTTTCCTGACAAATGGGTGGATTAGGCTTAAAACTGATGGAGCGTCGCATGGTAACCCGGGCGATGCGACAGCAGGAGGGGTCATGCACGATGCAGAGGGTCTTTGGTGCGGTAGTTTTGCCCTTAACATTGGTATTTGCTCGGCACCTTTGGCGGAGCTATGTGGAGTATATTATGGGGTTTATATAGCATGGGAGTGTTAGTATACTCAGCTGGCGATTGAAATAGATTTCAAGATTGTGGTTGGCTTCCTCACGGCAGGGATAAGTGATGATCATCTTCTGTCTTTCCTGGTATGTTTGTGCTATGGCTTCATATCAAGGGACTGGATAGTTCGTATTACGCATGTTTATCGAGAAACTAATCGTCTTGCAGACGGATTAGCTAATTATGCTTTTTCTTTACCTTTGGATCTTCATATTTTTGATTCGGTTCCACCGAATGTTTCTTCTATTATATTGGATGATGAGAATAGATCGGCTTGTCCGAAACATATACGTTTATAATGATTTTTGCTTTTGAATAAATAAATTCGACCAAAAAAAAATATTGATACCGTGCGACCAAAAAAAAATCATATTGATACCTTTGCTTAAACGACATCGTAGAATACAGCGAGTAAAGGGCAGAGAAAGAGAGAGAGAGAGACATTGTTATCATCCAACCATGGCATCATCATCCATTCTCATCCCTCCGATTCTCTCCGCCGGCATCATCACCCGTCGTAATCTTCTTCTCTCCACCACAATCGCCACCGTATCTCCTTCCCCTCAACTCCCTCCTTCCCCTGACGTTACAATCACCGATCGCGTCTTCCTCGATTTCTCCCTCTGTCCCACCTACTTCCGCTCCGATCCTTCCGCCACACTCTCCTCCACAACACCTTGCTCCGATTCAACTCCTCTAGGCCGCGTCGTTCTCGGATTATACGGCCGTCACGTCCCTCTCACTGTCTCCACTTTCAAACTCATGTGCACTTCCTCTTCTACATCTTACAAAAACACACCGATCCACAAGATCTTCCCCGGTCAGTTTTTCCTCGCCGGAAGACAAGGATTACGGCGAGACACGGCGGAGATTGGTCCTCTCCTCAAAAATTTGCCTCGAAACACAGACGTCGTTAGTTCGAAATCATTCCTCCTCCCTCACGCTCGTCCTGGTCTCGTCTCCCTCTGCTTATCCGAAAACGACGATGACGACGACACCAGACTCGATCCTGAGTACAGAAACGTCGAATTCTTAATCACTACAGGACCTGGTCCTTGCCCGCAGCTAGACGGTGGAAACATCGTCTTCGGAACTGTGCTTGAAGGTAACTTTTCTATAAAATTTCCCAAACTTTCAGTTGATTTCAAAATCTGATTTTTGGGAATCTCTTCAGGATTAGATGTGGTGACGAGTATAGCTACAGTTCCGACGTTTAAGCCGTCGGAGAATATTCGACAGTTTAACGATTTTGCCGAGTTTCTGGGAGATGAAAGAGCTCAAAACGCACGATCCTTGTGGAACAGACCTCTCAAGACGGTTTATATTAGTGACTGTGGTGAGCTTAAGGTCACAAAACCTTCACTCTCTCCAACTCTGCCTTGAGTATATATGTATATGTATATATGTCAATCACAATTCTGCTTCTGCTTCTTCTACTCTGTGAAAATCGATTTGTAACTATTTTAATTCAATTCTGTATACTCGAGTGTTTCTGCTGGTTGCTAAGGATTAAGAAAGATAAGAGCTTATAATCTAAACATTTTAGACTTGAGATTGAGGTTATAGTGGTTCGGCTTGTCCTCTGAAATTACCCTTACGGTGGAAGAAGCATGAGTTGCAATCATCTGCAGAGAAAGTAGTTTGTGTTGGAAAAGAAAATGGGAATGTGGTTTGGGTTATCGTTTATGGGCTCTTTCACTTCGGAATCTGGATTGTCAAACCAACATCTTCAAAGGTTAGTATCGAACACGGTTAAATCTCAATGTGTAGAGAAACGATTTCAGATGTTTTTGCGAGTGACGGGGAAAGTGTGTTAAATTTCTCTGTCGTGTTCATTCCATATATGATGAACGGTATTGTGGAGGGGAAAGACGAAAAAGAACAGTGTCTTGGTGTTTGCAGAGCAGATTCTTGCGATCAATGAAGTAGAATTTTTAAAACAAACTGAACCAGACTTCTTCGCTGTTAAAGGCAACAAAAGAACATATGTTCCCTTATTACATAGTCGAGTTGCGGACTTGAGATCGTCTACTAGAACAAGGTTGCTAACTGATGAGAATGTCCCCTGTGCATAGCAGACTACAAAGGTACTGATAAGCCTTGAGGAGTGTAGATTCTCCACAAGATTATGAGTCATTATAATAGTTACTAGTGGTACTACAAGTAACAAGTAGGTTAAACTCAAGTTCCATGAGGGAAAGATAGGAGGTGAATCAAATTTTTGAAACCCTGTGAAACTGATACAAAAGTAAAAGTACGTTTTTTGTTGAAAAGTTTGGGCTGTGGCTATTTAAAATGAATTTGTGAGGATACTTCATTGGATTTTATTTCCTCGATCGATTACCGACATTTTAAGCTCACGTCAGCCTTAATATATGTAAAAAGCTAGTTGACCAAAATGATGTTATCTCGTAATCTCATTTTTTCCCCTCCAAATATACGATAATCTCATTTTACACTACCTTTTGAAGGTAGAATTTTTTTATATATAAAATATTTTTTTCAAATTTTGTTGATATTGTTATTGTTCGACCTTTTTGGTAAAACCGTGTTTATTCGGTTTGAACATATCCACAAAAATTTGAATTTTGTATCAAGTTCCAGTTTTGGAATAAAAAGTTGTTTTCTTCGTTAAATTCTTTCAAAAAGTACATATGTCTTCTTTAGTTATTCTAAAAGTAGCTTATTTTCTTTATCTAAAGTGTTGATAGCAGCCGATTTTCCATCATCAATTTTTTTTTTTTCAATTGGATGTTTTTATCCCATTTGGTCATTGAGGAGGAAATCGACCAATAATCTCATCATCAACTATAATCGGAGAAACTGAAAACAAAACTAGAGTTGTTTGTGTCGGAGAAAATGAAAACAAAACTAGAGATGCTTGTGAAGCATAAATTGATGCAGTGGCATCTACATAGGTACCGCCAACTTAATATTCATTTGAATGGTTTTTCTTTTGACTTGGTTTTATGTTGGTTTTCTATTTTAATTTTAAAAATGATTAATTCTTAATTTCTATTTTAAGTTTATCACGGCCAATTTTCTCTGCATGATCCATTTCGTCACCAGAAACACCGGTTTTCTGTAATTTGAGCATAACTCTTGATCCAACCATATGATTCACTACAAGAAAACATCCGATTTGCGACGGACAAAACCGTTGCAAATCCGTCGCAAATCACCATTAGCGACGGAATTACGACGAAAGCAAAATTGTCGCAATTCTTTAGCCGCAAATCAATATCCGTCGCAAAACCGTCGCAAAATTCATCGCAAATCCGTCGCAAATTTGCGACGGAAATAAAATATTGTAAATACGTCGCAAGTTTAGGTCCGTCGCAAATCCATCGCAACATTTGCGACGAACATTATGAGGTCCGTCGCAAATTCGTCGCAACTTTTTACGACGGATTTGCAACGAACCCCATAACGTTCGTCGCAATTCCGTCGCAAATTAATTAATTTTTTTATAAAAAAAAATTCCCAAAAATTATATTTAATAAATAAATAATATTAACAAAAATATTTCTAAATCTAACAAAACACACTAATCTAATTAATTTTTTAAATTATAGCAATTTAACAATTTGAAAGTATAAAAAATCAATTATAAATCTAATAATTTCTAAATCTAACAAATTCCAAACCTAAATCTAACTAATTCAAAACCTAAATCTAACAATTCCTAAATCTAACAATTCCTAATTCTAACAAAATTCCAAACCTAAATCTAACAATTCCTAAATCTAACAATTCCTAATTCTAACAAAATTTCAAACTTAAATCTAAGACTTCATAAATCTAATAATTTCTAAATAACAAATTCCAAACCTAAATCTAACAAATTCCAAACCTAAATCTAACAAATCCTAAATCTAACAAATCCTAAATCTAAATATTCCTAAATCTAACAAAACTCCAATCCTAAATCTAAGAATTCATAAATCTAACAAAATTCAAATCCTATATCTTACAAAATACAAATACTAACAATTTTCAAATCTAACAAATTATAAAAGCTAAATTCAACAAATTATAAATCTAACTAAATATAAATCCTAAATCTAACACTTTACAAATCTCAAATCCTGAAATAAAACAAATCTAACTAAGTAATCTAACAAATCTAAATCTAAAAAAGAAAAAGAAAGCTAACCTTGTTAAGAGAGAGGGAGAGAAAGAGAGAGGGAGAGAAAGAGAGAGAGAGAGAAGAGAGGCTTAAGAAAAATGGAAGAGAGAGAGAGATAGACTTGTTAAGAGAAGGAAAAGAGAAGAAAAAAGAGGTAAGGATCGAGAGAGGAAGAGAAGAAAAGAAGGAGAATCAATTTAATAACAGATATTGCGACGGATTTGCGACAGATCCGTCGCAAATCCGTCGCAATATGGGCGGCCCAAAAAATTACGCGCGAACTCATCGAATTTTTAAATAATTCAAATTATTTCGACCAAAATTTCAAAAATTTTCATTTTGCGAGGGATTTGCGACGGACTTGCGACAACCCCTCGCAAATCCGTCGCAAATGTTATATATTTAAAATCTTGTTAAATTTGGTTATGTAAATGTTTTTTTTATCATATTAGATAGTTAAAAAACATTTATGATAGTATAAGATTGTAATAAATCTTAATTTATGCAAAAGTTTACGAATTCTTCTTGTCTAAAGTGAGTTTTATAAATCTCTTATACTTATGAATAAACATTAACTCCTTCTATTCCTCTATATGAAATTTGATTTCATGAAAAGTTTATAAATTCTTTTTTTTTCTTATAATTTGTATATAAACTTAAAATTCATGTAATATTTGCATTTAACTTATATAACTTACTTTACAAATAAAATACCAATTTAGGGTATATGATTTGGAAAATATTCGTCGTTTGCGACGGATTTGCGACGGGCCGTCGCAAGTCCGTCGCAAATATATAAGATTTGCGACAGCGTTGCGACGACCCGTCGCAAATCCGTCGCAAATCTTATATATTTAAAATCTTATTAAATTTGGTTATGTAAATGTTTTTTTATCATATTAAAAAGTTAAAAAACATTTATGATAGTATAAGATTGTAATAAATCTTAATTTATGCAAAAGTTTACAAATTCTTCTTTTCCAAAGTGAGTTTTATAAAACTCTTATACTTATGAATAAACATTAACTCCTTCTATTCCTCTATGAAATTTGATTTCATAAAAAGTTTATAAATTCTTCTTTTTTTCTTATAATTTGTATATAAATTTAAAATTCATGTAATATTTGTATTTAACTTATATGACTTAGTTTACAAAGAAAATTCCAATTTAGGGTATATGGTTTGGAAAATATTCGTCGTTTGCGACGGATTTGTGACGGATCGTCGCAAGTCCGTCGCAAATCTTATATATTTAAAATCTTAGTAAGTTTGGTTATGTAAATTTTTTTTTATCATATTAGAAAAGTTAAAAAATATTTATAATAGTATAAAATTGTAATAAATCTTAATTTATGCAAAAATTTACAAATTCTTCTTGTCAAATGTGAGTTTTATAAAACTCTTATACTTATGAATAAACATTAACTCCTTCTACTCCTCTATATGAAATGACTTCATGAAAAGTTTATAAATACTATTTTTTCTTATAATTTGTATATAAACTTAGAAATTCATGTAATATTTGCATTAAACTTACAAAGCATATCCCAATTTAGGGTATAGGGTTTTGCAAATATTCGTGGTTTGCGATGGATATGCGACGGACTTGCGACTGTACGGCATGCCATTGCAAATATGTCGCAAAACTGTCGCAAATTGCGACGCGTTTGCGACGACCATTCTCGTCGCATATTTGCGACGGATTTGCGACGGTATTTATATATTGTCGCAATGTCGCCGCAATTGCGTCGCAAATTTGCGTCGGATATTGGACGTCGCAAATTTCCGTCGCAGATTGAGTGTTTTCTTGTAGTGATTGCCTTCAAACCACTTGGTGATAAAAACTAATATCAATGGCTATCTTGTAACGAAATTTGAGGATGTTCTGAGGGTGGAAATTCCTCCGTCTAATGCCAAACTTCTGATACATAAAAGCTATCCAATCTTAAAAGTGTCAATAATATCTCTTTTTACCCAAATTCTCGAAATTATCTGTTAAACTTTTATAAACTTCAAAAATGCTGAAAACATTGGGTTATAACCAAACACCAACCATTTTTTATTTAAATATATTAAAATATTATTAAAAAGTAGTAAAATACGTAGTATATTAAATACTCTCTGGCCCCTCGTACAACTCATCTGAAAGCCGTGTACAATGTCTTGCAGTACATCAAATGCAATGTTGGACAAGGTTTATTCTGCTCTGCTTCAGATGATCTTACTCATAAAAGTTTTGCGGATGCAGTTTGGGTTTTTTTTTCTTGAAAGCAGACTATCAACAACGGGTTTTAGCATGTTTCTTGGTTCTTCTTTCATATCTTGGAGATCAAAGAAACAAGCTACCGTTTGCATTGGCGCTTGCTTTTTGTGAAATGGTTTGGTTGAATACTTTACTGAAAGATCTGAACGTTGATTCTCTTGTTGTTCATGTTCTCTTTTCAGATAGCACAACAGCCATTCATATTGCCACTAATCTTGTGTTTCATGAAAGACCGAAACACATCGATTTGGATTGCCACATGGTTCATGAAAAATTGGATCAAAGTCTTCTCAAAAACGCTACACGTACAGACTGAGGATCAAGTGGCAGATACCCTTACTAAACCTTTGGAACCATCATCAATTTGAACATCTGAAATCTAAGATGAGCATTCAGACTATCTTATGCTGATCATGAGGGGGACTATTAGAAATGGTTTAATGGTTTAGTTGAATCAGTCTCTTTTAGCGGGTTTGCTTAAATAATTGTATACTTTCTACAATTTTATATGATTACTAGAATAGGACCCGCATATATGCGGGTTTTAATAAAATATTTTAAAACCGTAAAAATAAATTAAAAACAAAATCGAATAATCTGTAAAGAAAAAATAAAATGTACTTTTATTAATATTTCCAGATATATATGTTTTAATACTCTTATATAAATTATGTTTATTTCTAATGCTTTATATATATGTATATATTTATTTATTTATTCTAAAATTTTGACGAATTAATTATCTTTCTTTTATCATAATTAGATATATCATAATTAAATCTAGATTAGGATATGCCAGATTTATAATAATAATATGTAAAAATTATTAAAATGTTTTTTAAGAAAATAGAAAACAAAATCTGATCACTACTGAGAAAATATATGAAAAACACAATTTCAAAACCTTAGAGTTATTTATTTATTATAATTCTCATTTATTTTCAAATAAAATATTCAAATCACAAAATCTGTTACGGGTCCTAAGAAACATTAAACATACTTCTCATATATTTCACACACTTTATCAACTATTTTTTTCTGTTCCGCTGCGTAAAAAACATGGGTATGCAATTCGAGTCATTCGAGTATGTTAACAATCTCCCCATTAACTCTCTTCAAACAAATAAGAGCTATCTTTCTCTTCACATTCATCTCCTTTATATGATCTCGCCTGCTCTCTAAAGAAGTTATGCTTCTCAAGACTCGCATCAAAAGCCTCTCTACATGATTTTTAATATATTTCTCCTTATTGAGTTCACATTCGTTTAATGTCATATCATTAACATCTAAAATTTCTTCTTATTATTTACATTTTTTTATTTTCTTTTTAATATTAGTAATTGATCATACAATTTCCTTAATTTAAATGAAAAACATAAAAAATAAACTTATTTTCCTTTTTCCTTATTTTCTTATTTATGTTTTCGATTTTTTATTTTTTTCTTTTGGTATTAGTAATTGAAAAGGAAACTTATTTTCCTTTTCTATTTTTAAAACTAATTTTTTTGATTTTACTTTTAGTATGTGTAATTGATCATACAATTTCCTTAATTTAAATGACAAAAAAATAAAAAACTTATTTTTCTTTTCTTAACTTAAATGAAATACATAAAAACTTATTTTTCTTTTTCTTATTTTTCTTATTTACTTTTTCAAATTTTTTTTATTTTTCTTTTTGTATTAGTAATCGAAAAAGAAACTTATTTTTTTCCTTTTTTTAAAAAAAACTAATTTTTATATTTATGTAAACATTATGTTAAAATATAATTGGTTATTTTTTTTAACATGTGTCAAAATCTAATCGATTAACTTACACATGTCACGATTATGTTAAAAACTAACTTTGATGCATCCTACTTTATATAATAAGATTTTTAGATTTATGTAAACATTATGTTAAAATCTAATTGGTTGGTTTTTTTAACATGTGTCAAAATCTAATCGATTAACTTACACATGTCACGATTATGTTAAAAACTAACTTTGATGCATCCTACTTTATATAATAAGATATATATATTATAATATAATAAGGTTTTTTTCAAGAATGAGTGTATGTAAAATGTAAACGTTGAGAATTAATCAAAAAGTCATTTCTTCAATAAACTATCTTGTTTGATCTTTTCTCTCAATTCTTTGTAATATCGATCAAGGTTTCATACTGTTATTGTAATTTCTTAACCCACTTTTGGATTGAATTGTTTCTGCTATCATAAAAGTCTTTTGGCATGGACATAGACATAACATAATTCTTCATACCATTCTTCTCGGCCATGCCGATCCATGCACTACAACAAATATGGGTATTGATAGCAGACGATTAACGCTATGATATGGTTATTATAGCGTTTTCATAAATGCTATTAAAAGAGACGCTATAATAGAGTGGCTATATACGATAGCGTTTTTGAGCCGGCGCTATCGTAAGGTATCCTATAATAGCATCTTTATAATGTTATATTACAGTTATTAATAACACAAAGACCGTGCTATATTTAATTATATAATAGTACTTTTAAGTTGCTATATATAAATTAAGCATAGCTCTTTTTTCTTGCTATGATTTAATTTTTAGTAACTTTATGTTAGTGCCATTTGATTAATTCTCGTAGCATAGATGTTGAGCTATTTATATATGAATTGTAGCTTTTATTGGGCTACTAAGTGAGTGTCCACGATCAATTAGGTTCTTCTGATTACTATAAACCACGTCTATACAGCATATTCACAGGAAGTTACAATTTAAAAGTAGAAACCTGTAATGAAGCTGAAATTTTATTTCATAATTGAAAATATCAAATATTGTCGTCATATTCCCAACAAGGAGCATACAATTCAATGTCACAATTCCAATTACAATTGCAAGCATCAAGTTTATACTAACATCTTGGCGCCAAGGGAGTCCATTGAGGGGCTTTGTTCTTTTGTCATCTTCTCATGTAATCTTTCACCGGCCTGGACAAAAAAAAATAGATTATCCATAGTCACCATGTTAAATTTTAAAAACTGCAGAATCAATATGCAAAGACGGTAACTTTTTTGGTCTTTTGGATCGCTTAAAAAACAAGTGTAAAGCTTATTTTGCACATGAACAAATCGAAATTATCATGGAAGGATGATAAGCATGATAACAAAATCTAGTTTTATATCTATATAGATAAGCATGCACAAATGGTGGGAACGGCAATCGTGTGATCAAAATTCTCACGGGGGCATGATAGCTTCAGATGGATACTAAGAAGCAAGTAAACACAGAAGATTATAACTTATGTACCTCGCTGAAAGGTTCCTTTTATCATCTAGTTCAATGATGCTCTCTTGAAACAATTTGTAGAAGAATCTCGACAACCAAGTCTCGTTCCATATCCGGCTGTAAACCAAAAGGAGATGAAATACCAAATTAATGGATTTATAGATCTAACTAAGCTAAAGAAGTCACAACAAACATTATAGAAGAGAGACAACAATCACAATGCAAGCACTTCATATCCATTACTAATCTTTTCTAACCGGAAAGAAATTGATGTCACTCTATGGATTCTAGACCACTCAAACCCACCAAATCCGAACTTCCCTACACTCACCAAGGGGAAAAAAATATTCACAAAGGTGCACGCCAGAATACCTTTTAGCCTGCTGCTCTTCTAATTTCTTTTGTCCTGTGTATAACTTTTAGCAATATATAAAAAAAACAAGTACCTTAAGCGCACCAAACACACGGTTTCCAGTTGTTGTCATCACAAGTCCAACATCGAGGAGGGCACGGAACGGCCTCCTTGTGTCAGTAGGTTCAACAGAATAGTCTTCTCCTGAAGCCTGTATCCAGAGAANACACACGGTTTCCAGTTGTTGTCATCACAAGTCCAACATCGAGGAGGGCACGGAACGGCCTCCTTGTGTCAGTAGGTTCAACAGAATAGTCTTCTCCTGAAGCCTGTATCCAGAGAAATTAAATTCATTATTGATCGGGTCAACTTGATCCCAAACAGAATTGAATCCGAGATAATAGAGCAGTGGTCATATATATATATAGACACGATCGAGGAGTCACACCTCAACATTGCCCTCGTACTCAGCATCCATCTCGAGCATCTTAAGGACACGGCGAGCCAAAAGAAGACCAGTGCAATAACCTGGAATAAGAAATAGCGAGATTCATAATCATTCAAGGGAGATAAAGAAAAAACAAAGAGAAAAATAACATAAGCCCTTGAAAAAGGGTGTTTGATCATATACATGCAGCATAATTTGTAAGCCCCACCTGAAGGCCATATATAGGGAGCTCATGAGCATAAGCAGATGCAAGAACAATGTCACCAGCAATTGTAGCAGAGACAACTTGTGCGATTATGTCCTTGTGTGTCTATCATTGGCAAAAAAGAGCTCCATCAATCTTTCAATTTATGTCCCAGTGATATTGATTTGCTCACTCAATTGCATATGCAGATTCCAGAATATCTTAATCACGTTAACCACTGCCGCCAGAAAATAAAAACAAACAGCATTAGCTAGATGTACGTTTTCCATAGGTATATAATTGTTTATCAAGATTGTGCGGAAATTGTGGCAACTAGGCAGCAATATATCGCACCAGCCTTTCTCAAAATATCAGCAATATCGTAAAGTGGCAGAGACAGCAGACAACACACCATGAACGCCCTCGCCAGTTAATGCATTCAGATATGCAGCTAACGTAGAGACTATTGTTTTCCCTTCACCTGTCTTCATCTCTGCAACGGATCCATCATGAAGCACTCCTCCACCAAATATCCGATGCAACAAAACCATAAGTATACTTAACAATCTCTCTTCAAAATGATATAACTAGTATGGATTAGAGTTTGAGAGTAATATAGACATACCTGCACATCAAAATGATGCATCCCAATTGTTCTCTTTGCAGCTTCACGAACAACAGCAAACGCCTCTACAAGGAAAAACATTATAAAAGGTGAGAAAGCAATTGCATTGATTAATCAAAACAAACTATCATTCTTAAAGAGAAAAATAAAGTAAAGTCCACGAAAGGTTTTGATCAAACCAGCTTGCATATCTTCTAGGTGATCCCCTCGTGCTAACTTTTCCCGAAATTCTGCAGTTTTTGCTTTCAGCTAAGGAGGTAAACAAAGAAAAACCAAAAACACATTAAAGAATCGTATCAATTGAAAAAAATAAAAACATAATAATGTCTCAGGCAAGCAGTGAACACTAAGTTGAACCTGTTCATCCGAAAGGCTTTGAATATGTAGTTCGAGGGAATTAACAGATTCCAAAAGATGATAGTAGTCCCGCAACACCCAATAATCCATGCTCGCAACATCTTATAAATTTTTCTTCAAACTATCCAAATTCCCCTAAAATATGGATGATATTAACAATAAATATATAATGAAAAATAAAATACTAGTGAGAAGCTTGAGAAAGAAAACTACATCCAAAATCTCATTAAATAAAGCATCTTACGAACAAAACCAAATCAAAAATTCACCAGAAATGTCATTGAGAAGAAAGAGACACCATAAAACAACTAAGAAAAACAGAAGAGACAAATGATCGAACAGTTGGTGTGCAACAACTACTGTCAGATTTTAACGCATATCATACCATTAGGGAAGCAGAGACACAGTTTCTCCGAACAAAGTGACACCTTCGAATCGGTGTCACAGACCGAGAGAGAAAAACACCAGATAAGGGTTTTGTCCATGGAAACTTATTACTTCCAGACAGTAAGCAGTGAAACTTACCTCCTCAGATTGGTCTCTCTTCTGACCAGATTTAGGCTTATATCTGAAGAGCCACATGCTTTTTCTGTGCCGAAGCCTCCTCCGATGTTTAATCAATTCCGCCATACTCAGCCCTCTAAATCGGAGCCGCAGAAACCGTGTGAGAGCAGGACCTTAGGAACCCCAAACCCTAACCTCAACCTAGGCTCCGTAAGAACCCTAGAAGAACCCCATTGATCGATGAGATAGAGTTAGGGTTTCGGTGAGCTGGGTTGGAGGAGACGCCGGCGGAAATGGAGAGAGGAGGCGACTTTTCGATTTCAAACGAAGACGAGGAGATCAACAATGAGAGAGGGAGAGAAAATTGCCACATTGAGGGAGGGAGAGCGTAGATCTGCCGTGAGAGAGAGAAAGGAATTTGTTTTTTTTTTTTTGTTTCTGAATTTGATCTACGAAGACATGAAAAAAAGATTTAATTGATCAAAACCCCAAATTTTGGGATAGATTCCGCCAAAACCAAATTTGGTCCAAGTGTAATATGGTGGTAAATGAAAAAAATAGGTTCCAAGTTATTTTTAGCTTCCGCTTACTCATTTATCAACAACTTAGGTGATGAATGTTTGTAGTTTTTGAAAGAGTTTTTGGCTTTTGTTTTTCAAAAACCATTTTATTTGCCAATCAAGTTTTTTGATAAATAGATTCCCTAAAATTTAGGGAAACTAGTTTTTAAAAATAACTTCCAATTTGTAAGCAAAAACCAAAATCTATATTTTTGGAGTTTTTCTCTCAAGTATTATCAAAAAACCAAAATCTAAAAACTAAAATCTAAAAACAAAAACCAAAATCCAAAAACCAAAAACCAAAATCTAAAAACAACACAAACATTCATCACCTAAATNGTGTCAGTGATGGGTAAGCCGTTGAGCACGGACTCAACCGCGGCTTGGCATTGGGCCCAGTTTCCGGACCACATCAAACCCACCGAACCATCCACAGGGTTCACGATCCGACCACACGCCTCGTATAACAATGACCTAAATATTGCTAGAAAAATTACAAAACACAATGAAAGGTTAACTATAGAATTAAACCGGAAAATGAAAAAAATCAATGTCCCTACTGTAAAGTGATATTGCATGTAAAAAGTGTGTGACGGAATCTAAAATAGATATTTAGATCATTGTTTGATATTCTGTTACCAAATCTCTCTTAGATCTCTCATAATCCCAAATACATTAATGTAACATAATTCAATGGATTGTTATGTATGAAAAAGGATAATTTAATGGAACATATATTGCTATCAGTGTGTACCAGGACGAAGATGGTCAGGACCGGATTCGATGAGGTTAAGGAGACCGGCTCGGCCGTAGAACTTGGCGAGGAAGAGTGTGGCATTGGCTTGCGAATCTGCGGATTTGATCCATTGAAGGCATGGTCTTATGGTGCAATCTTGGTTGCAACCTTTGCGTAGAACCCTACACCCATTGCAGCTGATTCTCATTATATGTTTATAAGTGACATTTATATACGTATAGATGATGTGTGTCTGTGAGTTTTCTTGGAAGTGAAACTCAAGGAAGGTGTGGACAATTTGTATTTATAAGGAAGAAGTTACTACCTAGTCATAAAGTGGGTATTTTTCATCTTTTGCGTTTTTCTTGGAGAAAGTGGTGGAAAAAAAAACTGGTGCACTCCATGCTTTATGATTTTGATTAAAAACAAATATAATATTTAAGATTATTACTTTCTCAAAGAATAATACTCAGGGATCTCTAATTTTCTCTATAATTTTTCATTATTACTCTTTGTTTAGTGTTTTAAAAAAAAAAGAAAATGCCAAGAAACGAGGGGGAAGGAGGTTGTGTGTTTCAGTGAAGTTGGCATTTTGTTTTGGCAAAAGTTGGGGAGTTCCTTCTTCGGGAATGCCAATTTCCTCTCTCTCCTCAATTTTTTCCTTCTTTGGGATTTGCCCTCCATGCATTCCATTATTACGATTTTTACCAGTCGCTTTTATCTATATTTTCGTAATTACGTCTCACTCAATCAAACCTACTTCTTTAATCTTCCTATCATCGTATGTCAATCCTCATCAAATCATTCATCGTTGGGTTGCGTCTCACGAATTCTTACCACTCACCTATATCTATACTCGTAAAACTACGTCCTCACGAGGTTGTGCAACGCAACGCTTAATATTGAAATTCAAATTAAAGGGGCAACCAAAAAAAAAAAAAAAATGAATGGGGTATTTACGTAATTGAGTGTTAACAGAGGTTCAGATGGGTAGAGATACGAGGAAACTTTGGAGATGAAAAGTGGGAGACATGCACGAGAACCACCCAGAGATGATACCGACAAAAATTAACAGAGCCACCCAGAAAGTTTTAAAATTTTCTGACCCAAAAAAAAAAAGGTGTATATTAGGCAAAGGAAGATGGCACGTGAGTTCCACGCGAGACAAAACTCCTCTGCTCATTTTTATTTTTTTTTATTTTTAACTTTAACTCCTCTGCTCATGTTCAGTACCTAATGCCTATAATGCCCTTTTGTTCTCCAGATTTTAGGGAGGGCTATACAGATTGGACCGTAACTTTACGTGGAAAATACAGTATTTTTAGCAGGGTCTATGCTCTAGAGATAGCCTCATTATTATTATTTTTTTTAAATGGTGCCATAAAAAATGGTAAATAAATTGATGTTGATTTTGCGTGTGTGTTATTATTAAAAGTATAAATTCAAGTGTGTTTTGGACAAACAGTATAATATTTTTAACAGATAATAAGCTTCTTTTGTTTAACTGATAATAGAAGCTTCTTTTGTATATTATCATGTTACTTGATAACAACACGAATGAGATTAACACCCATTTATTTACGATTTTGTTACCCACATCATATTAGTAATAGTAGAGTGTTGAAAATGGTTAGGTAATTAACTCTATTTAGTATGTAAAGACTAAAATTTGAAAAGCGTTAATATTTAAAATTTCTTGTTGCAAATTACAAACGTTACAGTTTTGCTTTTAAGAAGAAAACAAAAAACAGGAGGCGCGTATAAAATTTTGCCCATTGGTTTTGGTATAAAAAAAGGGGTTTTTGATGTTTATTGGCTATTTACAATTTGATGTTAGGATTACTTTTCGAAAACGTTTGTTACATTTTACAAGCCTTTACAAGAAAAAAGGTGTAGCATCTTTTTACGTCATTAATAAGATAATTGAATGTTTAATTAAGAGCATGTTTTGTTATATAGTCCACGTACAAATTTACAAGTATTGTGCCAAATGCCAATCCAAAAATCTGCGGAATGGAAAAAAAAAAATATATAAAACGCTATCTATTAAGCAAAAAAGCGTTTGAAGTAGATTATTTGTGCAATGATTGAATTAAATCATATTTTTATATTGTTTAATTATATAAACAAAAATATTTATAATTTTTAAAATAGCTATATTTTACAACATCGTTAATTTTTTATGTATTATGAATATATTAAATTTTTTGTCAATAATTATAATAGAAAAATAAAAATTTCTAAATAATATTTAAATTTTGTCATCTTTTAAAATAATAATATATTATGAATGTATTAAAAAATTAAGTGAAAATATTTGCTTACAATAAAAAAAATCATTTTTAATAAAATTTTAAAAATGTTATCTATCTTTTTAATAAATTGAAGTATAATTTTAATTGTTTTTTAAAATTCATAGGTTTGATATTCTTTTATGATATATCAAATAATATCAAAAATATATTATATTGAAAATTTATTTTTAAATATTTATATTTCGCCAACCTTCTAAAAAAACTTATTTCAATAAACTAATTACCTTATATGCTATTATCCATTTTTAATTTTTAATATAATCAAGAAATTTTATAATTCATTTTCTATTATGATTCATTTCCAAAAAAAAATTATAACTAATAATTTTATACAAAATAATTAAACGAAATCAAAATTTACAAATAATTTATGATATACATAAAAATATAATATTTAATTTTTGATATAACCAAAAAGATTTTAATTCATTTTCTGTTATGATTCATTATTAAAATTTTATACAAAATAATTAAACAAAATCAAAATTTACTATAATTTAATATTATACACATTCAATTACTACTTTGCTTAATTTTGTTTTCTCTTATCAAAAAATATTTTTAAAAAACATACTATATTGTCAACATAACAGCTTATTATAAAATATTTTACTATGATTTAGTTCTTAAATTATACAAAACTAAATAAATAATAAATTACCTTGTGCAGGTTATCATCTAGTTATGATATATTTGGTGTTGATAATATATGTGTTATTAGACCAATCTCCAAGCGGGCGGCTTAACACCAAATATAATGTGAAAGAAGCTCCGATCGAACGATAAAAATATGTTGAATCGTAATTCAAACACTTATCCGGTTCGGCTTCCGTTTCAATTTTAAAAATATTAATTTAAAATTTTCTTTAAGTGTTGGGCTTCCTACTGGATCAAGGTATCGATTAACTGGACCAAGAAATTGAGTTTTGCTTGCATTACAAAAACTTTCTATATTTGTTTTTCAATAGAACCCGTCTTACTTAAGAAACGCTACTTGCACTAGCGGATTCGAACACCATAATATACTGTGTATTATTGGATGGTAATCCTTTCATTAGTACAAATATTTGGTTTCAATGAGATTTCCAAAATGTATCTCTAAATTTTTAAACCGAACCGGAATAAAAGTTGATTCCATTCAAAACCTATTTTTCTAAACCAAACCGAATATCCAAACATACTTCCAACTGTCATACCCATACCCGACCATGGGCATTTGTGCCTTTAGAAAGGGTTAGCTCATCTTATCACTTTTTTGAGAAAGGTAGATTTGATCCAAAACATAATCAGACGAATATCTGCCTTATCCCCAAAAAGGACCGTCTAAGAGCGATGACAGAATTCAGACCGATAAGCTTATGCAACATAAGCTACAAGATTATCTCAAAAATTCTTTGCAAACGACTAAGGAGAGTACTACCGACCATTATTTCGGAGACCCAATCAGCTTTTATGGCTAGACGCCTAATCACAGACAATATCTTGCTAGCGCAAGAGAATTTACATGCCTTGCGCACAAATCTGAGTTGTAAAGAAAAATTATTGGCAATCAAGACGGATATGAGCAAAGCATATGATAGAGTCGAATGGGGTTTCATAGAAGCTCTTCTCCTAAAGCTTGGCTTCTCGGAAAAATGGGTTAAGCTGTTGATGTTCTGCATCTCTTCTGTCTCGTATCAAGTTTTAATAAATGGAGAAGCTAAAGGAAGGATAAGGCCATCTCGGGGTTTACGACAAGGAGACCCGCTCTCTCCATTCTTGTTCATCTTATGTACAGAGGCTCTTATCTCCCTCCTTAAATTAGCGGAAGAAGAACAACGTATTACGGGATTAAGGATTGTCAGAGCAAGCCCTAGAGTTTCCCATCTTCTATTTGCAGACGATAGCTTATTCTTCTGCAAGGCAGAAGTCCTGCAATGTGCAGAGATTCTGAAAATAATTCATTCTTACGGAGCAGCTTCGGGACAACAGTTGAACGCTGCAAAATCCTCGATTCTCTTTGGAAATAAAGTTGGTCATCCCCTTCGCGGAGAGATAAAAAAGGCTATCGGAATATCCAAGGAAGGAGGTATGAGAATGTATCTAGGTCTTCCCGAACAAATATGCGGTTCAAAAAAAAAAGTTTTTGCATATGTACAAGATCGATTGAACAATCGGATTAATAATTGGTCGGCAAGACTCCTTTCAAAAGGAGGAAAATAGGTCCAAATAAAATATGTAGCTCAAGCCATTCCGACATATGTTATGTCGTGTTTCTTACTCCCGCAAGGTGTAACGGATAACCTTCGGAGCGCGATTTCAAATTTTTGGTGGAGTTCGAAACAAAATAGCATAGGCATGCACTGGATTGCTTGGGACAAAATATGTACCACTCGAGAAATGGGAGGGTTGGGCTTCAGAGATCTACAAGATTTCAACATCTCTTTGCTAGCAAAGCAATTGTGGCGACTTCTACAATACCCATCTTCCCTTTTGGTTAGGGTATTGCGAGGAAGATACTATAGAATGTCAAGCCCTCTAGATGTACGTAAGTCATACTCCCCATCATATGGTTGGAATAGTATCATGGCCGCAAGACCCTTACTTCTCCAAGGACTCCGAAAGACCATTGGGTCGGGATGTAATACCCGAGTTTGGAGCGAACCTTGGATCCCGGTTATTCCGGCGATACCCGCCAGAGGAATTGGTCCCGTAATAGACAGAAACCCAGACCTTTTAGTTCACTAACTTATGAGAAGAGATACAAAAGAGTGGGATACTCAGATTCTCAGTGATCTTATCCATCCCGACGATATACGCCTTATCCTCGGGATGAGACCTAGCCAACACTTCACCCTGGATGGGTATGCATGGAATCACACAAAATCGGGGACCTACACAGTCAAATCAGGATATGAGCTAGCAAAACGATTAAAATCGGATCAGAAGCCGGTTGAGATGACGGAACCAAGCATCACTTGTCTGTTAAGCCAAGTTTGGAAGATTCGGGCGCCCCCAAAACTTCAACATTTTATGTGGCAAGCCCTTTCGGGTTGCGTGGCCACCTGTCAAAGGCTAATATTCCGACACCTAGGTACAAATAAGAGGTGCCCCCGCTGCGGTGCACCAGAGAAAACGATTAACCATATGATATTTGAATGCCCCCCCCCCCCGCCTTTCAAGTGTGGGCTCTTTCGGACTTTCCGTCCCTTCCGGGTTGCTTCCCGAGCTCATCTCTATATGGAAACATGGATTTCCTATTTTGGAGGATCAAAGAAAGTGAGCTTCCAGCTCCTCAAAGGGATATTTTTCCGTAGATCATTTGGTTTATTTGGAAGGTAAGGAATGATAAAGTCTTCAATGGGAAGACCGTATCACCTTTGGATACCGTGCAACATGCTAATATAGAAGCAGAAAGTTGGCGGAAAGCAAATGAAAAGGAGATAGATGAAGAGAAAGAGAAAAGGCAAGGTGCAGAGGCCCCCGATGAATCCGAGGAGCTTCTTGTGATCCCCCGAATCCCGACTTGTCAGATTGATGCCTCTTGGATCGATCATGGACCGGTTAGTGGACTAGGGTGGTATCTGACAGACACAAGCGGACACACTACCACCGGACAACAAGGATGCAGAAGAAGCCTGTCAGCTCTACATGCGGAGATGGACGGACTAATTTGGTCACTGGCATGCTTGAGAGATAGAGGGTTGCAAAGAGTTTGTATCGAGACAGATTGCTCCAACCTGATTCAGATGATCGAGTAACCCGTGTACTGGCCATCGTTTAGATCAGAGTTAGATTACTTGTGCTTTCTTAGGAATTCCTTCGAGGAATGCTTTGTACGTTTTATTCCTCGTATCAAAAATGTCCGTGCCGATTTCCTTGCTAAAGAGGCGAAAGCACGTGGTATTATATTTTCCCATGTAAGTTATACTCGGTTAAGAGAGATGGGATCGATAAATCCCGTATCTACTAACCAAATTTGATTTAATATATGGATGTTAGTTGAAAAAAAAAAAAAAAAAAAGGGTTAGCTCAATCCTAAAATGGGTTTGTTTTCTACCTCCGAGCGAGTTGCTTCTACTCTGTAAAAGGTCTTTGTGTACAGTTTTATTTAATAAACTAGCCGACAAAAACAAAATAAAAACTTTGAACACCTAAAATTAAGGTTAATGGCTTACAAGTGGAACTTATATGTCTTTATATGATATGAACAAGTGTCCCCCTTGCACTTTGAATCTTTGATTGCTCGAGCCGTTATAAATTTGCAACTTGTTTTCTGTTACAATTGGGGACAAGTAGCCAATTAAACACCATAACTCATTTGAGACAACAATGGACTTTGCAATGGTCGGCATTATAATCCGAAGCGTTAGGCAGGTAGGTCCACATTAATGACTGCATATTTCTTAGGATATGTACATACTTTATTATTTGAACAAAAAAAAAGTACATACTTTATTTATTTATTTATTTTGTTCAAATGTACATACTTTATAAACTATTCTATTATATAACGGAAAAGATTGAAACTACTCTTGAATAAAGGAGAAAGTTCGATTCATGACTATAAGAATAAGAAACAAGTGACCGATTCACATATGTTAAATTATCAATTTAACTATTTTTCTCGTTCAATTCAAAATTAAACAATGTATGCTTTTGTTTAACCTCAACACACGAAGATAAGAGTGTGGAATAAATGAATGGCTAATAGAGGCTACCTTTGATGACATGAGATGAGATAAGATAACGGGTTTGTGCCACGTGGCAGAATCAATGGTCCAACAATGTTACGATAAGGCTCGACGACGATCCAAGAACTCTGTTCAAAGCTCTTCGTTATTTTTATAAAACTGTGNGCAGCCTAGCGGAGAAATTGCGAAGCTCAAAGCGATTGACATTTTCGTCCTCGTCTCCCCTGTCAAAGTTAAGCGCATAGCTCGACGGATCATAATGAAAATCCGTCGTATGGCGTCGAATATGCTTCCCGTGGCTGGGAACACCACCACCACCAACGACTCCTCCGCCGCCGATCCGATTGATCAGATTTTTGCATTTTTCTTGCGATTTGGACAACGTTCGAGTGAGTCTGGGAGATTTGCTCTTGATTACGCCACGTGGGCTTTGTGTAGATTTCTCGGTTGGAGTCGTCGGAGATGATGGCCGGTCGGAGATATCGTGGGCATGATTGGTCGTACGGAAACAGTCGGCGATGCAAAGCGTTGATTTGAGTTTCTTTTTCAGAGACAAGTGTCTCATTGATTCGCTTCCCATTTCTACAAAACCAAATGTTTTTTCTGCAATTTTTTGTCTTATGATCTTCTAATTAACAGATTGAAAACAAAATCAAAATCTGTATAGGATGAAAGAAAACAAAAAAATAGCGATCGCGAGATATTTGGCTGATTTTCAATATTTCTTTTGTTAGAATCAAATGTTAAACCAAAAGTTCGGAGGAGAAGTTGGAATTTTACTATTTAAGGAATATTTGAGTTTCCAATTAAAATGAGGTTCATTTTTGTTGCAAGTTATATATTAGACTCGTGGCCTATTTATTGAGGGTAAGAGTTTTGGCAATTTCTCTCAGTAATTTTCTTTTAATTTGTTGGATTTGTGAAGGATTTCACACAATCTTATCATAATTTTTTGAATATCTTGTATGTATCACTCGTATCCTCCATCCGGTTTGTTTTTCACTTTTCCAATTTTCTGTGTAGTCCAATTTCTTTTTTTTCAAATGATTTTCTTTCCTTCCTAAAATTCTTTCCTTTTTCTCGTTATTATCAGTTTTTTTTTTGTCATTAAGATTTCAAAACTGAAATATATGATGAAATACAAGTTAAGATACAAAAATATATTGGGAAATCTCCGGAAACAAAACACAAAAAAGGGATACGATACGAAAAGAGGGATACTAGCTAATGAACATTCGACACTAAAACTAGGACTGTTGAAACGATCTTCATCCACGATATTTTCTATAAGAACCGATTACCTCGAAACTGAACCAAGAAACAAGAGACTCGGGCATAACCAACACCAAAACGAGAACTACTCCAAGAAAACATGCAATTTATAATCGAGGATATCGTTGTAAAAACGTCATAAATTTGGGTTTAAAACGGATATACGACAAATTTAAAACGTCATAAATTGCTCGTCGTAGGTCTGTATTTGTCATATCATTAGTTGGGGAATATCAACGATTTTTTGGGGAAAAAACTGTAAAAGGTCAATCGAAAAGATTTCATAATGTAGTTGAAAATTATACGTTGCAAATGATTCGACGTAAATTCGTCGTAAAATATTATTGTAAAGCGGTCGTCATATATGTTATAAATTCGTCGTAATTAATATCGTTGTAAAGTGGTCGTAAAAAAATCGTTGTAAATTTATCGTAACTATGATCATTGTAAAGTGGTCGTTGTAAATTCAACGTAACCTTTTAGCGTAACTTCATCATAAAATACTAATTTTTTAAGTTTTTTTAATTTAAATAATAAATTTTTAATAAAAATAATTCAAATTTATCAAAAATAAAATTTAAGATACAAAATGATATTTATAAAATTCAAATTACAAAAAATATAATCTTCATTTAGATTGACATCAGCAAAAACTTTTGTCGTCGTCGCTGTTTCCTGAGCTTGTCGTTCGAATTCAGATCACTTCTCATTTTTTTTTTGAGCTAACACGTGTCCGCTAGGCGCTGCTGAATCTTTTTGACATTTACTTTGCAAAGTTTGCTCCAAAGCCAGGTTATCAACGACAATGCTTTCGAAGAGATTATCGTACCCTTGAATATGCACTTCATACTTCGCATGTAATATCACAATCTTCGTATGAGCGCGACATTCAACTCCAAGTGTAAAGCAACTGGATCATCCATATATTGCATGTCATGTTATGAGGCGGGAGAGACTTCTCGAGTATATCCTATCCCAAAGGTTCGTCTATATTTCTTAGTCGTAACCTAGAAAATAAAGGTTTAATAGACTATAATACGTTAGATAAAAATTAAAAAATATATTAGTAAAACCAATTTATACTTTCTAGAAAATCCTATCAGAACCCCCAAACTAGACCGAGCTACCTCCTAAATATAAATGAGACAGCTATGTCTAAAGCTCAATAACCTTCGCAGCAGGCCCGACCCTGAGCCCAAGCAAAACAAGCATGGGATTGCGGTCCTCTCCTAATAAAAACAAAATTCGACCCTTAAATAAATAAAGATCTACTTAGTTTAGTGGTTTATTTATGTAGTTTCTTCAATAATGTCACGAGTTCAAGTTTTAAGTGTTTATTTTTTTTTTCCAATAAATCAGTTAACTCAGTTATGAAACGGTCTAAATTTTTTTCCCTAGCTTACGGCCCATTATAACTCAGAGTCGGCTCTGCTTCGCAGTCACCTCATTATAAATTTTTTCGGATTGAGCATTGACAAATGACATGTCCTTTCTCATGTAGGAAGCCGCAATTAATTCAGTCATCAGAGCAATTACTTTTGTCATCGGTGGGAGATCATCTCCATTTGCCTAAAAATAAAAGAGAAAATATTAAGAATAATAACTTATATTTAAGAAAAAAAATAATTTAAAAAAAAAAAATTTAGTATTGCCAACTGTAAATGTATTTCCACAAAAATTGTTTGGCCGTAAGTATGCAGTGTAGGCAACAAACCATCTAGACCGACACTCAACCGAGGTGTCGAGAACTTACCGAAAACAACCTCCGAATGAGGGTCTATCCAATAAAGTACAAGCCTTTGGAGACTTTAGTCAAGATGAAGGTGGGTTTTGCCTGATTCCCATTGATCTTCCATATTCGCTTCTAGTCCGTGACCGTGTTATAAAGCTGTACGTACGCCTTTGCATAAAATGCCTCCTTGACGGTTTCGTTGATTCCGAGGTTCTACGTGAACTTTTTCTGAAAAATAAAATTAAGAATAGGTTATGTTAGTTATGTAAATTTATAAAAATTAATCAATTTAAAAAATAATATAACTAGTGAATTTAAAATAATAATAATAATACCGCGAATCATTTTAACCACGTTTTCTTAACTTCGTTCGGATTTTTGTATCAATTCACATGAACCTCGCGGAAATAGGCCAGATAGTGGCGGACGCTGCCAATCCGGCTATGCTATCCACAGTAAACGTGAAACAATAAATAAAAATTAAATCCTTAAAAAAAAAAGATTTTACCATAGGGTTCCGGGAATCTTAGTTGGGTAGACGGCGTCTGAGTCTCCAACACAAACTTGGTCATGAATCAAGACTGTATACGACTAGAACCCATGGGGATCCCACTAAGGGTCGGTCCCGAACCAAGAGCATCCTCCCACATAAAATGAATATAATGCTTCTTATGTGGGGCAAATATATGATAAAATTAAAAAAAAAAAAAAAATTATAATCCTAAAATCATCATTTTAAGTAATATTAACAAAAATACAACTTCTAATTGTTCAGATATTTGCAATCCTAAATCTAACCAAGTTTATATTCCTAAATATAACATAATTTCCAAACCTAAATCTAACAAAAACAATTACAATCCTAAATCTAACAAAACAAAATTACCATCCTCAATCTAACAAAAATTACAATTATAAAATACTCTACAACCTAATCTAAAAACTAATTCTCTTACTATTAACTGAGAAGTAATTTAAGTTAAAATGCTTTTTTTATTTCAATTTTATTAGTTTTTAACCCAAAAAAATGTGACATGGCTAGTAAAAAAGATGACATTTTTAGCAAAAAAAAATGACATGTAATTTAGAAGAGATTTTTTAACAAAAAAATGAAATAGAATTTAAAAATCAAAACTAATGAATTCCGATAATGTTTAAATATATTTTAAAATATTTGTGAATATAACTTAGGTAGACCTGATCATAATAGTTATAATTATAAGGTTTATCTGTACAGTAACAAAAAAGTTTGGCAAGGTAACTTATAAATTTTAACACACCAAAAATATGAACCAAATAAAAATGAGGAAATTCCTAAAAATAACCTAAAATTTAGTTTTTTTCAAGAAGTATAAACCTCCTATTGTATGTTTGGCAAAAGTAATCCAGAAGGATAGTGAAACTACAACTCGCTCTCTTATGACCAAAAAAAAAACGTTTGCCACTTTGACAGTTTTATCTCAGAGACATCTTCTTACGAAGTCTACTGGTTGTAAATTTCTTACCTAAAGAAGTGTACTTCGTAATTATTTCTTAAATTTTAATTACAAAAATCATAAAAAATAATTTGATAAACAATTTGTATACATAATGAAAACATATACATTTGGCATCTATAAAAACAAAATTTCATACAAATGAATCAATTTAAATTAACAAAGGCAAATTAGGTTAGAAACCAATACAACTCTCATAAGTCTTCTAAAGAAGTTTACTAAATAACTAAATTTTAAATTTTAATTATAAAAATTACAAAAAATATTTTTATAAAAAATTATATACATAACCAAAACATAAACAATTGACATGTGTATCAAATAAAATTCATAAAAATGAATCAATTTATAAGTTTCATGAGTATACGGTTCAAAAGGGTTAGGGTTTGAGGTTTAAAGTTTAGGGTATAAGAGTGTAATTGTTAGAGTAAACACAAATTCAATATGAATCATAGTTTATGGTTCGGTTAATGATTTAGGGTTCATATCTTTGATATTTTAACTGTAAATTGTGAATATGCTAACAAAATTATTGTTTGATATGAGTTTTAATCTAAAATATTCGATTTAGGGTTTATAGTTAATTGTACACATGAATGGGGTAATTCAGCTATAGTCAACCTTCAACTAATTCTAGAAGGATGTGGAGTAAGGGAGAACCAAAATGAGCTCTATTCCTCTGCGTCGACCTATAAATTTTGGAATTCCTAACAGATGCTACTGGAGTTTGCTTAAAGTGATGAAACCAATGTACAGTACAGACGAGTATCCGGGTAGGATGTTCTTTGGAGGCAAGGATTATAAGGTAACGAGACTGTTTTGGTGTTATTTTGCGATTGGTTTTATTTGAATACGAAAGCCCCATCTAGTCAAGTGGTGGGATCAGGTTATGATGGAGAAATTTCAAGAGCTACTATGTGCCCTGGACAAAGAAGGAAACTGCATTTGTGTCCTCGAAAATGGTGATGGGCAGGAAGCACATAATTGGATTGTGGCAGAGCTAGCTCAATTAAAGGAGCTAATTCTGGAGAAGAAGCATTTCAAATGTCTCGAGCTGGTGAATGTGATGGTACATGTTATAGTTCTTGTAGGTTTGATCATCTACTTTGTGCTAGCTTGAGTATATCTTAGTTTAGGATTGATTTCATATGCTAATTTTAAGACTTATAATCAGTGACCCTTAAATGTTTGTTTTTTAAAGGGTCTACTTTATATGTAATTTTGGATTGCGTTGAATGTTTTGTACCATATTCCTAAATTATGTGTATTTTTGTATTCTAGAAAATATAGAGACTTTGTTGTCATTGTAAATCGATTATGCCAACACATTCGGTAAACAAAGATCCAACCATGTGTGCAACCATATCTTAAGAAGCACATTCGCCCTCCTTTGCGATTATCCACCTCGAAATGCCACAACAATTCTTTTGTCACCCATTCCCATAAACATGTGTGAATCATTCTCTGTAAGACAACCAAATTCAAACCACATTAGAAATCAGTGTCGAATAAGTAGACTTCACCTGAAGTCTGTTACTAATAAGCTAAATACCTAATAACACAAGAAAATTAATTAAAGCTTAACTATAACAAACAAACATGTCAAAATCATACATAAGCAAGACCAATAAATCACACAAACTTAAGAGTCAAAGAATCAATATTATTTGTTACAAATTTCAGATAAATGAATTTTATCAAAAAATTGAATATGCAAACTGACAATGGCTAATAAGCTGAGTGTCTTATAAAACAAGAAAACTAATTCCACCATACCTATAAAATATAAACATGTAAAACTGATACGGAAGCAAGTACACTTACTAACACAAGCGCAAGACCAAGAAAATTTTAAAAAAATCGTTATAAATTTGATAAAAATGCGTTTAAAAAAAGTAAAAACGCAAACGTCTAAAAAAGTCTACTTTAGTAGACTAACAATGAAGTCAACACAAGTAGACTTCTGTATTTCAGGTTCCTTTTGCAATGCCTAAAGATGAGTGGACTTTAGGTGAAGTCTGCTCACTCTGAGAAGTCTTCACCTGAAATCTGCTTAAAAAGGTAACAATTGACCAAAATTTAACTTTTTTGGAGTAGATTTCGTCAAGCTCAGTAGACTTCTAAAAGTAGACTTCACATGAGAAGTAAACTACATCGATGTCAGATTTGCAATTGACCAAGTTTGATTTTTTCGAGCAGACTTCGTATGAAGTTTACAATGGGTTAGTTTTGAGGTTGATCAACCATTAAATTAATTAAATAGCAGACTTCGTACACTTCGTACGAAGTCTGCTACACTAACCTGCTTCTAACAGAGTCTTCTTTTGAAGTCTACGCCATTTTTGTGGTTCTCAAAGAAAATTGCGCAAACTTCAACCTAAGTCTACAATCAGAAATCAGTACACACGATCAATCGCAGCACGAAACTGAAAATTCACGAAAAATCAACTGAAAAATTACCTAGCAATAGTTTTAACTTTTTTGACTATCGAGAACTTTGATTCTAGCCACCACCAAAGAAGTTCAATCGCTATGGATGACCAAATCGCCGGATACGGCAATATCTTAGAACTTCAATTTTTGAAAAGGTAAATTAGAGAGGTTTTAGGATGAAAATAGAAGAATAGAAAGCTATGAGAGGAGATAATGAGTTTAGAGTACTCAAAAATGGGTTGTTGAATCTTTAAAAGCTTCAAATTGGTTGAAAATAGTGGTTGGGTGAATTGATGATGATGGCGGCATTTTCGTGAATAAGTGAGAAGGATGAGAATTTGTTGGTCATTTGGATTTTCGAAAAGAAAAAAAAACAATGGTAATTTCGTGAATATATGAAACTGAGAATGGTGGATTTACAAGAAAGTGGTTAACGTTGAGAGAGATAAAAAAATGGGTTAAATTTACAATTGACCTCAATTTTGAGATAGTTTTTGCAAGTATCTCAACAAAAATACTAAAAAAGTTACGTAACATCACATCATAACATGTAACATGAGTTATAACTTTATAACAGCTACATATTATGCGGCTAACCTATGTTAGAAAAACAGATTTATATGATGTAGCTTTTAATTTAAGAAATGTATACACATTGGTCCAAACAATCTTAGTCAGACATGAATCATATATTTAAAATTATTATAATAAAGAAAGAAAACAAAATAGAATTGACGATAAAAATTATTACTGTATTTGAATTACTTTTTTGAATCTGATCAATTTGGGAGTATCCAGAAAAATAACTTATACCATTTAAGCACAGTAATCAAGCATTTTAAAGTTTGTTTTAAATAAGTATAAGTATATTTCATAACTATTTTTTTCAAACCATATAGAAATAATTTATATAAACTAAATATATTTTATAACTATTTTTTAGTAGAGGGTGAGAATAACCACCTAATTAATATTAAAATTAAAGTTTAGAATATATCTTATAAATTTTGATGAGGTTAGAGGAATGGAGAGATCGAGAGAGAATGAGATTTGTATGAGAATGAGAGGAAAAGAGAAATCTGCATGAGTTATATAGAGTTTGATGTCGACGTAAATTTATCTTAATTTTGCAGCGGAGTTACAATGAATCATCGTAATTTCATTATAAAGTTATTTAAATTAATTTTGATTTTACCTAAAAAAAATTTTCAATTTATAATGGAGTTAAGAAGAATCGTCATAACATTGTCATTATTTAAATTTATAAAATTGTAAAAACAAATTCACGCACTCGAGAATATAAAATGTTGAAATTTATGACAGATTTATAATAAATTATCATAGATCCGTCGGAAAACCTTTTAAATATTTTGAAATCGGCATGAAATAAGATTTGAAAATTATTTTTAATATTACAACGCAGTTACAAGGATTCGTCGTAAACTTAAAATATATTTTACAGTTAATAAAAGTACAAATATCAAATCTTATATGTAACGATGAATTTACGATAATTACTCGTGTGGACCTTTGTGGTGTAATAATATGAAGTAAAGTGAGATGTTTCTTCCGCTAGACTTACCGCAACAATTGATCCTTCAACTTTTGCTTGATTTTTGGTCTTTCTCTTCAAATGTTTCATGAAACGTTCGAAGGAGTACATTCATCAAAACTGAACAGGTACAAAGCGAGTTGTGCTTGGAGGAGGAAATAGATAGGGAGATGTTGCATAACATCAAAAAAATGCCAATGGGAATATCTTCTCCGAATTGCACAACAATATGGGATATTAGCATCTAGTTGTGCAGTTAAATCTTCTCACAAGGTTTGTGTTCTAAGATCCCGAAAAATGTTTCAATGCCTGCATTGAGATCAACTAACAAATCTCAAATACATACACAATTTATACATATAATTTCAACCCCCTTTACTGCAATTGCTTCATGGATAATTGGTGGTAGAGTTTCAGCAAATACAAAAGGAAGTAGTCGTTGCATAAACACATGACAATCATAACTCCTCATCTCTGAAAACTTTTGCCATTTCTCAACACATTTACCAAGATTTGAAACGTATCCAGTGGAGAAATTCACTTCAAATGCCACCTAATTGAACATAGTTGACTTTTCTTCCGCACCCAACCGAAATATAGGAACTAGTGCTTTCCATTGCTGGTAATATACAACTCAGTTCTTGAACAAATATAGGGCAAGTACATTCTTGACTTTCCGCTGTCTTTGGTTCTTTCCGGCAAGTTCAACATTGTATGTATGATGTTATCAAACATTCACCACATCAAGATTGTGTATTAGCAAATGATCCTTACAGTATGAAAGTTAGGTGAAAATACTTTCTTATGCCAATTATGATGCTCGAGGTATCTGACTGGCATTTCAGCTCGAATGTGCCAATTACACATGATGCGGGTAAATTTAAACTTCAAGTTTTATCCTAAACAATAACTGCAAGTGCACATCAATCACATTAGTATATAAAGAGATTGAATCAACAAAGATTGTCGATTTGCGAAGTTTCCTAGGTTTTTAATTTCTTTAAACCAAATTCAATTAAATGGGGGGTTTTGTGTCACGGTTTGTAGCAAAGAAATTAAGAAAACAATAACGAAAATAAGCGTTGTAAATCAATAACTATGAAGGTTTGGTTCAAGGGAATCTTCGGAGTTCGAATCAAACAAGTAAATAGATAGGATTTTATGTGACTTAGTCGTCTAGGTTCATTAAACTAAAACACAAAAATATAATCGCCCTACATTCGTAGATCCGATTACCTATGTTTAACTACTCCGTAAGTATGCTTTCATATCTTACGACGCAGCAGTTCACACATTAATATCGAGTTTGTATACGCTCACAACGCTCTGTAAGTATACTTTTGTATCTTACGACCCAATTGCTCGTCCATCCTAGATCTGGTTAATAAATTCAACACGTTAGTGGTTTTATCAATCCTAAGATCAGTTGCTATACCATCAGTAAAGTACATATGCAATAAAAACAAGAATAAACGAAGATACCTAATGATAATCATATTTCTATCAACCTAATATCAAAGATCCATAATTAAACCCCTTCGAAACCCCTTTTAAACCAACTAATAAACTACTCGCACATAGAAACTCAGATAAACATTTAATTCATGAAAAGATGCGATTAAATTAAATTAAAAAGAGGGTTTATATAGCTTCTCCAAAAAAGTTGTAGAGATAGAGATCTTCTCCCGTGAAAGTAAAAGTAAAAGATGAAAAGCTAAGAACTAAGAACTAGGAACTAAAAAGTAAAACAAAAAGCTATGAACTCGAGGGCTGCTGTAAACGTCTAAGTGATGATGTCAAGCTCGCTTCTAAAACCCTAAATCGTTTGGCTTTTATAGATCATCAAGAGTTGGGGCAGTTTGGTATTTTCCGGTTGATCAAAAGTCTTGCATAATCGAATGAGCTTGGATTTGGGTTTGGCAAACACGTCTGCTTCTGGCCGATAGCTAAGCATGATTTTCCGGTAGTTGAGGAGTTGGAGGACCGGTGGTTTCTCTTTGAAATTTCTGCGCTTGCTTTTTTTTCACGGCAGCAGAATAGGTCTTTAATATTTTGAGCATATATGGAGATCTAACCATGGGATCGCCTTCAAACCACTTCGCTGTCGTCGGTAACTCGTTTCTCTATTTTTTATAGGAACATGAGCCATATCAAGTTCCTAAAAGGGCTCCATCGGATCTGATACTTCTAGTGATCAGAATTTGTCCAAATGCTGTTTTGCTCCAAAAAAACTCCAAAAGTGTCAACTTCATCCACGTTATCTAAAATGACTTTTGAAACCAGAAAATATGAAAATCACTTGAAAACTTTTAAGAACCAACATAAAACACCTGCAAAAGATCTTGAAAGCTATAAGGTGTAAAATATAGGTGTTATCAACCCCCCCCCCCCCAAAACAAATGATTGTTTTATATGATAAATTTGCGCTTCGAGATCATATCCAGATAGTTACACATATTGGGGGGGGACACATACAAATTTTTTCTTCCTAAACAATTGTTTGTTTCTCCGGTATGAATAATTGATTGGAAAAAATTTTCGATGGCAATCAAACCCGCTTGTTTTCCGAGAATGTTTCAGTTAAAACACTTATGCCTGGTTGAGGTAATACAAACAAGATAACCTTTATGCATAGTCTAACCTGATAGCATTTCGTATGTAGGGATGTTGCTTATTGTCCACATAATTACCGCACGCGTCGTAAAATTATTTTTCCTTAAACAATCATACGTACTAACCCAATCATACCACAACAATTTCAACTCATTGATAAGAGGCTGTAGAAATACATCGCGAGACCACTTTGAATGCTAAGCACCAGGCACTAAAATATTTAAGAATATAAATTTTCTTTGCATGCACATATCTGGGGGGGAATTTATAAGGCGTTACGAATACTGTCTACAAAGAATATTACCTCTCGTACATATCAAATGGACTAAATCCATCAGTGTAGAGACTAAGATAGACATTATGTTTCTATTTAGCAAAGTTTGGGTGTACCGTGTTAAAGTGTTTCCACTCTTTTGCATCTGACGGATGAGTGACTTCTCCATCTGTCTATGAATGTTCGGTATTTCGTCTCATTGACGAAGCTATCCTTTCAGATTGATACATTCATTTCAACCTATCAGTTATAAGATGGTACCACATCCGCTGATACATTACCTTATTGTGGCTAGCACTTTGCGGCCTATATCTTGGCTTTTGGAAAATTTGACATTCCTGTAGCTTATTATTATCTTTCTAAAAAAATCATACAATTATCCACACAATCATCAATCATCTCAGAAGGCAACCCAAAACTAAAAACCAACTTCTAAATGTCATAAGATGTTTTAGCAGCTAAATTGTCCTCTAACAAATATTCTTTAATTAGATTAGCATAATCATCCATGCAAACCACACATAAGTTAAGAAATGTTTTAATAGTCATAATATTAACTGCCAACGACAATTTAGAATGCCCTTCTCTACATCTATTGTAGAGTGGCTGATTTATAGCATCTTAACATCTCGTAAAATCTTTTAGCATCTAAATTGGATTCCTCAATAATATTATTATTAGCATATATTGATGCAGTTGTAACCATATCATGAATCCTATCATGTTCTTAACTTTGCTCCTTATGATAATCAAATTGATGATGTTCTTGATCATAACTATGCAAATTATAGATTCATCCAAATTAGCCCTGGGCAAATTATTAGATCCCTCTCGTTCGTCGGGAAATCGCCCTGTAAAACCATCATTTGATCACAAATTCTTAAAGATAACTTAAAAAAAAAATTCGGGTAACCAATCGGTTCCGGGTAAGAACCGGAATCGAACCGATACCCACTGTTCTAAAACTAAGGACCCGTCGGATAAAAAACTAATAACCGATCCGAACCGGTTATTTCGGGTCGGTTCCGATTCGGATTTTCGGGTTCGTGTTTTTTGCCCAGAGCTAATCCAAATCAATAGCTTGATGATAGTTAATATTATATTTGACATACATTCCTACTATGTTAAAACCGGAAAAATAGTGCGGCATAAATACTCTATTTAATAAATGTTTTCACAACATATCAATAAAAATAAATATCATATTCATGTATTTGAGACATGGACAGAACACCTTACAACTTTCCATCATAATTTGCATGCTTTTGGCATTACCAATGAATATTTCAAGTCTGCATTTTAACTCTTTCGTCAACATTCCCTCCGAATCCTTATGCGTATACTTCCATTTTCTTAATTTGTAAATATACATATCTGTTTTTTTTTAAAATAAAACTGAGAGTTTTATGTTTTTTTGTGAGTTTTCTTTTTCACAAAGAGTTGCATTTATAGATATTTTTCATGAATTTACAACGGCTTTACAATGAAAGTTAACAACGACCTACCATCGGATACAATTTACAACAAATTTCCAACAACTTTAGGATAACATATTTCGCCGTTGAAAATTAGATTTATCGCAAAAAATAATGTGTTCACGCGCTCCAATTATTCTCGTAAAGTCGTCGTAACTTTGTCCACTTATAACATTTACGTCCAAATTACGACAGTAAACAAATTTGTCGTAAATCCCTCGTTAAACCCTTGTTAATTAACGCCGACTTTACAATGATTCTTTACAATGATTATTTTGTTGTAAAGTTACGAAAATTTTACAACGACTATATACCAGATTCTTCGTGAATTCATCGTAATTTATTTGCTAATTTACGACGGCACATTTTTATTGTAATTTTTCGCTACAAAATAAATGCTTCTTTATAGTGAAAAAAGTAACAACAATAGAAATGAATGCATGCACCAACAGTACCAGAAATTATTACAAATACCGATACTTTACAGAACCAAAGTACTTGCAATGACAAATGCTCAAAGTCCAAAAATCTCAAAACATCATCTTGGAAAACGTTAAAAAGACAAAAAAAAAAACTCTTACATGTGGAAATTCGCGAACAAACCTCTGGGATATACATGCCCATCAACAAAAGAGGCATCCATAGACTCATGAGATAGCATGCTTTTGCTAGGCATGATTCTATGTGTATCTCTTTTAGCGCTGAAAGCTCACACCATTAGCTTTTCCTGATTCACAGTTCCTTCTGTCTTATCATGAAACTTGAAAACTAGATCTTTTCCTTTGTTTAAATTTGTTGTCACCGTAGGGATAGGTTCCAGACAAAGTAGGGATTTATGCGTGATATGTCTATATTTTGCATCATGTTTCCTTCCATTAGTGTAAGTTCCTTATCATTTAGAAGCCTAATTAAGTGTCATTGTGTTGTATTTGATCATTTAGAGTCCTAGGGTGTAATTTGCATAGTCTTTGCATATTTTGTTGCATTTGGAACCTTGATCAGGTAAAAAGGACACTAAGAAGGCATGGATGGAGCTGGAGAAAGATTGCATAACACTTGGAGTTGAAAAGAGAACCAAGAAGAAGGAGTAGAAGACTTCTGGCGCTGGTTCGACGAGGCAGTTCGATGAAGCACGTCGAACCAGAATTCCAGGAGCTCGGTTCGATGACACGGTTCGACGAAGGACGCCGGACCAGAAGACCAGGGGCTCGGTTCGACGACATGGATCGATGAAGGTCGTCGAACCAAAATTCCAGGAGCTCGGTTCGACGACATGGTTCGGTGAACTCGTCGAACCAAACCTAAAACTTCAAGAAAAGAGCCGAAGAACAGGAGCTCGGTTCGATGACACGGTTCGATGAATGTCGTCGAACCATTTTTCCAGAGGTTCGGTTCGACGACATGGTTCGACGTGTTCGTCGAACCGAACCCAGACGACTTCTTTTTGGGTTCCTCATGGGTCCCTCCTATAAATACTCATAAGACCTAATTTTTATGTTAAGTTTTATTCCCTATTGTCTTGTCAAGAACTTTCTAGCCACTTTGAGAAAAGTCTTGTATTTGCTTTGAATCTTTTAAGTTTAATCCAATATCTCTTTTGAGTTTATCATTTTCTCTTCTCTAATCATGTTTAGCTTATCATTCACCTTTGATTTGATGTGCTTAAGGATGATTAGTGAGTAGATCCTTTAGGGA
>JAHZTW010000001.1:290594837-290607826 GCA_020283515.1 Alliaria petiolata
GGGGAGTATGGTATTTGACTTTGTCTTTTGTGATCTTATTTTTCTTTAGCATGCATATTTGAGTCTCATCTAAGGCATAGAAAAACCAAAAAAATGAAAAAATTTCGAAAATTTCAAAAAAAAATATCATTCAGTTTGCATTTGCACTTGTTAACATTTTAGGATTGAGTCTAGAATTTTTCTCATTTAGGTTGTTTGCATATGCATTGGGAGCAATGATGAGCCTATCCTTGTAGATTTTTAACTCTTGTAATCAATTCAATACCCTAGTTAGTAGTTCTTCAATGCTTGTGAATGAATTTGAAAGTAAAGAAGAACCATGCTTGGACCACCTCATTTGTCACTAGTTTTTGGTTGAAATATGGTCTTGAATTTGATAGCCAACTCTACTCACTTAAACCGAATTTGAACATTTAATTATCATGCTTGCATTGAAAGTGAATTCATGGATTGAAAATACTTGAGCTTTCTTACTCACTTTGCCACCCTCTTGCTAGCTCAAGTAGAAATCCTACCAATCCTTACCTCCTTTGAAGCCAATTGTTTTTGTGTGACTACTTGTGAGGTCTTTATTTCGATTGAACTTAGCATAAAGTGTTAGGTTTGAAACGACAAGTATAGACTTTCATGTAGATTCTAACCTTGCATTTTGAGGTTAGCTTTAGGCTTAGGATTTGGGGGTTTAATTGGTTATGATAATACTTGATGAGTTGTGGAAAAGTTGGGAAGAAAGAGATGATGGATAAAAGGGTTGGTGGAAAGTAAGGGGAAGAATGGTTTGAAATGGAGAGTCTTGGGTTTTAAAAAAGAATAGCTCTAAGTAAATAAAAAGTGTTAGGTGGTCTTAAGAAATCAAAAGAGCCAAAGGGCCAAAAGAAAAAAAATATATATAAATATATGTAAGGCCACCTAGAAATCAAAAGAAGAGCTAAGTTAATAAGTGTAGACTACTCCATTCACCGAAATTGCTAAGTTGAAGAAGTTCCCCCTTAAGGCTTTAAAAAGAGAAAAATGTTCGAAATTCAAAGGGTTTAGCAAGGCACAAAAGCCTTGATGAAAGGGTAGATTCTAGAGGGTTGAGTGAGCTAAAAAATGAATGAGAGGGGTGTAGGATCATTGATAGTATTTCGGGTAGATGATAGTCTATCCTTGTATGCATCACTTGTTTCTTACCTTTAGCATTATGCATATGGTTCAATCCTTTTGAGTGTTACCCTTACTTAAATGCAAAACCGGATGAATTGGGATCATTTTTATCACAAAACCCAGTCCTTAAACCAAATGAATTCACTAGCCTTGCAGTGTCATGATTCATGGTTTTGATCTTAATGAATGTTAAAGAGTTGGTTTGATAGGGAGACTTGTTTTTAGTACACTTGAATGTTGAGATGGACATGGCTAACTCTTTTGGAGTAGGAAGTATTCACATGCATTCTAGAATTAAGAACTAGGATATTGAGTCGATTATTATTGTTAACTATCTTGGATATTGAGCTCCCACTTTCAAACCTCTCTCCTTAGCTTGTGTTTCATTTGCTTGAGGACAAGCAAAAGGCAAGTTTGGGGGAGTTGATATGTCTATTTTTTGCATCATGTTTCCTTCCATTAGTGTAAGTTCCTTATCATTTAGAAGCCTAATTAAGTGTCATTGTGTTGCATTTGATCATTTAGAGTCCTAGGGTGTAATTTGCATAGTCTTTGCATATTTTGTTGCATTTGGAACCATGATCAGGTAAAAAGGACACTAAGAAGGCATGGATGGAGCTGGAGAAAGATTGCATAACACTTGGAGTTGAAAAGAGAACCAAGAAGAAGGAGTAGAAGACTTCTGGCGCTGGTTCGACGAGGCAGTTTGATGAAGCACGTCGAACCAGAATTCCAGGAGCTCGGTTCGATGACACGGTTCGACGAAGGACGCCGGACCAGAAGACCAGGGGCTCGGTTTGACGACATGGATCGATGAAGGTCGTCGAACCAAAATTCCAGGAGCTCGGTTCGACGACATGGATCGATGAAGGTCGTCGAACCAAAATTCCAGGAGCTCGGTTCGACGACATGGTTCGGTGAACTCGTCGAACCAAACCTAAAACTTCAAGAAAAGAGCCGAAGAACAGGAGCTCGGTTTGATGACACGGTTCGATGAATGTCGTCGAACCATTTTTCCAGAGGTTCGGTTCGACGACATGGTTCGACGTGTTCGTCGAACCGAACCCATACGACTTCTTTTTGGGTTCCTCATGGGTCCCTCCTATAAATACTCACAAGACCTAATTTTTATGTTAAGTTTTATTCCCTATTGTCTTGTCAAGAACTTTCTAGCCACTTTGAGAAAAGTCTTGTATTTGCTTTGAATCTTTTAAGTTTAATCCAATATCTCTTTTGAGTTTATCATTTTCTCTTCTCTAATCATGTTTAGCTTATCATTCACCTTTGATTTGATGTGCTTAAGGATGATTAGTGAGTAGATCCTTTAGGGACTTAGGGATGGGTTAGATTTAGGGATTTCTAATGATCAAATCTTGCAATCTAGGTTAGATTCTTCCATCTCTCTCTCTATTAAGTAGTTCTTAATGCCAAATAGCTAATTTTTGCTATTTGGATCATAAGCATTTCATACACCCACCAAGTGTTTGATGAAATGTTTGAACCAACTTAATAGGGGATTTACATTCCTAGCCTAACACATCATTAGTTGTCTAGGGTGTTTATCATGCTAATAGACTTGTAATCAATGCTTGCTCATCATTTTAATGCTAAAACATCATTAGTTCATTAGGGTGATTAATGAAGGGATTAGTACCAAACATCATGGATTAGTCTATAATTAGTGTTCTAGGCATAGAGATACCTTGATTAGTTGCTTAAATGATTGCAAGATTGCCCATTTAGACTCCCAAATCAATGAACCCATCCCTAGGTTTCGTTTTTAGCAATTTAAATTCTTGATTAGTAGTTAATTTCGTAATTAGCACTTGATTAGTAGTGATTAAGGCTTAGTTTCATATTATTGCACTTGTAGTGTGTCTCTTAGGTTGTGCTTTCTATTTTAATCATTGCTTGTCACCTTAAACTCCTTTCAATTTAGCTTAGCTTAAGCAAAACTTTGCATTCTTATTGAATCATCTCCCAAGATGGATTGATACCTCAAGTATTGCAATGATATGAGCAATTGAGGAATTGCTAAGAAGACTAAAAAGTCGTGTTTCAATGCGCCAGAAAACTGTTATCCAGATCTTCAATTGATTTTTTAACACGCAACTCACGTGCTTTTCTTCCGGTCAGATCTTGGACTTAAAGATACTGTCGCGTAATATCCAAGACTTCATTTGATATCTTCGGTCTCTCAGATTTTTCATCAATACCAATCTGCATCAGTTAACACATCGAACAAAGGGTCATTGGGCTGCAAAACAAAGATCAAATTAGCCCGAAAGTTCATTTACTTCTCTTTATGTAAAATTTCCAGGCTCTGTTTATTGGTAGGGGTGAAAGGGCATTTGATTTTGTCGTGGGTTAGCGTTTGGAATTGAAAACATCACTTCTTCACTCTTTCATACTCAATACCAATTTTGACAATCTTACCATTAGGCAGTTGGACATGTTTGAAGTTTCGTAAAGATTTCGAAACATCAAACAAAATTCTGACTCTGACGAACTCTTTGCTTTGTGGTTTAACAGGATATAAAGCTAGCTTTATCACCTGTCCAATCTCCTCTGCAATCTCCATGATAGTATCTCCTGTGTGGTAGGTTACCGGAATGTATAGTATCCCCTGTGTGGTAGGTTACCGGAATGTCGTACAACCGAATCCAGACAGGTAAAACCATAAGGTACTCGTCATGAGACTCTTCTACCCATCTTTCAATCACCACACACCAATCGTCCATCGTGCAGAATCCCACCTTCAAAACTTTTTGAATAACTTCCTCATATTTAAGAAAAATTGTAATGAGACATTTGACATAGCTACTCCACAAACCTTGTTGGTTAGATTGAACGCTCTCGCTAGATCCCAAATAGAACTCTTCATGCTTTGATTGTCTTGGTTGAGAAGCTGGCCCATTTTGATCATAACGTTCTACTTCGAATAACGGTATTTCTTATGACTAGACAGTAAAACGGTTTTTCTTCGTCAATAGACATCGACCTCAACACTTTACTAAACTCAAACCCCATATAAAAATGAACAGGACAACCAAAACTAGAGAGATTGACAGTAATTGTTATTCGACGATGATTTTCGTGAGAAATTACGTTAGAATTCTCGACAAATTCAATAAAACTTGTCTAAAGTTTTAGGTGGGATATGCAAAACTTTATTTAAACCATGTCCAATAGTTTACTCTATTGTTTACTTAAAATAAACAATTTTAAAAATAGAAAATGAGTTTATTCCAATGGTCTTTCTCTTATTTTACTCTAAAAAAATAATATTCCAAATTTATTCTATTTTTCGTTTAGTTATTATTTTTTATAAAACTTTTTACTTTACAAATAGAAAAATTCTACCCATTTATTATATATGTTTATTAAGAATTAAATAAAATTATTATTCTATTAAAATTAAACCATTACAACACATAAATTAAAAAATAATAATTAATACTATTTTTAATTATCACATTAGTGTATTTCTCACTTAAATATATATTTTTAAGTATAACATAAAACATTTATTTTTGTTTAGATATAAAATAAAAATGTATCAAAATTAAAGAATTATTTTATAAAAAAACAAAAATCAGTTCTGAAAATAGAGAACCCTATATGTAAGTCCAAATTTTGAGTTGCCTATATAGTTCTCTATTTTTAGTGTATGATATAGAGTATTGTTGTATCAGAAACTATGCCGGTCAATACTTATAAATAGGAATAAATTGAAAGGTATGTGTCCTCTTTAATTAACAAAGATATGTAGGGCCTTATCGAGCAATTCACAAGAAATTGAGCTCAAAGAATGTGTCAAAACAGATCCGACCTAATGAGTGAGCGAAATACACCAAGAGATAGAAGTAAATGGTTTTATTATTGACGATTTAGAGTATTTACAAGAGAAATGAGTTGAAACAACAAGTAGAGAGAAATGTATAGTATAGATTGTAAAAATAGGATTATGTCCCCTGATCTCTGTTTCTCATCTTGTTTCATAGCTCTAAAATCATGTTTAACGACTCCATTTACTCCGCTTGATTTTGTAATGATTGCATTTACTTTAGTGAATTCAGCCGTTTCTAGTCAAAGCATTGAATTATTCTTGCTAGAATAATTCCTTCAGTTTGTCATCGAAGTCGACTCTTAGTTTAATTTGTAGGTTTAACTTTCATCGCTTCTTTTTGGATTGAACGAGTTTTATTGCCTGACTTCATTAGAGCCCTTACACTACGGTAAGAAAGTTGATCTCGACGACGGACCTTTGGATTTTACTGTTTAATGTGGCTAAAATTCTGGGTCGCGATTTATATGCTAACAAATACCATTGCAAATGATTTTATTATAAAAATAGAGTTTAAAACCAAAAATAATTTTTCGTTAGAGATGATATTAGCAGGCAGAAAACAAGAATATATCTCTGAAGGTATATGCCTAAAACTAGTCTTGGGCATATTTTCCAGACCCAAAGTACCGAACCGAAATGAACTGAACTGGAAGGTACCGAACTGAACAGGAACCGATGTAAATATCTGAATGGATCCTACACTCCTAGATCCGAAGAACCGGACTCGAACCCAAATCGAACCGAAAACCGAGTGAGTACCCGAAATATCTAAAATACAATTATATATCCAAAATATTATTTAGATTTAGATTTACAAAAATCAAAATACCCTTCGGATTTATTAGTTATATTTAAATCAAATAACTAAAATAATTAAAATATTTAAAAAACTTTAGTTATATTTATTAAATTTAACCAAATAATCAAAAATTTTGAAATATTTGTATTTTTTCAGTATTTTATATAAATTTTGGATTTTTCGGATACTCGGAACCGATCTAAATTCAGATAGAACCGAACTAAACCCGACCGAAAAAAGAAAATACTTGAATGAATCTTAACCTTCTATATCTGAAAAATTTGATACCCGGAAGAATCGATCCAATCGGGTCCGCGGATATCCGAATGCCCATCCCTTGTAAAACGATAGATGGAAGTGAAACGCTCTAACTGAATAAGAGAGTTCGAGGGGAAAACACTTGGGGGGGGGTGTATTGGATTATGAATTTTAGAAGATTTGGTGGTTCTTTTAAAATCCCCTGTTATTGAACTAATTATTTATAAATGTCTTACTAAATCCTATGTTATTCAATCAAGAATTTATAAAAAGTAAATCAAATCTCCTGTTATTGAAAATATTTTAAGTAGTGGAATTTAAAGGATTCTGAGTGATTTTAAGTGGTTTTGGTGGAGTTTGTTAGTTAAAAATATAAAAAACCAAATCTCATAGTTTTATGTGGTATTTCATAGACTTTAATAACAAATCATAAGAAATTTCCTAATTTATTCAAAATCATCTAAAATCTTACTAAAACTCAAATCATTTCAAATTCTCCCAAATTTTAGTTTCAATAAATCCCCACGGTCAAATTATACCTTTGCGAGGGATTTGTTTGGCCCAGCCCGTTAAGGGGTTAACTTCGAACATATTGACCTCCAAGGCCTACAGCATTACGTGTCATCTTTTTATTGGATAGCGCACGTGGACGTTTCATTAGGCACATCGCAGCTAATACAAGTTCATCGTCTTCATCGTCGTCGCTCGTCGTCTTCTCCTCCTGGGCTATTTGCTTGAAAATCTCAGTGTTGGTGGATTCAGGAAGATGAGAATCACACGGATCTTGTTATGTCTGTTAATAGTTGCATTTTCTTCAAGCTCCTATGTGTGGTCCGAACAGATCTTTCCAGCTCATTTAGGTCTATATCACTTCCTCTCTTCTTCTTAATTTACATGAATCATCTCATAATTTCCGATCAATTCCGCGTTTTACCTCTTTAAATTGGATTCCATGGTTCTGCTCAATGTTTTCTAAACGAGATTTGCTATTAACAGTTGGAACATTCAGCCGAAACAATCGTGAACCAAAGTACAAGATCGAGTTTCTTCCTGAAGATTCACCGTTTCATCCGGTAAAATCAATGCCCATCTCTTAGAAGCTTTACTGAGTAACCATTTCACTCACTGAATCAGAGATAGTTGGAACACAATATATTGAACAGAGAGGTCCTGTGTGATGGCTCAATCTTGATCTGACCTGAACATTTTGATCTAATATAGGGTGATAATCTGGAATCTATGGTTATGCTTGATAAGCAAGGGCGTAAATATTTATGTTTCTTACCAAAAGAGGAAGAATCAACGAGTGGATGGACCTCTAGTCAGCAAAATATTAGCACTGTGATGATGGAAACCGAGAAACAGATCAAGCTTAAGACTCCAGATGAACTTCTTCAGCCACTAACTGGAAATTGCCTTGTCAGGGTAAGGCACTGTCTTCACATTCTTGGGTTTCTTTGACCGAATCAAGAAACTGAACCGATGATATTTTTGCAGCAAGAGGGTTGGTGGTCCTATGAGTTTTGTCATCTAGTGTCTGTTAGGCAGCTACACCTTGAGGATGGTACCAAGGTATGGATTTTCTTGCTTCTAGTTTTGTTGTAAATTCGTTGTCTACTGCTATGAGTTTATGCGATATGCTGAGCGAATACCGTTTTATCCTGCCACTGCAGATTGTCCAACAGTTTTCCTTGGGTACTTATGACCCTGAGGCAACCGCTGCTTTTAATCAAAATGTATCTGATGATGCATCACAGAGGTATAAGCTTGAGGTTTTACATGACTTTTATAGGACAAGGCTGTGTATCTCAGTTGATTCTATTATGGTGTCTGTCGCAGCAGGTATCATTCTCATATATACACCAATGGGACCACCTGTGATCTTACAGGAACTCCTAGAGAAGTCGAGGTATATATAATCTAGATTCTGCATTGCGTTTGGTTGATGGCATTAAGATTTGTTATTCATGAGATTGTTCGATGCAGGTGAGGTTTGTATGCGCAGAAACCAGGGCAATGGTCACTTCAATGACAGAGCTATCCACTTGCAAGTACGCACTGACTGTTCAGTACCCGACCTTGTGCAAGCATCCGTAAGCAATCTCATTTATCTCATTTACTTAAAGTTCGGTTTTCGAAGGGAATTTCTTGAGACAGTAATGCAATTATACGTTTGATCCCGAATGCTAGTTACCAAGGACAAAAATAAACTTGATAAGATGTTCCAAATTGGGGACATAAAGTTTAGTTGAGAGACGAATCACCGCTTTATAAGTAATTTTATAATCCCTTGGTTTTGTTAACCTTGTTGTTCTTGGGGGCAATGCAGGTTGTTTCAGCTAGAGAAACCAGTGTCACACACGATCCACTGTAATGTGATCCCAGTGGAAGAAGTCGCAACAAGAAACGAGGAAGAACAAGTAGTAGGCGAATCACCTAAGATGATAGCTGATTCTTGAGAATCAGCCTAATTGAATCAGAAGAGTAAGTTAAACAGTGAGTGTGTATATAAAAGAGCTAGTATATCTCCATGGTCTGTGATAGCTTGCCTGCAGGATGATGATATGTAGCCTTCTGCGTCCGCAAAGCAGCCTTTCATAAGAAGGCACTGATAAACAAAGACTAAATCGCTTCATTAGCATACATACATGTTTCTGTTTAACTGTGTGAAGCCACGAAGTGTGTGGGTGTTTCTTTTGTTTCGGTAAAAGAAAAAGGTTGGTTATCTTTGTAATCAAAGTGTGTTTACAAATTGATCTTTTGGCTAATATTTGACAACCAGTATCATTTACATAGTTGTGTGCATGTAATCGATAGGAGTTTATTACACCTAAGATACTTTTCTACTTTTTAATTACACTATAATGTACTTTGAGCTACTCATATACTTTGATCATGTGCAAAGTCATTGATACCCTCCTCATCTACAATTTTTTCTTTTTCTCCTTCTTTCTCTTTCCCTCTCCTCTTTTCTCATTCCCTCTCCTTCCATGGTTTCAACGCTTCTCTCCATCTCTCTATCTCTCAATTGAATTCACCAGATTTGACTAAATTTTTGCTAAACAATTAATTGGATTTTTACTTCATGATTCAAGATTCTTCATTACTTTTTTTTTTTTTTTTAATTAAATCATTGCATATGCTTCTCTCTTTGTCAACTTTTTAATTTCCCAAAAATAAAAAAAACAATCGCTATCCAATCCCTAAATCTCTAAAAAACACATTCACATCGTATGAGTCAGATGGACAATGGTGTGTGTACGATACTCACCATAATTGAATCGTGGACACGATGGTGTGGACATGAGAGCGGGATATGATAGTGTTGACGAGATTGGACCGTTCCGATATTCATTCATTATCATCTATGGTTGATGTATGTCTATATGGCCTCATCCATATGGATACATCCATGAATACTATAATGGCACATATGCTTGTATGTCCATATGAAATCATCATATTCTATATCTCAATCGCTTTCGATTTTGATTTAATTGAATTGGAAGGACTGTCATCTTGCAGGAAGGACATGCATATGTGAACATGGAGTCGTGGATATGATGGGGTGGACATGATGGCGTGAAGGTGGACATGATAGCGTGAACGTGGACATGTTAGCGTGGACTGCATGTATGTATGCTTGTATGTCCATATAGACTCATCATACTCTATATCTCAACCACTTTTGATTTTGTTTTAATTGAATTGGAAGGACTGCAAATGTGAACATAGAGTCGTGGATATGATGGGGTGGACCTGATGGCGTGGACGTGAACATGATGGCGTGGACGTGGACATGATGGCGTGGACGTGGACATGATGGCGTGGACTGCATATATTAGCTCTTTTCATGATCTTGATCTTTCTAACGGATTTCATAATTCCATTGATGTAATCTAAATATGTATTGATAATTAGGATTTAGAGTTTCTTTTTTATTTGGAGAATAATTGTAATTATAGGATGGGATATGATTTTGCTTTTTTCATGATGTTAATATAATTTGGCATGTATAGATGATGTCATGTCATGGATTTATAAAATGTTATAGAAAGCTCTAAACAAAGAGAGAGAGAAAACTCTCTCTCATTTTAGTAAACTCAAAAATCTATAATAGCTTGCAACAAATTATAGAAGGTTTATATACGGAAGACGAATGATTTACATGTAGCTTACAACCTATGATTGAAGCCACAAAAAATTAGATTACAAAGTTAAGACAAAATTAACACATGATGATCGAGATATAATCTCATGTAATATTCTCTAGGGTCTGTACTATAAATAGCTAGCATTGGTGAGAGTTAGAACTCAAGCCAAGTGTGAGAAAATAAGTGAGAGAGAAGCTTGAGTGTTCTTGTAATCTCTTGAGTGTTTTCGTATAATAAAATCCCCCTTTGTATATTACATCTCTGAGTCTCTTATAAACACTTTCCCTAAATACGAGCCTTATAATCTTTGATTCTGTTAAACCTCCTTTGTGGTTGTACCCTACTATGTGTTTGTAAATTGGTATCAGAGCCATGGCAGTCTAAGCTTCGGCTCTCTCTCTTTCTTAAGATATAATATATATCGTAAGTTGTTTTCTACCCTATGCTAGTACAGAGAATATGCTATGTGGTTGCCATTTCTATGGATCTTCCACATTAGAAATCTAACTATGCTAAGATAAAAGAGTACATAGGAAAAAATCTGTGAGGTCATATGGTTCGAAGTACCTTGAGACTTATTGAAGAAAATTGTGTTGTCTCGGTTTGCGTAGCCTAAAACCTCTTGATTTCTTTCTTTATGTTCTTAGTGCTTAAAATAAAAGAAAACAACTTATTGATCTGTATTACTTCTAGGGATAGAGAAGAGTTGTAGCATTCTGTCGTGGTTTCTGGTCTTTTCAAACATTATGAAAAGTACATCTTCCTTAGCTATAAGTCCTTCTTTCATAAAAACCAATTCCAAAAAAGTAGATTATCTATATGAAATAGAGTATGTGAGCGATGAGAGTAAAGTCCCTATTACTGAACTTCCCTTACTCAATCCCTACAAAGCTTTCACAAAACCAAATTCCACTTTTCCCAAAAGTATTCGGCAGGCCCTTATTCCTAATAAGCGTGTTGCCAAAGAAATTGTTCTAGCTTCTCCTTTAGAACAACATCTGATTCCAGCGACAGACACGGAGCAAATGATTCCCCTCAACATCAACGAAGGGATGATTCACCACTGGCGAAATTTTGGCTACACACATCTTCATCATGGAGCTGTTCGCTTAGCCCTAACTTTACATGGACGAAAAGGCCTTCCAGTAGTAGCAAGACTTGCGCTACTTGACACCAGATACAATGAGTACCAGCATGCTTGCATAGCAACCATCCAGACAACGTTAAACGCTGGCACTATCTTCGTCACCTTATTCCCAAATTTCAATATGGCGCTAGAAGACCCTCAAATCTACAAAAATTTGCAGATCCAGTTACATATCACTGGCGCTCCACAAATTGGGAATACATATGCAGCAACTCTCCATCATCAAATGGCGTACAGAGTTCAGAATCATGCGATGGATCTAAGTCTCCCACGAGACACTGATGATGCCCTGCTCATCCAATTGGAGTCACAACACATTCCATCCTGCATCCATATTCCAAGACAAATTCCCAAAGAAGAACTGGTCAAACTACTTCCAGAATCTTGGGTGACGAACTAAGAAAAACTTCAAGATCGAAGCACACCAATCCAAGCAGCTGAGTCCTCTATTTCTCGAAGAAAAGATGGAGCTTGATATGTCTATATTTTGCATCATATTCTCACCCATTTAGTGTAAGTTTATCATCATCTAGGAGTATATTTAAGCATCATTGTATTGCATATTGATCATTTAGAGTCTAAGGTGTCTTTTCATATTCTTTGCATATTTGTTGCATTTGGAGTGTTCCTCAGGTACATTTGGAGCTAAAGAAACCATTTTGAGCTTTGGGGATGAGTTCGGATCAAAGAAGATTCGAAACAAAGATTGACAGAAGTTGTTTGGCATCACCTCGGATTGGAGCACCTCGGATTGCCAAACCGAGACGACCTTGGCAGAGAGTTCATCGGTTTGGCTCCATCGGTTTGGACGCGCGGAGCAGCTCGGGACGAAGCCACCAGAAGCTCCATCGGTTAGGCCTCCTCGGATTGCCAAACCTAGATGACCTCGGCAGAGAGTTCATCGGTTTGGCTCCATCGGTTTGCAAACCGAGACGGACGCGCCAGAGTTCCCATCGGTCAAGACGCCTCGGACGGACAGGCCGGGACGCATCTCTGATCTTGCATCGGTTTGGAGCCCATCGGTTTGGCAAACCGATGCGGTCTCTTTTTCCAGCCAAAACCGGATCAATACCCGGTTTGTTCCGGGTTGACCCGATCCGATCACTATTCACTATAAATACATTTTAGACCTAATTTTATGTCTTAACTTTTATTTCTCTTGTTCTTAACCTAAACTTTTAGCCTCTTTGAGAAAAACCTTGTTTAAGCTTTGAATCTTTGAGTTTAATGCAATATCTTTCTTAGATTTCTTGTTTTATCTTTCTCTAATCATGTTTAACCTTTCTCTAATCTTTGATTTGATGGGTTTAAGCATGATTAGTGAGTAGTTTCTTTAGGAACTTAGGGATGAGTTAGATTTAGGGATTTCTTATGGTTCAAACTTGCAATCTAGGATAGATTCTTCCTTTTCTCTTCTTATTAAGTAGTTCTTCATGCCAAATAGCTAATCTTTGCTATTTTGGATCATAGGCATTTCATCCACCCACCAAGTGTTTGATGAAATGCTTGAACCAACTTAATAAGAGATTTACATTTCTAGTCTAAGACATTAGATGTCTAGAGTGTTTATCATACCATTTAGACTTGTTATTAATGCTTGTTGATTATCTTAATGCTAAAACATCATTAGTTCAT
>JAHZTW010000001.1:290613743-290678992 GCA_020283515.1 Alliaria petiolata
GAGAAAAACCTTGTTTAAGCTTTGAATCTTTGAGTTTAATGCAATATCTTTCTTAGATTTCTTGTTTTATCTTTCTCTAATCATGTTTAACCTTTCTCTAATCTTTGATTTGATGGGTTTAAGCATGATTAGTGAGTAGTTTCTTTAGGAACTTAGGGATGAGTTAGATTTAGGGATTTCTTATGGTTCAAACTTGCAATCTAGGATAGATTCTTCCTTTTCTCTTCTTAATAAGTAGTTCTTCATGCCAAATAGCTAATCTTTGCTATTTTGGATCATAGGCATTTCATCCACCCACCAAGTGTTTGATGAAATGCTTGAACCAACTTAATAAGAGATTTACATTTCTAGCCTAAGACATTAGATGTCTAGAGTGTTTATCATACCATTTAGACTTGTTATTAATGCTTGTTGATTATCTTAATGCTAAAATATCATTAGTTCATTAGGATGATTAACAAAGGGATTTGAGCCACACATCATGGTCTAATCTAAATTAAGTGTTCTAGGTATAGAGTTAGCTTGATTAGTTGCTTAAATGATTGCAAGGTTGTCCATTTAGTTTCCCAAATCAATGATTCCATCCCTAGGTTTCGATTTAGTCAATTGATAATCTTGCTTAGTAGTAATCCTTGCTTAGTATCTTGATTAGTAGTGATTAAGGCTTAGTTTCATAGTATTGCTCTAGTAGTATCTCTTTTAGTTTGTGTTTAGCTTTCAATTCTTGTTTGTGACTTGCTTTTATCATTTTAGCTTAGCTTAGACTTAACTTTGTATTCTTATTGCATCATCTCCCAAGATGGATTGATACCTCAATATATTGCAATGATATGAGCAATTGAGGAATTGTTTGCAAGACATAAAAAGTCTTGTTTCAGAGCTGTAGAGATTGCTTTTAAAGCACAAGAAGAAAAATCAAAGCGTACAGTTTTCTGCACGGAGATCAACATGATCAGCCCATGTGACAAAAGCAAAGAGTGGAATACGGATTTCCCTGAGCCTGGAATTCCAATTTCATCTTTTGACTCGCTTGGAGAACCATTCTATGTGTTCATGGATGAAACCGGTCACAAATTCTTTGACTTTTGTGATTTTTATATCTGCCAAGACTACAGTTCAGAGGAAGACGTTCTAAGAAGAAGAAGAAGAAACAAAAATAAATCTTCCCAACAAATCCTGAAGGAACGTTATGAGTCTGGAGATCCACAAGTCGACCTCCTTGGAGAATCAAACGGAAAATTTGACTATTATGTCTTATATCCAAGAAGCTCAACTCCAACAATTCCTGATCGTGAAGAAGTTCCGTTGAGCTATATGTTTGGTCCTCCATCTCCACAAGACTCGCCATTTCCAGCAAAAGAGTTTGAAGAAAATAATGTCAAACACTCATGGAAGATTAGAAATCCAACCACCAAGAATCCAGACGGATTGGTGCGACAAGTCAGTGCTGCAGAAGCAACTCTAAATTGGCAGTCAGAGAACGCGGCAAACCAAAACCATCTCCTCAGCCAAATTGATAAAAAGGTAACCATTTTGGACATTTCTATCAAAGAAATCACAAGTAAGATGGCCTCTCTCCACCAGGAACTCCTTCAACTAGCCACTACTGTATCCATCAATAACCCTCTCATGACCCAAAAGGAATCAGAACTCAAATTCCTTAAAGCCCATCTCAACTCTTTACAAAACCAACCCAAAACATCTACCCCGATGCCATTTGACATCTTTACACCTTACCCTATATACACACCATCATACACAGCCCAATCACAACCCCTTTCTTTCTCTCAAGACCCAAGTATCTTTGGATCATCTTCCTTTTTACCAACCCGAACCATTCCTGAACAACATACCACAAAAAAGAAAAAAACCCTCTGAAAAAGAAAAAGAACCTGAACCACCAAAACCCCACAGTCAACCCTCTACATCAAAAGACCAACCCGAGAAGAGTGAGTCACAGCTAATGGTGGAACATGTTAATCCATTGACTACTTTCCTTGAGAAAGTAGCAAAAGAAGAAAAGAGGTCAGAACAAAAAGACATCAAAAAGATGGCAAAAGAACAAGATGATGATTCTGAAGACGAAGTCTTAATTCCAGACTTCTTGATGGTTGAACCAACTGTAGAAACTGAGGATATTGAAAGTGAAGACGGTCATATTTATGAAGAAGAAACTCAACCCAGAAGAGCTCAGCCAGAATGGAACCCAAAGTTCAGCACATAACCACATAATGGTTTCTCATTCGATAATATTTCTCCTTCAAAATGGAGAGATAAAATCTATGAGATGCATGTTTGGATGACTGAACAGATGCTTAACCCAGGTGCAGCTTTACCCAATGTTATTGACAAAATGGTCTCTAAATTCCAAGGACGTCTCAGGCAATGGTGGATAAGTCTAGGAGATTACCGACAGCTTCAAGTACGATAATCTCCTACTATCGACGCTTTAATCGGACACATCCACAACGAATTCCTTGGAACATGGGAACACTATACAGTCCAAGCAAGAGAAGAATATCTAAACATGAGGTGCTGCTCGTTCAAGCGCAAAGACTTGGAAATACATTATGAGAGAATGTCAAAGCGATTCTATGCCCTAAATGGGATAGATGACGTCAACCTCAAGCAGACGTACCTGAATTTTCTTCCAGAGCCACTTGGCAACGAGACATCAAAAGTCCTATCTTTCAAGAATATGCCACTAAATCAAGTCTCGCTAGGAGAAATATATCAGCTTTCTCTTTTAGCACTTGAAAGGCTTTGCAATCACCAGCAATTCTTCAAACAACTTCATGAACAAGGAAAGCTCCTTGAAAAAGCTTGCGACCATCCAGAACTCTCTATCAAATGCAGAAAGAAGAAGTGCAACTGTTCTGGTAAATTCCAACAAGAGAAGAAGTACAGAAGAAAATGGTGAAAGAAATATTCAAAATTCTCTACCAAGAAGAATTGAAAATTCTTCAGGAAAAAGGCGCAAAGAGGTTTTAAAAAATCAGACAGATGTTATATCTGCAAGAAGAAAGGACATTATGCCAAACAATGTCCAAACCAGAAGAAGAGAGATAATCTTCTTGGATACTTGGCTAAAATGGAAGATATTGATGATTCCGATGTCGAATCTATCTTCTCCCTTGACGATGAACCGTCAGACAAAACAATCTTTGCCATGGGGATAGAGCAAAGTGACGAATCTTCAGACGAAGACACAGACACAGAGGAAGAAGATGATCTTGATGATCAATTCAGGATGTTAGACATCTACACATTTGATGCTTGCAAGGCGGAACAATCAAAACCAGGAGAATTGGTATATTTTTCTCAGCCTTCGCCAAATGCTAAGATCCACATTCTTCCCACAAAATACGACAAGCCCATACCGGTTATTGCATATCTTAATACTGGAGCTGCTTCCTCCATCATTAAACCGGATTTACTCCGAGATTCACACTGGAATCCATGCTCGGTGGCATTCAAAGCAGCAAATGGCGAGATATTCCACATCTCACTCATCAGTAAGCCTATCTATATCAAACTCTTCCCTGGATACATGATAAAGTCTAAAGTATATGGATCAGAACTTCCTGGAAAAGATTTTATACTTGGCTTCGATGTTCTTCACACTCTTCAAAGAGTCTCATGGCATCCAAAAGGTCTCAAGCACAAGAATCATCTATTACCATGGACAACGGTATCTCACCTTTATCCTATGGAGATCCTAAATCCGATGAAAGAAGAAATTGCAAAGACCTCTTGTGCCACCTCTCATTCGGAGTTTCTCACAAAATGCTCCTCACCTCTTTGGAAGAACCCGGATTTCTTCATTTCTTTGCCATTCAAGAAGAATGAAGATATCAACCCAACAAAAGCAAGCCACCCAGGAATGAATCCAGATCACTACCACCTTGCTTTAGAAGAAATTGCTCAACTTCAGAAAGGAGATCTCATTGAAAAGACTACTTCACCGTGGGCATGTGAAGCATTCTATGTCAACAAGAGAGCTGAACAAGTACGAGGAAAACTAAGGTTAGTCATCAACTATCAGCCACTTAATCATTTCCTCGCTGATGACAAGTTCCCCCTACCAAAAAGAGAAGTCTTATTCCAAAGGCTTCCACAAGCACAAGTCTTCTCCAAGTTTGATTTAAAAACAGGATTTTGGCAACTTGGTATAAAACCAGAAGACAGACCAAAGACGGGATTTTGTGTACCAGATCGACATTACCAATGGAAAGTCATGCTTTTTGGATTGAAGGTTGCACCTTCCTTATTCCAGAAAGCCATGATCAGGATTTTTGAGCCTATCCTCCCAAACGCCCTGGTATACATTGATGATATACTACTGTTCTCCAACGATATCGATTCCCATACTTCGCTGTTGAAGAACTTCCACAACATTGTTCAAAGCTATGGAATCATGCTCTCATAAAAGAAGATGGTAATTGGAGAAACAAAGATTGACTTCCTCGGAATGCATATTTCAGAAGGACAATACCATCTCCAGCCTCACATTGCAACACAACTAGATGAATTTCCAGACGAGAAGCTGTCTTTCAGGCAAGTCCAACAATTCCTTGGTATAGTCAACTACATGGCAGACTTCATCCATGATCTAGCAAGACACAAATCAGTCCTATCAGCCCAGCTCAAGAAAGACGCACCTCCTTGGGATCAAAAATGCACAGAAGCAGTCAAAGAATTGAAAAAGATCCCAAAGACGCTACCAGCCCTGAAGATTCCATCAAAAGGAAGAAGAATTCTGCAAACAGACGCAAGTGATTGCTATTGGGGTGCAATGCTCTTAGAAGAAGATAAAAAAGGAGACAGACACATTTGTGGTTACAAGAGTGGGGCCTTCAAGGACAGTGAAAAGCATTACCACTCGACTTACAAGGAGATACTTGCAGTAAAAAGAGGAATTGAAAAATTCGAGTTTCACTTGGTGGGTCAACATTTCCTCATAGAGATGGACATGTCATCATTCCCAAAGATGATCCACTTCAAGCAAAAGGTTTTACCCCAAGCACAGTTACTCAGGTGGGCAAGCTGGTTTTCACAATGGAAATTTGATGTTAAACACATCAAAGGAAAAGATAATTTCCTTCCAGATTTCCTTTCAAGAACGCAGCGACAGATCTCTGCAATCATACCGATGATCTACACTCTCAGCCCAGACAATCCAAATGAAGATGCACTACGAAGGATGATGGAAAACTTGCCAGGGGAAATACAGGGAAAAATACTGAGTGATGTTCTGATATACAGAGGATTGGAGACGCTACATGGTTTCCTGAAGATCTACGTCCACAGGTTTGGTCTTGACCAAGGACCACTACTTGGATTGCCTTATCACCCGGTCTTTCCTTTCCTCACCACTATCAACATGAACCTTGTTCATTATGGTCGTTTCCCCATAGAAGCATACCTATTACTCTGGTATTTGGCTGACCTTTACACAATTGGAGTTATCTTTCTCAAGAGTCAGCTTCTCCAGTACTTGGCGAAATGCATTCTAACAAGGAAGTCACACTACAAGCTGCTTTACAAATGGCTCACATTATTCCATGACGTGACTTGGTGGCAAGATCATATTCGTTCACAAAAAGATCTCGAGGTGTTGGTGACTTTCAAGATAACAACGGTACAAGATGGGGTCAATATTCAAAAAATCTATGATGCTCATGTCGTGACAAGTTACAGTCATGATGCCTTTAGCTCTAGCAATTTCCATCAAAGAGCAAGACAGCTCATTGGCACAACTCTTGTGTCCTTACACGGCTCATTGGCACAACAGACACGTGTACCCACATGATTTTGTTGAAGAGATAAGACAATTGCTGGTAAGCTTCCATGATCAGTACGCGTGGCCACATTCCAATCGTGACCATCCAATCTACAGAGTTGAAGGACGACAATACAAGATAAAGAGATTTGTTCCCAGCCATGGAATCTTTTTCTGGGATAACGCCTCTGACAGTGAAGAAGACGACAACAACGGATAAGGATGGTGTCACATCGTTCTTTTGAATACAGGGGGGAATAATAATAATAAAAGAGTGTTTGATGTAAAATAATAAATAAAACATGTGTGAGAATGAGTGGATAAGTGGTTGTACCTAACTAAGGATTAAACCACATGTTATATATGTGTGATTGTAAATATCTAAGAGAATATGCCATGTAATATTCTCTAGGGTCTGTACTATAAATATCTAGCATTGGTGAGAGTTAGAACTCAAACCAAGTGTGAGAAAATAAGTGAGAGAGAAGCTTGAGTGTTCTTGTAATCTCTTGAGTGTTTTCGTATAATAAAATCCCCCTTTGTATATTACATCTCTGAGTCTCTTATAAACACTTTCTCTAAATACGAGCCTTATAATCTTTGATCCTGTTAAACCTCCTTTGTGGGTGTACCCTATTATGTGTTTGTAAATAAACAATCCAATTAGATAAATATAAAAGCAATAACAACTAGAGAACCCACATGTATTTTATTAAACACCATAAGCTTCATTGCTGATATCTGATATATGTTTGGTGTGTCAATATTATCCACGAACCTTGTTCAATCATCTCTGTCCACCAACAACGAATTTGTGTATTTGCTATATTCATACACATAATCGTGTCCCCTAAAACCACAATATATGAACACATCCTCATCATTATAACCAGATTTCGTTTATCTATCAATGGTTTTTATTTTATCATCATCGATAATGAAGACGGTGAGTTGGTGACATAAGAGAAAAATGTATATCCACGGAAATGTGTCCACGATAACCTCACATTTAAACCGTAAATATCAAGAACTATCCACGAATGATCATTTAGATTACACACTAAGAGCTTCTCCATCCACCCACCACACTAACACTTCATCCACACATGACTATCTACATATATGCATCCACACATATAACTTAACCCTTTGCTTTCTTCTCCTTCTTCGTTATCTCCGCCGAGGATTTTTTCTTCTGCTTATTCAAAGTTTCTAAATATGAAATCAGAAAAACAAAAAGGATTATAAATGCCTTTGATCTTAACGCCAACATCGAGAGTTGGGGTTGGGGTTGGAGTCACGATGAAAGAAGCGGAGGAGTGGGGGTGGAAATCACTTCGAATCTCCGAGACCTAGCACCACCACTACGTACGTGAATCTAGATATCGAAAAAAGACAAGAAGTAGAAAAAAGAAAAAAAATCAACAAGGTGAAGAAGAAGTCAAACGAAGATGAGATCGTTGGAGATTTTGACACTACGAAGATAAAGTTGGTAAAAGGGAAAGAGATAGAAAATAAAAAAATATATATATATTTTCTGTGTGTAATTTAATTTGAAGGAGATAACAAAAAATGTGTGAAAAAGAAGAGAGCAAAATACAAAAGGATAGTTTCGGTTTTTCATTTTGTAAACATTATTCAAAGTACACCAATAGTCAAAGTGCTTATTTTGTTAGATTAAAACGGATAAGTACCTTATAGTGTAATTGACTCTGTAAGATAGATGTGTCCACATTTGATCGATCATCAAATATATTTCTATTTACGCGCTTACGATAAGGACATAAGATTTAACCGTTTTCATGGGAAACGGTTGGTATACCATCCGGAAATATCTGTCTTAATAGGTATATTTTATGGTGTAAAAACATATATTTAATTTATAAATGAAACCTAACAAAAAAGAAATTTAAATTTTATTTCATATTTTTTTGGTATGATATGTTTTTTTTTTGAAAACCGTGCATCCAGATTTTTCCCAAATCTCCTCCAGTCCCCGGAGTCCGCTTTTAGATATTGCAAAGAAAATTTAAATCTGGAGGACAAATGAAACAACCCATTTGCACTATCACTAGACCACCACTCTTTTGCTATGTTACGTTGGTGTTTTACGTTGTTCTGAAAAAATTTGCGTTATGATTTTCACATCCCATGCTATGCTATTTATAAGAGATTATTAAATTTTTGTGTTGGATTTGTTAAAAAGATTTGCGAAAATTGCAATGAAACATCCATTTCAGTCGTACACTTACTTCACCAGCCCGCGATTCTAAGGTATAATGAAATTGATTATCAGCAGAGAAAGCAACAGTGTTTGGTACCGATTATGAACAAAACAAATAAGTAGTTAAAGATAGTAGAAGCATGGGTGGAATAAGTCAACGACATAAAACATAATTCATAAGAGTAGTTAAAATAAGATTATATCCAACTCTTAAAGTAATAATCCGTATCAGAAACATTATCCTCGGGAGCAACAACTTTCTTCTTTTTAGTCTTTGATTTTATGAGCAATCTAAAGGTTAAAAGAGAACTTAAATTAGATCCAAACTACTACACAGATGAAACAAAAGTCTCGACTTTAAGTGAAGACCTCAACAGATCGATATCCGAGAAGTATCCAAAAATATTGAAATGCATCATTGCTTTTTGAGAAAATTGTCTACTTCTCTGCGACGCAAAAACTATAAGGAAACAGAGCCAGCAGTAGACAAGTGGGGTAAGCTAACCCCACCAAATTAAAAAAAAAAAAAAATTTAAGTAAATTTTTTATGATCTCATGTAAAAACATTTTGACCCATAAAAATAAAACTTTAGTTTAGTTAACTATTAAATGGGTTTATGTTTTTGTTTATTAAAATTTGGACTCATATTTAGTTTAAACCCAAAATTAAATACAATAATAATCCATAAAATTTATGTTTTTGTTTATTAAAATTTGGGCTCATATTTAGTTTAAACCCAAAATTAAATACAATAATAATCCATAAAATTTATAGATCTCAATTAAATATTAATTAATTTTACTTTTATTTAACAAATATAAACACAAAAAAAGAAAAATTAAAAAAAAGTCTCCTCTTCTCTTTGTCAATCATTGAAGTCAAACTCCTCCACTCACCATTTATTCATTCATTCACCAATTTCAATTTTTAATTGAATTTCAGGTTAAATTCTTTTCTTATTTTAATATAATTAATTATACTTTGCGTATCTTATTAAATTGAAACAAGTATGATTTGAGACTTTAAATTCATATATATATTTAGGGTTTATGTTCATATACAAATGTAGAAACTAAACAAGGATTGTCGTTTCGTGGTAATGATGAGACAATGGATTCTAGTAACAAAGGAAATTTCTTAAAGTTAGTGAAGTATACTGCTTAACAAAACGAAGCTGTGAATAAGGTTGTGCTGAAGAATGCTCCTGGAAATAACTGTAACATCCCTGATCCTCGCTAGGATCGATGGAGGCGGCCATGTACGGGAATTAGGAGAAACTTGTCGGATAAAGATCAAGAAAACTGTACCATGGTCGGAAGTAAGGGCTAAGTTGGGATGAGTAAGAGACTTAGCCGGATATTGGAGAGAAAGGTTGGAAAAAGATGGAAAGAAATGGAAGAAATAGCTAATGTAGCTGGGACGAGCTGGATAACCGAACTAAGCTAGCTGGATCAGCTGACGACTAGCTCAACGTAGCTCGTCAGAGCTCGTACTAGCTGGACGAAGTATTGGGTAGCTAAGTCACCTAAACGTTGGTCTGCTAAGCTAGCTAGAGAGCGAAGCTAGCTAGTGAACCTAGCTGGCCAGGTGAGTGGTTGGGGTCTTCGAGCGGGAACGACCTCACGGACCTAGTGTTCGGGATGGGACGTTTCAAGTTGGTATCAGAGCATGCTTGCTCCTAGGACAGTCATGTGTAGGGTATGGGAACGTTACTCATCCGGCCATAGTCTTGCGCTAGGTTTTGCTTAAACTGCCATTGGGATTTTTGTATTGTTAGGTGATACTAACATGTTGAATCTCAGGCTGGAAAAAGAAAAATGGGAAAGAGTGGGAAAAGCGGAAGGTCCAAGAAGGACAAAGGACCAGCGGAAAATAGTCAAGTTGCGGGAGATGGGGCGATTCAAGATGTTACTAATCCAGTCGGACCTGTGGCTGGACACAATGGGATAACCCCTGCAGTAACAACCACGCACGATGGGACTAAGAACGCTGATCCTAATAATCGGGAAGAAGAGAACCTGGAAGAGATGGGCGAGTCTTCTCATGCGGTTCATGCATCAATCCAAGAAACCGGAGTGGATGGTAACGCGGCTGGTAGGGCTGACCAGACCGTGGTTCCTTCGGTGAAGGAAATGTGGGATACGCTCCAAAAGGTCATGAAGCAACTGGCGACTATTCCACAAACGGTCGCATCGGTTGAGATTCCAACGGTTGGGCAATCGGCTAAGATAAAGGCGGCTGTACCCGGAGTCATGGATCGGGCTGCGGCACAAACGGATGTAGTGGAGATTGATCCACCTCCTAGAACCGCTCGGAAGGTGGACTATTTAAGCCTGTTGGAACATATCTCGCGACTGGGGACGAGACATTTCAAAGGCAGTGCTGATCCGATTGAAGCCGACGAATGGAGGAGCCGGCTAGTAAGGAACTTTAGTTCCACACGTTGTCCGGAGGACTACAAGAAAGATATCGCGATCCATTTTCTGGAAGGCGATGCACACAACTGGTGGCTCGCCGTTAACAAGCGCACAGGAGGGAGCATTGAGACCTTTGGGGAGTTTGAGACTGAGTTTAACAAGAAGTACTTCCCATCCGAATCTTGGGATAGACTCGAGAGTGATTTTCTGGATCTAGTCCAAGGCCGGCGCTCGGTGAGAGAGTATGAGGAGGAATTCAACCGTCTCAGGCGCTATGTGGGAAGGGAACTTGAGGACGAGTCGGTGCAAGTTCGCCGTTTCCTCCGTGGCCTAAGGGTGGAACTGCGTACTCACTGCTCGGTCCGCACCTTTGGAACGGTCTCAGAGTTAGTTGAGAGGGCGGCAATGATCGAATCTAACCTAGCCGAGGAAAACAAGGCAAAGGTCTCTTCTCGACCAAGTACGACTACTAGGACTTTCGACAGAAAGCGGAAATGGGATCAGGTCGATGACCGGGTTTGGTCAACGATAAGACGTGGTGAATGCGTTCGTTGTGGAAAGGCGCATAGTGGTGAATGCTGGAAGACAGCAAGGACGTGTGCTAAGTGCGGCAGACGGGATCATGAGACCCATAACTGTACCCGAATGGATAAAAGGAAAGGGACGAGTGATGAACGAAATTCCTGCTTCCATTATGGCAAGGCCGGACACTTCGCAAGGGAATGCCCGAAACATCAAGTGGAAGTGCAGGTGGATCGGAGAGGAAACCGCGGGGTGAGCGACCAGTGGACTCAAGACAGGAGGCCGACTGTAGCACCGCGTGTTTATGAACTGGCAAAGGAAAACGGCGAGGCCGTTAAGTTTAGCGTGATCACTGGTACGTCTCTAAGCCTATCCTAATGGTATACGAGCATTTGCATGGCATTGCATCGGGAATAGAAAGGGAAGGAACTTAGCATTCTAGGAGAATGTGTAGGAACCTTGTATATTGGAGGTGTTGCAACGCACACCTTGTTTGATTCAGGGGCAACACATAGTTTTGTGAGCCCAGACATGATTGGAAAGGGAATGTTCCAAAGAGGGCCGAAGAGTGATTTTGGCATTGTTCATGCTGCTGGTGGACAGGTCATGGCCTCGTCTGGAATGGTCTGTGGTGTGCCAGTTAGCATTGGTGGCATAGATATGCCGGTTGACTTAGTCATCATTAATCTCAAGAGTCACGAGGTGATCTTGGGTATGAACTGGTTGGGAAAGTACAAAGCGACCCTGGACTGTCACAGAGGGCGTGTACGGTTTGAGAGAGAAGGACCGAAGTTGGAATTCCAAGGGATTAGACCAACTTCAGGAAGCTTAGTGGTCTCGGCAATCCAGGCAGAACGGATGCTGGAGAAAGGATGTGAAGCCTACTTGACTACCATCACCACTACTGAAGTCGGAAAGGATGCTGAGATAAAGCACATTCCGGTGGTAAGAGAATTCGCGGATGTGTTTGGATCCTTAAAGGGTTTACCCCCAGACAGGTCCGACCCATTCACGATTGAACTCGAGCCAGGAACTGCTCCGCTATCAAAGGCACCTTACCGGATGGCTCCAGCCGAGATGGCCGAGCTAAAGAAGCAACTAGAAGAGTTACTGGAAAAGGGCTTCATCAGACCGAGTAGTTCACCATGGGGTGCACCGGTTCTGTTTGTGAAGAAGAAGGATGGTAGCTTTCGGCTATGAATCGATTATAGGGGCTTGAACCGACTCACGGTTAAGAACAAGTACCTATTACCTCGGATTGACGAGTTGCTGGATCAACTCAAAGGAGCCACTTGGTTTTCTAAGATCGACCTTGCTTCAAATTACCACCAAATCCCGATAGAGCCTACGGATGTCCGAAAGACTGCATTTAGAACGAGGTATGGCCACTACGAATTTATGGTTATGCCGTTCGGACTAACCAATGCACATGCGGCATTCATGAAAATGATGAATGGGATTTTTCGTGATTGTTTGGATGAGTTCGTGATCATCTTTATAGATGAAATACTTGTCTATTCAAAAGACCAGGAAACGCATCAAGGTCATTTAAAGGTGGTGCTTGAATGGCTAAGGGAACATAAACTCTATGCTAAGCTAAGCAAGTGTAGTTTCTGGCAGAGGAGCATCGGATTCCTTGGACACATCGTGTCGGATCAAGGTGTCTCGGTAGACCCAGAGAAGATCAGATCAATCAAGGAATGACCAAGGCCAAGAAACGCCACCGAGATAAGAAGTTTTCTCGGGTTGGCTGGGTATTACCGAAAGTTTGTGAAAGGTTTTGCGAGTTTGGCTCAGGCTATGACTAGGCTAACCAGGAAAGATACAAAGTTTGTATGGTCGGAGGAATGTGAGAAAAGTTTCTCGGGATTGAAGAATATGCTCATAAGTGCACCAGTCCTAGCTTTGCCAGAGGCGGACGAACAGTACGTGGTCTATACCGACGCGTCAATATCCGGGCTTGGCTGTGTACTGATGCAGAAGGGCAAGGTAATAGCATATGCGTCAAGACAATTACGAAAGCATGAAGAAAATTATCCCACCCACGATTTAGAGATGGCCGATGTGGTGTTTGCACTTAAGATATGGAGATCTTATCTTTATGGGGCTAAAGTGCAAATCTTCACTGACCACAAGAGTTTGAAGTACATCTTCACTCAGCCAGAACTAAACTTGAGGCAAAGGAGTTGGATGGAATTCGTGGCTGATTATGATCTGGATATTGCTTACCATCCGGGCAAGGCAAACTTGGCCGCAGATGCATTAAGTAGAAGACGGTCGGATGTGGATGCGGGGAAGGATGCGGAAGTATTGGTAAACATGATCGGTACATTGCAACTGAATGCTTTGTCGAGCGGCCTAGAGCCATTGTGATTAGGTGCGGCTGATCAGGCTGATTTGCTTACCCGGATTCGAGCAGCGCAAAGGCAGGATGAGAACCTGAACAAGGTGGCACAAAATGACAAGGCCGAGTACCAAACTTCGAATAATGGTACGATTGTAGTCAACGGACGAGTCAGTGTGCCGAATGTTAAAGAACTGAAGGAGGAAATCTTAAGAGAAGCACATCGGTCCAAATTTTCCATTCATCCGGGGATGAACAAAATGTACCATGACCTCAAACAGTACTACCATTGGGTTGGAATGAAGAGGGATGTCGCGGACTGGGTGTCCAAATGTCCAACTTGTCAACTGGTCAAGGCAGAACATCAAGTCCCTAGTGGGCTATTACAAAGTTTGCCCATACCCGAATGGAAGTGGGATCACGTCACGATGGATTTCGTGACAGGTTTGCCAACGACAAGGAGTAAGAAGGATGCGGTTTGGATTGTAGTCGACAGACTAACCAAATCGGCTCACTTCATTGCCATAAAGAAGACGGATTGAGTGGAAGCCATCGCAGTAAAGTACATGGACGAGATCGTTAGATTACACGGAATTCCTGCAAGTATAGTCTCGGACAGGGATTCCTGTTTCACGTTCCACTTTTGGAAGACTTTACAAAAAGCCTTGGGAACCCGAGTGAACATGAGTACGGCCTACCATCCGCAGACTGATGGGCAATCCGAACGCACCATCCAAATCTTGGAAGACATGTTGCGGGCTTGCGTATTAAATTGGGGTGGATCTTGGGAAGAACATCTACCACTGACCGAGTTTGCTTATAACAATAGTTTCCAAGCTAGCATTGGAATGTCACCATACGAAGCCTTATATGGAAGACCATGCAGAACGCCACTCTGCTGGACACAAGTGGGAGAACGTAGTGTGATTGGTCCGGATATCGTGGAAGAGATCACAGAAAAGATCAAGTTTCTAAGGATCAAAATGAAAGAAGCACAAGACAGGCAGAAGAGCTATGCAGACAAGCGTCGGAAAGAAATAGAATTCGCAGCTGGTGATTGGGTCTACCTCAAGATGATTACGTTCAAAGGTAGGGCAAGAATATCTAAGAAGGGAAAACTTGACCCGAGGTACCTTGGTCCGTTTGTGATCTTAGAAAGGGTTGGGGAAGTTGCCTACAAATTAGACTTGCCGGCGAAGATGGCCTCGTTTCACAATGTGTTCCATGTATCCCAACTAAGGAAAAGTTTGACAGATCAAGATGTGATCATTCCAGAGTTACCATCAGAACTTAAGGAAAACTTAACTGTTGAGGCAAGACCAGTCCTAATCATTGATCGGATGGAGAAGTTAACCAAAAGAAAAGTCACTCGAATGATAAAGGTCATGTGGGATTGCAATGGCAGGGACGAAGCAACTTGGGAAACAGAAAATAGAATGAAGGCTGAATTTCCTAAGTGGTTTGAGGCAATTTCGAAAGGAAGTGGTTTTAACCAAGAGGTTCAACCGAGAATGAAGTTAAGGATTAACGAGCTACTAGACTCAGATTCGAGGACGAATCCCTTTCAAGGGAGGGGGGAGACTTGTAGCATCCACGATCCTCGCTAGGATCGATGGGGCGGCCATGTACGGGAATAAGGAGAAACTTGTCGGATAAAGATCAAGAAAACTGTACGATGGTCAGAAGTAAGGGCTAAGTTGGGATGAGAAAGAGACTTAGCCGGATATTGGAGAGAAAGGTTGGAAAAAGATGGAAAGAAATGGAAGAAATAGCTAAGGTAGCTGGGACGAGCTGGATAACCGAACTAAGCTAGCTGGATCAGTTGACCACTAGCTCAACATAGCTCGTCAAAGCTCGTACTAGCTGGACGAAGTATTGGGTAGCTAAGTCACCTGAACGTTGGTCTGCTAAGCTAGCTAGAGAGCGAAGCTAGCTAGTGAACCTAGCTGGCCAGGTGAGTGGTTGGGGTCTTGGACGAGAACCGACCACACGTACCAAGTGTGCGGATCGGTTAAAGGGGCGAGAGGATATGACCGTTAGTGAAGAGGGGTGACACCCGTTCACTTGGAACGGTTAAGTGAGCAAAAAGTTTATAAATAGGATCTCTCGGCCATCTCTCGGGGGGGACATGATTCACAGGAATTTTCCCAGAGAAAGACAGAAAATAATCACGAAAGGAAGAGAAAAACCGAGAAAAGAAGAAGGAGAGTCAGACGTTCCTGGACATAGCCGAGTAACACGGACGAGACGCGTCGGATAATCGGGGGAACGCGTACATACTTCGGCGATGGAGACTCCCGCGGCAAGGGATCGGGATAAATCCACCAATTCTCTAGAACGGACGGCAAAGGTGCGTAATAAGATCAGAGTTGTCCGATGACTCCAGGAAGTGGTTTTAACCACTTCATGAGGCAATTTCGAAAGAAAGTGGTTTTAACCAAGAGGTTCAACCGAGAATGAAGTTAAGGATTAACGAGCTACTAGACTCAGATTCGAGGACGAATCCCTTTCAAGGGAGGGGGGAGACTTGTAGCATCCACGATCCTCGCTAGGATCGATGGGGCGGCCATGTACGGGAATAAGGAGAAACTTGTCGGATAAAGATCAAGAAAACTGTACGATGGTCAGAAGTAAGGGCTAAGTTGGGATGAGAAAGAGACTTAGCCGGATATTGGAGAGAAAGGTTGGAAAAAGATGGAAAGAAATGGAAGAAATAGCTAAGGTAGCTGGGACGAGCTGGATAACCGAACTAAGCTAGCTGGATCAGTTGACCACTAGCTCAACATAGCTCGTCAAAGCTCGTACTAGCTGGACGAAGTATTGGGTAGCTAAGTCACCTGAACGTTGGTCTGCTAAGCTAGCTAGAGAGCGAAGCTAGCTAGTGAACCTAGCTGGCCAGGTGAGTGGTTGGGGTCTTGGACGAGAACCGACCACACGTACCAAGTGTGCGGATCGGTTAAAGGGGCGAGAGGATATGACCGTTAGTGAAGAGGGGTGACACCCGTTCACTTGGAACGGTTAAGTGAGCAAAAAGTTTATAAATAGGATCTCTCGGCCATCTCTCGGGGGGGACATGATTCACAGGAATTTTCCCAGAGAAAGACAGAAAATAATCACGAAAGGAAGAGAAAAACCGAGAAAAGAAGAAGGAGAGTCAGACGTTCCTGGACATAGCCGAGTAACACGGACGAGACGCGTCGGATAATCGGGGGAACGCGTACATACTTCGGCGATGGAGACTCCCGCGGCAAGGGATCGGGATAAATCCACCAATTCTCTAGAACGGACGGCAAAGGTGCGTAATAAGATCAGAGTTGTCCGATGACTCCAGGATTATCGGTTCACCGAGAAACTCTATGGATCGAATGGGAAACTTCTCGGTCAAATCTCACTTACTCTCGGGTTAATTCCTCTACTATGTACGCTAGCCGAGAGATATTGTTTAGATGATTGTTGCTGTTATAGCATGATCATGGCCGACGGCCGATCACGGCTGGTCTCGGTTAAATCACGGGCAGTTGTATCGGTTCGCGAGTGGTCACGAGTGACTCGCACCGGTACGACTACGCCCGAGAGGAAGACTCTAAGTCTCGGAAAATTTCCGAGTATCTAAGGAAAACTAGGGGATAAAGTTAGGATGTTGGGGAACATGTGCATGAACGATCCACTCATATAATCAAAGTTAGGCTATTTTCGCATCTAAGTAAATATGGTTTACTTACGTCACTTTGATTTCAGGGAAAGATGGGGATCATGGAAAGGATCGGGCTTAGGCGCGGAAGACTTTTGGCCGGGATGGATGAGTGGCGTGATTAATCTGGATAGTCTAGGATCGAACACTTGTAATAGCCTATAGTGCAAAACTCATAAGTCGTGTCGAATCCTTTGGTTTTTAATAAAAATCCAGATTTGTTTGTTTAGATTCGTACATATTGACTCTAACTTGTGAATCTCAGAATGACCATGTCAATGAACCTCGTTTAAAGAATAGACCTAAAAAAACGGACTGAATGGCTCAGAAATAATTAGTGTTTTCGAGCGTGAACGACCTCACGGACCTAGTGTTCGGGATGGGACGTTTCAATAACCAAATGGTGTCTCATCCAATTCAAAAAGACATTGTTAATTGCTTTTCAGAAGAAGTAATTAACTCCATAATTCAAGAGACTGATCATGATGTCTTTGCTCTGTTGGTGGATGAATCAGCTGATTGTTCAAAGAAATAGCAAATGGATATAGTTTTCGTTTTGTTGATAAGCATGGTATAGTAAAAGAGAGGTTTGTTGGTCTTATCCATGTGAAAGAGACATGTTATTTATCTCTGAAATCTGAAAAAGGTTAGAGGACAAGGCTATGATGGAGCAGGAAATATGAGAGGTGAACTGAATGGGCTGAGAACATTGATTTCAAAATAAAGTAGTTCTGCATACTATGTACACTGTTTTTCTCACCAGCTTCAATTGGTTGTTGTTGCAGTTGCAAAGAAGCATTTTGAAGTTGGAGATTTTTTTGATAAGATTTATGTGTTAGTGAATGTGGTTACAGCCTCTTGTAAAAGAAAAGATATGATGCGAGAAATGTTTCAGAATGAAATTGAAAAGGGAGTAGAAAGTGGTGAAATCAAGACTGGAAAAGGATTGAATCAAGAGTCTTCACTTCAAAGACCAGAAAATACACGTTGGGGTTCTCATTATAAAACGTTGTTGCGGTTAGTTGGTTTATTTTCTCCTGTGGTTAAGGTGCTTGAGTACGTCGAGGATGAAGGTATAGACAATATCCAAAGAAGTCAAGCAAATGGTCTTCTCAAGTACATCCATACTTTTGATTTTGTATTCTATCTACACTTGATGCTGCTTATTTTGGGACTCACAAAGAATTTATCGATGGCATTACAAAGCAAAAATCAAGACATCTTAAATGTTGTATCATTAGTGAAATCCTCTAAGTGCCAACTAGAAAAGTTAAGAGATGATGGATGGGATTCTTTTGTGGAGAAAGTTTCATGTTTTGTGAAAAAAATGACACTAAAATTCTCAAAATGGAGGCTGGCTTCATCGATCCAAGGGGACCACGGAAAAAGACCAACATAACCAACTTACATCATTATCAAGTCACTTGCTTTTACACTGTATTGGATATGCAGCTTCAAGAATTTAATGACCGCTTTAACGAGGTAAACTCTGAATTACTCGTTTGCACATCAGCTTTAAGTCCTGTTGAATCATTCCACGAGTTTGATAAGAAAAAGTTGTTGAGATTGGCTGAATTTTATCCTGAAGATTTTAGTCGTGTGGAATGCATATCTCTTGACCCGCAACTTGACATTTATATTGATAATGTACGAGAAGATGAAATGTTTGCTGGTTTGAGTAATCTTGTTGACTTAACACGGGTGATGGTAGAAACCAGAAAACATCTTTCTCATCCTTTGGTTTATAGGATTTTGAAATTAGCTTTGACTTTGCCTATTGCTAATGCAACCGTCGAGAGATGATTTTCAGGAATTAAGATTGTAAGACAGTATTATGTAAACGCATCGGTGATCAGTTTCTTAGTGACTCTCTTATTTATTATATCGAAAATCTATATTTGAAGATGTAACAAATAAAACCGAAATAAAAAGGTTTCAACCTATGACTGAACGTAGAATACATTTGTAGTTTTTTGGGTATTTTATAAACTATATTTTTCAGTATATTTTTATTCTGCCCCCGGTAATAAAATTTTCTAACTCCATCCCTGAATGTGCAGGTGAGTTTCTTAGATACATAGAAAAATTGATAAAGCTTATGAACTACAAATGTGAGATCATGCCTAGTGATGGTAGAGTACTTAATTGTAGAGGAGTTTATGTTGTAGAAGAATATGACTGAACTTGAGAAAATCACTATATGGATATTCATTCAAGAACATAAGTGGAATTTATCGAGTTTTGTAATAATGTTTTTAAAACCTTACAAGAAAATAAAAAAAATGAATAAAATTAAATAATATTATTTTTTTAAAATAACATTTTTTCATTAAACAAAATGTATATTTTTTGAGTTTATACCTCAACCAACAAAATTTCAAATTGGCTCTGATTAAAAACACCAAATCCAATAAACAAGTGGGCAAAATCATGAAGATGTCCCAAAAACTAAACCAATTAAACCAAAAACTAAAGCGACGGCTAAACCTAAATCTAAACCGAAAACCGAACGAAAGCTTAACCTGGTGAAACCCTAATTCTTGTACAACCGCCGCCGACTTCGAAGCTTCACAAGAGATGACCTCCGGCGGCTCAGAAGACCACCGTCGGAGACAGAAACAGCTCAGCACCACTGCCTCGCTAGAAAATGAGAAGGGGAGGAAGGCGAAACCGGAACTATCGCCTTATAGCAGCCGCAAAGGACCAACGTCGAGAGGATCGAGCATATGCCGCATCGACAAATAGAGGAGGGGCTTCACCTACTTCATGACGACGAACGCAACAGAAAAAAGAGAAGAAGATCGTTCGGAGGAGAAATTGCCGGGGAAACTCATGTTGGAACTCGTTTTTGACGAAATGGTTTAGACTATTTTTTGGTGAGTTTTCAGCGAAGACGTTCGTCGGAATAATCAGATGTTGGGCACGATGAAATCTTAGCCGTGAGCATTATAAAGTAATGTAATCACATGTCAAAATTGGAGTTGTTGTGAATGAGAAACGAAGTTTGAAAGTAGATAGCTTAATAAGAAAAAAAAGCTTTTAAATTTTTGACTAAGTCCATGTTAATTCATTTTGGAGGTTTTTTAATAAACACAAAAATAAAAAAATAAAGTATTAGCCTCATAGGTAGTTAACTTTTGCATCAAAGGAAGACTTTTATCTTGTTTGACCCCTAAAACTCCTTGTCCCTTGAACCGATCCTCATTTCATCTAGCAAGTTCGTTTCTTTAGCTGCCATTTCTTTTCTTCCTTAGTTAGATCTAGTTTTATTGTTAGCTTTCTATCATTGCGACAAGTAGGGTGATAGATTCCTTCCTTTCAAACCATTAAATCTTTCTTAGTTTGTAAAAGAATCTCATAAATGCAGTAACTTGAATCTTCCCATCGGATTGATAAGACCCATAACCTATACTACATTCGGTTATAAGTAGTGGGTCATTGACTAAGTAGAAGTCAGGAGAAAACTACTTATCAACAAGCTAACATTTATTTGTTATTTTCTTATTTATTTTGCATATCTTAATTTCCTATTTTTATGATTTTGTACATTAAAGGTTTGACCTTGTATGAGTTAATAAAAGCTCTCTTTGTAATCATTTTGTATATACAAATTTTTGAGAATGTAAAAGAGTGTTTTTCTCTAAAGTTTAAGCTTTGTTTTGTTTATCTAAATTAGATGGATTCCTACACTTAGTAAACGTTTGAATCTATGTCTCTTCCGTGCGATGTCTTGAGACTATTTTTGCGTGTAGACTGGGTTCTCAGATTCAAGTTATTTTATTCGTGGTTGAGTGTGGATTCATTCAACAACCCCCCCCCCTATCAATTGAGCGAGTCAATCACTTTTATCTCTATCTCTACCAACGACCATATTCCGCAACAAAGCTTGTAAACTCTCGATCATCTCGTGAACATAAGTTTTGTGGATTCCAATCTTATATCATTTGGTATCAGAGCTAAAAGCTCATATCCTCTATCTTTCCATCTCTGTTTTGTTTTTGTTTCATCCTTTATCGAAATTTTTATTAAAAAAAAAGATTGTTTACATTTGTTTTGGAGTTTTTGTCGATTTTTCTGTTTGAAAAAAAAAGAAATTTGTTTCCATTTGTTTTAGAGTTTTTTCGATTTTTCTGCTAAAAAAAACATAATAATTCTCAAGGTTAAACGGTTTTAAGGACAAAACCATTTGAAGAGGGAGAGAATGATACAATATCAAAAACCATAAAATCAAAGGTCTTCAATATGTGGATTTATTATCAAAATATCATGGTCATAACTTCACAAAGTCAAAGATCCTCATTCAATGTCAAATTGGTGGCAAGAAGACCATTATTTAATTAATTTTATTTTTCTCCTTTTTGTTTAAATGTATATAATTTCCTTTAAATGTAATTTATTGTAAATATCTCTTGTAAGAGCTATAAAAGCTCATGTATTCTCATTTGTAAAAGACACATTTAATTTTTTGAAAATATAAAAGAGAGTTTTTCTCTAAAGCTTAGGCTTGTTTTTTTTGTTTATCTAAGTTAGATGGATTTCTATACTTAGTAAACGTTTGAATCTATGTCTCTTGTGTGCGATGCCTTGAGACTAGGTTTGCGTGTAGACTAGCTTGTGAGATTCAGATTATTCTATTCGTGGTTGAGTGTGGATTCATTCAACAACACCCCATCGATTGAGCGAGTCAATCACTTTCATATCCATCTCTACCAACGACCATCTTCCGCAACAAAGCTTGTAAACTCTCGATCATCTCGTGAACATAAGTTTGGTGGATTCCGATCTTACATCAATCACAGACGAGTTATTGTTATGGATAGGACTCATATAAGTGGGAAGTATGCAGGTGTTTTGCTCGTTGCAAGCACACAAAACGTTAATTTGTCAGATATTTCCATTGGCTTTTGAAATTGTTGACACCGAGAATGATGAATCATGGAAATAATTTTTCATCGAATTGCAAGGATGTTTTATAGACCAATATCATTTGGTGATAGTTTTTGACATGCACCCCTCCATTAAGAATGCGTGTGATAAGGTTCTCCATTTGGAAATACGCGGGATATGTTATTATCATCTACAGCAAAACATAGTGAAACATTTTTGTGGAAAACATCTTATGTACTTGGTCAAGTGCACTGCATATGCGTATACGCTTAATGATTTTACTAATACATGGACAATCTACGGAATATAAATCCAGAGTTCGCAACATACTTGGAGGATGCATATGTGAGGTTGTGGTCACGAGTTCACTTCCATGGAGATAGATACAACATAAAGACGAGAAACGTCGCAGAATCTATCAATTCCGCACTTAAACGAGCACACAGATTTCCCATAGTATTCCTTTTGGAGTTCATAAGAGAGAAGCTATGAAGGTCGTTTCGTAAAAGGGGAGAAGATGATTTGAGTCTCAGAACACTCCATTCTCATGGAGTTGAATATTTGTTGATAATTTTAAACATTATGCAGATAATATGACGGTGGAACGCATTGATGGTTGGAGATTCCATGTGAAGGGAGGATCACGAGATTGTGTTATTGATTTGGAAAAAAAAATGTGCATGTGGTGTGTTTGATGTTGAGAAGATACCTTGCTCACATGCTATTGCAGCTGCAGTATAGGCTCAGTTCAAATACTCAAAACTTGTATGGCTTTCCTATGCAAAAGAATATTTGTTCGCGGTATACTCGCACAATATTTATTCCCAAAATAAAGAGTTTGCAGCTCCTGCGCATATCCAATGTCTTCCTCAAGAAGTGAAGCGTCAACCTGGTAGACAAAAGAAGTTCACGTGGCAAATATGGCTGGAAATTTCAAGGATGAAACGCAACAAACCGCGGAAGATGCACAAGCAATACAATTGTTCAAAATGCAACCAACCGGGACATACTCGAGAGAAATGTATTAGTAAAACTAATCTTGTTAATAGTCATGCGCATGAGCTTCTATGTTTTTTGTCTACCATTTTGATAAATTGTAAGCTTCTATGTTTTTCACATAGGGATCGAAATATGGTGATAACTAGAGAAGATAAAATCGTGATGAGGTGATTGCAAAATAAGTCTACGGCAGTTGATTGCAAAAGATGTATGCTATTTGTTACTTGTATTGTCCATGATTTATCAAACCTGCAACCTGATATGTTATTTAGTAGTCTTGTATTTTTCATCTGTTACCAAACCTGCAACATGTTATGTGACTTAGTAGTACTTGTATTTTCATGATTTACCAAAACATCCAACATGTTATGTGCTTTAGTACCTAAAAACTTGCATTCTTAATGATCATCCCGAGTCCATGATCCACATATCTTGCATGCTGATTTTAAATCATCAAAACTTGGACCCATCTCGATACGGACTCAAAGACGCTCTAAGAATTTTCCCATCTCTTTTGTAACCTCGACCTCCGACTGTTCCAGATTCTCAGCATACTCACAGTTCAGTCTAGTTAGACATTTAAACTCATGTAACGAAAATCTAACTGGGGTTACACCAATGAGACTCCAGATCTCAAACTTCTTGTTGCAGACTAGCTGAAAACTAAGCATTTTAAAACCGGACCGGAAGCCGAACATGATAAGTATTTGGATCACGGTTCAATTTGGTATGACTGAGTTGAATCTGGTTCACAAAATTTATGTTTATTAATTTTTAAATATATAATTTTAAGAGTAAATATTGTAAATATAATAGTATTTGGAACAAAATTAAACTAAACTCAAACTTTTGAAATAATTTGTAATCTAACATATCATAATATTAAAATAATAATAAAATAATATTTATTGTTAACAACTAAACAATATAAAAAGAAAATAGGCTTTTGGATTATTATTTTATAAAATATATCATATATGTTATTAAAAATAACAAGAATTCTCTAAATTAAGAAGATTAAATCAAAACCTAATAATATTATAGCGTATCATAAGTTTTAAACAAAACTTTATTTATTGTCTTTATTTAATTATATATGGTAGAAATATATTTAATTAGATAAAAAGTGAAAATTTAAATAAAATAAATGTATATATGGAAAATATTTATTTAACCAAGGTCAACTGGTGTGTTTGGTTCATCCAGTTCATGGATTTTTGGTGGTTTTTAATAGTTCTTATACGGTCTAAAAGCTTTTGGGTTTTATAGAAACATAATCCGGTCACATGTCCGGTTCGTGGTCGAATCCGGTTCAACCACCGCTCGGTCCGGTTTTCAGAACACTGCATGTAATGTATGTACCAGCCTTGATGCCCAGGTAAAATCCAGTCGAAAGAACTTCAAAAACACACCAAGTTTCGAGTCACATAGCTCTGTTCATTCATCTTCTGCTAGTGCAGAGGAAATTGCGGTCATCAATCTTGTATTGCCGCTATAATAGCCTATACTTTTATTCGGAAGGGGCTCGTTGCTTTTTGTGAACATTCTTGTTGGAAATTCTGGCGTATCTATTATGCAAACATATATATGTCTGACATATTAGTAAGACTGAAATAGAAGTCTGAATAAAGTCTGTAAACCCAAATTGGTGTAAAATAAAATAGACCGAGGATTATTCTACCTTTTACCGACGGCAATTAGAGGGAAAACCAGCAAGGGATAGCAGAGGCAACCAGAGATCTGGAAAAAGACAAACCCTTTTTGTTTAAGAGACAATTTTTGATTACTGCTAAGAGGAAAAGAGAGAAAGAGGGAGGAAGAAATGATTACCGATTCCTACGAGAATTCTAGCGGCGAGTATACAAAGAGGGAGAAAGCTACGGTCAAAAATTTAGAAATGATTTGACGTGCAAAAAACTTTTTGAAAGAGTAAAAGGGAGGAAAAGGGGTTACTGTGAGGATTCCACCGGCGAGGAGAACTAGAAGCGACGACGAGAATATCTGCAAAACAACCCATCATAAGTAATACTCGACGAGGGCAAAAACATAAGAGGGAGGGCGAGGGGAGAGGCGTACTACCTTGAGATTGGCGATGAGAAAAATTGGCGGCAAAGAGAATCAACAGCGGCAAAGAGAATCACTGGCGGCGGCGAAGATATCGCCATTTAGAGAGAAATCAACTAGGTTTTTTTTTCCTTACCTATTAACCATTAATTGTGTTTTATATTTCAGTTGATTTTTAGGGTAAGTTAAATTTTGTTCAATTTTGGTTATGTGTTTTGAATCTGCAATTTCGATCGGTTAGGTTAGTCAAAATTTTATTTTCCGGTTTGATTAAGTTAAATTACGGTTTAGTCAAATGTGTTATAGTTATGTTTATTTGAATTTTAAACTGCATATGAAATCTCCTCATTTCAGACTTCGTATGCGGTCTGGCTATGTTTTATTTGAATTCCAAACTGCATTATGAAGTCTCTTCATTTCAGACTTCATATTTGGTATGACTTGTTTTTATTATAATTTCAGACTGCATATGAAGTCTCTAGAGTGCTTCATCTATTTGAATTTTGTACGCAACTAGGTTTTATCTGAAAACAAACGAACTAATACTTTAACCCTTTCAGAATATATAAAATTAAAGGGTCATCGATTATAAGTTTTTGGTTAAACAAAAATCTAACAAATCCTAAACTAATATTTGCTCAACCAAACACATGGAGGAAGATTATCAAACCTATGAGGCTTATACCTACCACCATCATGATCTTCAACTCGACCTCTCGAGAAGGCTGCTTCTCACGAACTAGCTCCTTTAGTTGAGCTATCTTTGTCTCCATTTTCAAAATGCTAAGATCCATCGTCTCCATCCGTGGTACATGAACACAATCTTGTTGTTCTGCATGTTGTTCCACAATCTGCACGAGCTGTTGAAACTCTTCCATCATAGGCTCATCTCACCTCTTTAATATATCAAACCCACCATCCTATACAAGCAAACACATTAGATAACAAACCTTTACATTTACATTTCATATTAAGAAAATTCAAACTCCAATCGCAAACAAAACCACAAAAATCTCATTACCTCACTGTTAATGCATCCATAGAATCTTCTTCCCAGATTCAGCTCTGATGTGGATTGTCTTTGCACAGATTCCAAACCGCAGAAACAACGTTGGAGAAGTCCAACAGTCACGCCGGGTCGATGCCTAGGAGTAGAACTCATTTATGGTAAATCATAACTTCCAAAGCTTTTGGAATTACTTGATGGTTGACTGTAGTTACTTGATGGTTGACTGTAGTTAAACTTCAAAAAAATGAAGAAAAATAACTCGATTCGACGAAAAAATATCTGCAAACAGATCTGCAAGAAAGGTTTGACGAAAAAAATATATAATAGATCTGGAGCCAACAAAATTCGTATTCACCATAAACTATGATTAAAAACTAAATAACCTCCAAACAGATCTGCAAGAAAGGTTCGACAACAAAATATATTATATATCTGGAAATAAGCTAGGAAGTGAAAACGCTTATAATAGATATAAAAACTGAGTGAAAGACAACGAAAACTTACCAGATGGAGAGGCGGCAGAGGTTAACGCCGACATAAGAGAGATAGACGACCGGCGAAGGAGCAGAAAGATGCATGCGACTAGAGCTTAGAGAGAGGATAGAAGAAGGCGAGCGCCATTTAGAGAGGGAGAGTGGAACACCCCCGACGCAATCTAGGTCATATTTGAATCGATCGGCCGTGCAACAATCAAACAAGAACATGCACGATCAATCATCCAACCCAAACCAGAGCGAAGATGCCACAATGTCAAACATCACAAACGGACCAGCTATGACCTTAAAACAAATCCCAAGCCGGGGCCAGTCCATCTGCGATATCCGACCTTCTCGTCCAAGGTCTAAGGCTTGCCCACCCGTACCCAAGTCGAGAGTTGTGTTAGCCCGAACCAGACTAATATCAGATGAAACCGGATAATATAAAAATAAACTTTATTTATTCATAAACAAACTTTCTCACTTTGGCCTAACGCCCAAAATATAATACAACACCATCAAACTTTTATTTACAAAGGTATCAAAACCTACACTGGCGGCCTATCGTTCCTTACTTCCCGCTATTGGTTTCCCGATTATTGGTTTCCTACAAAATAAAGTGAGGGATGAGCGCTACTCGCTCAATGAGTCATGGATCCCCTAACAGATACAACAATTCCCCACCCGAAAACCCAAAATAACACACAACACGCAATTTACACAAAGTTAGCGTTAGCAAAACCAATCACGCCGTCACCACTCTTTCATCACCACCCCATAACCAAGGTCTCGCGCATTCGATCCTGACCCTCCTGTGAACACTCATCACAAAGGCACACAAGATAGAACATCACCAACCCGAGTTTTGGTTCCCAGACGGTCACATCTCGGTGAGTCCCGTTCCAAACGGCAATAACCCAGCCGAATTCTGTCTCCCAAACGGTCACATCTCGGCGGGTTCCGTCTCAACACGGCTATCCCGTCTATCCCGTCGGATAGTGCTCGACCATAGTTTGCAATCCTGCTCCTCCGACTCCGCACGAAGTAGAATCAAACCGCCAATTCACCACACACAATGACACTTCCGAATCAACAGACAAGTGTAAACCAAAACCTCACACGTAATAAGAACAACTTCAAACAATGTCGTATCATAATAAAATAACTCAAACCTCACAAAATCTCACAAGCAAAACACGCAATCAAGCAATCCATAGCAAGCAATCTAGCAATCTAGCAATCTAGCAATCTAGCGAAACACGCAATCTAGCAATCTCACGGTACTCTCGGCTGAACGGTTTTTATGCTAGACTTCACTACCACGGATGGATTCTCGCTTCGCCACAATAGCTCCGGTTCACTCTAAAGCTCTACCCGAATGCCCCACTTTCTCTATCTAACCCTTTCTATTTCTCTCTCTAAGTTTGAAATGATTTTGGTGTCGTTCTAAATGGCAAAGGGTGAGGGGGGGGGTATTTATAGAAGTATACTAAGCTAGTAAGTTGCCTGGCACATAAGTCCAGTCGTCGATCCTATCCACTGATCTATAAGGACGAAATAGCATTCAACCAATTTCGTGCTTATCCATTGATCTATAAGGATGTAATAACTTTATAACCAATTTTGTGCTTATCCACTGATCTATAAGGACGAAATAGCTTTCCAACTAGTTTCGTGCTTATCTACGGATTTATAATGATGAAATAGCTTTCCAACTAGTTTCGTGCTTATTTACGGATCTATAAGGATGAAATAGCTTTCCAACTAGTTTCGTGCTTATCTACGGATCTATAAGGTAGAAATAGCTTTCTAACTAGTTTTGTGCTTATCTACGGATCTATAAGGACGAAATAGCTTTCCAACTAGTTTCGTTCTTATCTACATATCTATAAGGACGAAATAGCCACATACACCTCGTGCTTGGCTAGGTCGGTGGCTGACCAACTCCTAGTCGTTTTTAGTAGCCATACGACACCTCAAAACGATTATTTGGACCTTCCTTTGGCCAAAATTTTCTCTCGGCCGTCCTTGGCTCGGACACTTTTAGCTCTCGACCGGGTCATTACAGAGAGCGGTTCTAGTTTTTAACAAATTTAGGGTTTCCATCGATTATGTAAAGGGTATAAATTTTCTAGTTTGGTAAATAATTTCCGGTTTAGTAGGTTGCATATGAAGTCTGCTATACCTTAAACTAAAACAAACTTCAGAAGAAGTCTATAAAACTTCAAAACTCTATTAAGACTTCCTTTGAAGTCTCACACTTGATCCATACGTCGTATGAAGTCTACTAAGCCTAAACCATAAATCAAATATTTTCCATTTGATAGTCAAAACCCTAAATAAAAACTTATATCAAGGACTAAAATCGTTTGCTATATACACAATTTAACACTTATATGAAAATTTACCATTTTAAATGACAAAATTGAAAACCCTAAATTTAACTCTACATCTAACAATATCATATGGTATATCACCTCATTTATCTTTGTTGGTTTAAATTGACTTCTATCCTAATTTTTCTTTGTTGGTTTAAATTGATTCATTTATATGAAATTTTAATTTATAAACATCACAATCAATTATATTTTAATTATGTAAATAAAATTTTATTTGAATTATTTATTTTTATTTTTATAATTTAAGTTTAAGTTATAATTACGATACATATTTCTATCAAAATCTGACAAGTAGATTTTTTTTATACAGTTTCAGACTTCGCAATGATATAACATTCATTATTGTTTCTGTGTTTTTTGTTTGGTCACAAGAGAAGGAATTATAATTTTTCTATCCTTTTGAATTATTTTTGCATATGATAAATTTTGAGATTTATAATTATTTTAAAAAAAAATATTTATGTCATTTTTAGCAATTCTCCCTTAAAATAATTACAGTAATTCTATTCTTATCATTGTATTCATACTACTGATGTGATGTCTAAAGATTTCAGGAAAAAAAACATGACATCTCGCATTTTACAAAAAAAAATTTTGATTTAGTATTTGTATTATCAATATCAGCTTTTCAATTATTCTTATATTTATTAGAGGGTGTTATTTTGTCACAGATTTAAAGTCAATTCTATACGTTGTATAATCTTCAAGATTTAAATTTTTGATATTAGTTTTAAGAATTCATGTGTGTGGATTCTAAAATCTCTGCAGTATATTTTGGATTTGGTATTTAATGATTTACTCCTGAAACTGTATTGAAATTTGTTTCAAATGACTCAATATATAAAAATATTAAAATTATTTAGTTTTGAATACATTAGATTTTAGTGGAGTATTTGAAATCTTAATTGAATAACACCAAATTATAAAATCTTTTAATCATAATTTACAAATAAAAAAAACTAATAACATTAGATTTTAAAATATAATTTAGAATCATTAGTTGAATAACATTGGATTGTGAATCAATATGAATTCTATTAAAATCGATGATTGAGATTTCTACCAACACCATTAGGCCACAAATAGTTCTCCGACTGAAAATATATTTTTAGATTATTCGTAATCAGAGGTGGTGAGCCCAACTCCTTTTTCTATGTTGGCTTTATTAAGAATTTGATTCCGTGAAACCCTTTGCATGTAAGCAAAATACTCATGTAACTTAAAAGCAACAATATATAAAAGTTCCTTTACAAAAAAAAACAATATACAAAAGTTGTGCAGGTAGACTGTATACTTTATTATTATTATTATTTTGGCTCAATCTACTTTATTATTTAGGTCCTTTTTTAAAAATGTATTACTTTATTAAAGGCCAAGTAACCAATTCAAACAACAAAAACAAGTAAATAAACATATAAGTTTAACAAATAACGTAAATATATATATTAAAAAAGGGATAACACTGTCACCAATCAATATTTGGCGACAACCCATTTTCTCTTCTTTCATTTTATGTATCTGATTTGGTGTTTATATGTATATAGAAATTGCATTGTAGGTAATAGATAATACAATTTCTTTATATAAAAAAAAACTCACTTTTTCACTGTGGTCTCTGTCATCCATTTGCATATATATAAACACCAAATCAGATCCCATTTTCTTTATATAAAATGAAGGAAGAGAAAATGGGTTGTCGCCAAATATCGGTGTGTGTGTTATTCATTTGGCTGTCCCAATTCTCCTACAACACCGTGGAAAGCTCCGCCGTAGAAGAGAAAGGGACGGTGCTTGTGTACGGAAGAGTCGCCGTGGGAACAGTAGACGAAGATTTCATCTGCGCCACTTTAGACTGGTGGCCGCCTGAGAAATGTGACTACGGAACTTGTGCTTGGGACCATGCTTCGATTCTCAATCTGGTTTTCTTCTCTCTCTCTTTTACAATTTTTGTTTTCATTTTTCATGTTTTTCCGTCGAAAACAATGCAACTTATTGTATATACAAAAATGGAAAAATGCAACTTGTATATTATTATAAAAAAAAAAAAGATAGTAATGTGACTACGGTGCTTGTGCTTTGGAGCATGCTTCGATTCTCAATCTGGTTTTCTTCTCTCTCTTTTACAATTTTTTGTTTTCATTTTTCATGTTTTTCCGTCGAAAACAATGCAACTTGTATATTGAAAAAAAAAATAATAATACAGTGCACTTGATTTGAGTTGGTGACAGGTAGCAGCAATAAATGGAAATGTTTCTTAGGCATTCTGCATTTAGCAATACAATTTACTTATTGTAGAAAAGTCTTACCCAATAAAAAACATTCTAGGAATTAGAATTACTTCTTTTTTTACCATTTAAGGAATGTGAAGTCCAATATCATTATTATGCACCAAGTAAACATTACCGATCTTTCTCATTAGTCATACTTTCCAATTGAAGCTTTTTAGCAATTGATTAAAAAGGAAAATTGATTAGAGAAACATGAAGCCTAATGAAACTTGCTATGTTGATCATCTTGCAGGACCTGAACAACACTATTTTTCAAAAGGCAATCAAAGGTAATAATCACATCACAATACTAATAATTCAATTCAATATATTAATGTCAGAATTGACCTTTCCCAATTCCAAAAAATACAGCATTTGCTCCATTGAAAATAAGAATAGGAGGAACATTACAAGACTTGGTGATATATGAGACACCAGATCAGAAGCAGCCTTGTCTTCCTTTCACCAAAAACTCTTCTCTTCTCTTTGGTTATACACAAGGATGTCTCTCTATGCGCCGATGGAACGAGCTCAATGCCTTCTTCCGCAAAACCGGGTACCTTCAAATATTCCTTCTTTCTTTCAACGTTTGTTTGCAGCTTTCTCTCGTCTCTTACCTACCTACTTGTGTGGTTTGAATCAGAGCTAAAGTCATCTTCGGACTGAATGCGCTTTCCGGAAAGAACATAAAATCTAATGGAGAAGCCGTAGGAGCCTGGGATTACACAAATGCTGAATCATTCATCCGGTTTATAGTACAGAACAACCACACCATTTATGGTTGGGAGCTTGGTAAGTCACCTGACAATACAATAGAGAGAAGAGATAATGTACAAGCCAGATCAAATCTCTTTACATCTCTATTTTTGCCTCTTTTTTTCTCGCGATAGGCAATGAGCTATGTGGAAGTGGTGTTGGTGCAAGAGTTGCAGCAAATCAGTATGCTATGGACACCATAGCTCTGCGAAACATCGTGAACCGGGTTTACAAGAATGTGAGTCCTATGCCGCTGGTGATAGGCCCTGGTGGCTTCTTTGAAGCTGCTTGGTTCACAGAATACTTGAACAAAACAGCAGACTCTCTTGATGCTACTACTCACCACATCTACAATCTCGGTCCAGGTAAACTGAATCCTCGACTATTTTGGCTTCACATCCTGCAGATTCTTGATTTTCCTTTCTGAATGGAAAGAAAACTACATTTTGATGGATTAGGAGTCGACGAACATCTGGTAGAAAAGATTCTAGACCCTTCGTACCTGGGCCAAGTGGCAACAACGTTTCGCAGCCTTAAGAACATAATCAAGAACTCATCAACCAAGGCAGTGGCATGGGTTGGTGAGTCTGGTGGTGCCTACAACAGCGGGAGGAATCTTGTCTCTAATGCTTTCGTGTATAGTTTCTGGTAAGAAATCGATATCATAACAGCAAACAATAAGCTTATATCACATCCATTATAGTCAACACATTCCTAATGATTATAATGCATGATGGTAGGTACCTGGACCAGCTTGGAATGACATCGATTTACGATACGAAAACATACTGCAGACAGTCTCTGATTGGAGGAAACTACGGGCTGCTAAACACTACTAATTTCACTCCAAATCCAGACTATTACAGGTAACACAAGATGAAACTAGTATCTCACCAGAAGAAATGGGAATAATCTAATCTTAACTACAAGTCATGCTACTTGGTTAAATTGCAGTGCTCTGATCTGGCAAAGACTTATGGGAAGAAAGGCATTATTCACAAGCTTTTCCGGAACTAAAAAGATACGTTCATACACACATTGTGCAAGACAATCGGTAAGTCGAGGTTTCCATTACAAGCAACTCTAATGGCATTTATTATTAATGAACTATTCTGATGTAACTTGGAAAGTTTCATCATGCAGAAAGGGATCACAGTTTTACTGATGAACCTTGACAACACTACAACAGTTATGGCGAGAGTAGAGCTAAACAACACTTTCAGTCTGAGACATACCAAGCACAGGAAGTCGTCTCAGAAACGAGCAACTTCTCAGCTGACTTGGGTTTCTAATGGTGAAATCCAAAGAGAAGTGTACCATTTGACACCAAAGGATGGAAATTTACACAGTCAGACTATGCTACTCAACGGAAACGCACTGCAGGTTAATTCGACAGGTGACATACCTCCTCTGGAGCCGATACATGTGAACTCAACAGAGCCGATATCAATAGCTCCATACTCCATTGTGTTTGTGCATATGCCAAGTGTTGTTGTACCTGCATGTGCCTAGGAAGCTGCATATGGAACTTAAGACAGTTCCATTCAAATTATTTGATTAGAAAGAAAAAAAAGTGTACGGTTCTTTCAGAAACCTATGGACCAAATAAAAGTACGTCAAAAATTATCCAAACCCAAAATTTTGTTTGCATTTTATTTCAGTGTAATATTTAAAACCATTTGGGACTGTGAAGCCCGGAGGACGAAAGATACAACATACACACTAGAGGTCATACAAAACTACAATAAAAACTTTGTAATCACCAAAGCCTTTCAAAGATCCAACGATTTCTTCTAAGTGAAAACGCCAGTTTTTGAACTATACTGAGTAAAACAAAATAGTAGTCAAGGAGCAAGACTGAGTAAACATTAACGTAAGCTATTTTATAGCTTAAATGTCATTAGCAAAGATGATCTAGCAAGATCAGCTCATCTGAATGTTGACAAGCCAGTTCTCTCCAACATGATTTGAGTCTCTTTATCATTCCCAAACAGCTGCTTATGCAGAAGACGATGTAGTCTTCCAAAGAGCTGTTTCTTCAATGATTCGAAAGCCAAATCGAACCTCTCAAGCTGTTCCATTGCATTAGGATTGTATAAAAACAGTCCATAGTAAAGATCAAATCTGTCACCAGCAGTATTCTCCACCAATTTTAGCAATGTCTCATAACCCTTGGTATCGACAGGAGTAGATTCCAAGCTTAGCTTCTCCAGAACCCTTCCCACTGTGTGTGTGATAAACTGCGATCCAGCAGCGTGCCAATCATGTTCAGCACATGACATCTCCACCATAGAACATCCTTCGCGGGCAAAAATATCGAGAAAATTGTCACACCTAGATTTTCTTCTATCATCCATTCCGATCCTAACCTTATCAAACACAAAGGATAGACCGTTCCATCCGTTTTTACCACTCTCTGGTCCAAACATGGGATGCGTGCACAGAATATCAAAATCTTGTGGGAGAGCTTGTAGAAAAGAATTCCTCGGGAACTCTTTTACAGAAAGCACATCCACAAAAAGTGTGCTTCTCTTCAGTCTCTGAAACGGGAGTGACTTGAGTACTTTTTCAGTCGAAAGGATTGATGTACAGAGAAGAATAACTTCAGGATGCTCTTCAAATAGATCATCAAGGTCTGATAAATACCTGACACCCAGCTTCGCAGCTGCATTGGTGTAGTCAGTTCTTGAATAGGCTAACACCGTGTGGCCTTGCCTGACCATCGTCTTCGCTAGAAACTGTCCAAAGTTTCCAAACCCAACAACACCAATCTTGAGCCTTGAACTGTCATTAACACTGCCAGAGACTTGAGCATCATATTCATACTTCAAAGCAACATCTTTAGACCTGCACAATCACAAGTCGGTAAACATTTGAATGCATCTAAACATTTTAAACTCTCCTAAAGACCATCTCGAAACACAATGCAATTAGCAGTGTACCTAATCATTTCCAAAGAATCATCATTTCGGTGACCATTTGGAAAAACACGAACTCTCTCAGCTTCACCTTCGAACAACTGCTTCCTCACAACACCGTGAAGCCGACCAAAAAGCTCCTTACGCAACGTCTCGAAAGCCAAATCCATCTTCTCTAGCATCTCCAGCGAGTTCTTATTATACACAAACAACCCATAGTACAAATCAAAGCTATCGCCACGAGTATTCTCAGCCAAATCAAGCAATGCCTCATACCCTTTAGTTTTAATCGGCGTAGATTGCAATTTCAGCATCTCCAAAACCCTACCCACCGTATGCGTTATGAACTGCGACCCAGCAGCGTACCTATCATGATCAGCACAGCTCATCTCCACCATCTCACATCCTTCACGATCAAAGATCCCGAGGAAATTCTCACATCTTGAAATCCTCGATCTATCTTCACCGATCCTGACCTTATCGTAGACGAATCGTAAACCTCGCCATCCATGATTCGAATTCACACTCTGTGGACCAAACATTGGGTGCGTACAGAGGATATCGAAATCTTCGGGTAAGTATTGAAGGAGGAGAGTCTTCGCAAATTCCTTAACGGAGAGAACATCGACGAAGAGTGTATTTCGTCGGAGTCTCTGAAACGGCAACGTTCTGAGGACATTCTCGGTGGAGAGGATTGAAGTACAGAGTAAAACGACGTCGGGGTGACGCTCGCAGAGATCGTGAAGATCCGTGAAGAACGAGACGCCGAGACGGCGAGCGGCGGCGGAGTGATCGGATCGGGAGTGGGCGAAGAGAATGTGGCCTTGAGAAACTAGGGTTTCGGCGAGGAATTGACCGTAGTTTCCAAATCCGAGAATGGCGATTCGGAGAGGAGGGATTGGATCGTTTGGATCGGAGTTGAGAGGGGTGTCGCCGGTGACGGAGAGGCGACAAGTGGTGGTGGGATTAGGTGGGGGGAGAGAGAGAGAAGAGAGCATGATGGAGGAGGACGGGAGGGAAGGAAAGGAGAGGGACGGAGAGGAGAGAGAAGCTTTGGGAAGGAGCTTTGGGAAGAAGAAAGAGTTGTGAGAGAGAAGAAGCGAATGAGATATCATTGGAAAGGGAACGAAGAAGTGATGGGGATGAAGATTATGGGGAAGATTCTTCTGACTTCGGCTGCCATTTTTGTAGACAAGAGAACCGTGGAGGTTTTTTGCAGTCTGCACGTTGACATTTTAAAATAAGAAGGCAATGTCGTGGAAAAGTGTTTGTCTAGATTTTTTTTTGTTTTTTTTTTTCGAAATTTGGCTAAAATTGTTTTATCTAGACAAGTTTCGACCCAAAAAAAAATTTCTAGACAAATTTATCTACTCTTTTCTATCAAAGATTTTTTTTTTAATTTATATTTATTTAATATAATAAAGTTATTTTTATAGTGTAAATGAATATTATATTTATTTATTATTTACCGTAAGTTTTATATTTATATATTTTTAATCTAGACAAACATCGTATATCTTTTATTTTTTTTTTATTTCTCAAATTCTAGTCTGCTATTAAGTACTAAAAGATTAGAGATAAAATTGCAAACATATGCGGTATCTAGTAGTATTTATTTGTGTCACTTATATTTTTGATTTGTTTTCAAATTTGTGTCGTTTAAAAACATGGCGATGTTTATTTTTTAATTTTAACGATGCATATCATGATGACCAATTTTTTCTTTTTTGGTTATACACCGAGAGAGAATGTGATATGATTCTCTTTTTTATTGTTTATCTCAGTTTCGATTTAGTTATTCGGTTTATTATTCTGGTTCAATTATATGAACTCAAGCTCAACATTTCCGTTTTAGTTTTACTTGATTTTCTCAAAGATAAAATAAAACCAAAAAGAAATTTACGAAACAAAAATATTAAAGCATCTCTAACCACAAACTTCATTTTAAAGGTAACATAAATTCAAAATGAAGATTTGAGGGTCCATTACTCAAATGGTAACCTTAAATCTATTTCTAAAAAAACATAAATTTGCATCATAATCCTTGATATTAATAAAAATTAATTATAAAGATAAAAACTAGTTTCAAAATGCAAAGCTAGCATTATATGATAGCCTATACATGTCGCCATAAACCTCACTTTATGCCAAGTTTAATCAAAAATAAGACCATCAGCATTGATAGTCTCTAAGAGAGGTTCTCAAAAAATAATATAATATACAAAATTATAAAATAATGGATGAGTCTCATGAGAGACTTTTGAAGGAGTCTCTCAACTTTTGAGAAACCCATTCATTATTTTATTATTAAAAGTTAACTCTATTTAATTTAATAATGTTATTTATTATTTTATATTTGTTGAGAGACTCCCGAGACTACCAATGCTGGTGCTCTAAAGCCACACAATTTGCAATCACACAAGAATTTTGCCTTGAAATAAAGCAAGAGTTAAGGTGTGGAATTCTATTTAGGTTTACAACAGAGTGATGAAAAGAATAAGAAAGCGTAAATATGTATATGTGATCCATGTATTCTTTCTCAAATGAACAAGTATGATAATTTAAAATTCATGTTAAGGTTTCACTTGATAGGAAAGGATTCAATTCATGCTTTTTTCAACTAAAGTCAAGAAAATTAAAACAAATGATCCAAATATTGTTAGATCTTACTTTCTAAGATTGCACAAAGGATCAAAGAACTACTAACTAGGGCCTTGAATCAATTCATGAGCTAAACACTTTACAAGGAATTTAATATCATTGCCCCCTATGCAAATGCAAACAATCCTAAATGTTAAAAATCTAGACTCGATCCTAAAAATTCTACAAATGCAAATGCAACTACATGAATTTTTTTGGAATTTTAAAAAAAATTCTAATTTTTTTGTGTTTTTCTATGCAAATATATGAAATGCAAAACTCAAGGATGAAAATATAAAATAAGAATCAAAGAAAACATGTCAAAGCACACAATTCTCCCCCAAACTTGAATGACAACGTCTCAGTGTCAAACAAGTCCAAGAGGAGACCAAAATCCACAAAGCAAAAATAAAAATGCATGATATATACAAGGTTGAATCGTGTGATACCTCGGACTAGGTGTGAGGGGAGCTTGAGGATGCTCCGGTTTTCCTGGTTTTGCGTGGAGAGTTTGATGTCTCTGCTCCCTTGTCCTTGCTCGAGGATGGACGTTATTGGAGGGAGAGACGGTGGCTTTGCGCAGCTGGCTCTCGGATCCCTCCTCCGGTTGAGTGTCTAGCCTGCTCCGGTCTCCTTTCCATTGTGAATTGAGCCTCATCACTTGAGCTCTCTTCTGAAGTGTTATCCCTTTGGAGCTCCTTGACCTTCATCATCAGCTTCTTAATCATCTTGCCTCGCCATTTATTCACCTTCTTTTGAATCTCCACTACCGAGGCAAGAAACTTATCGGCCTTTGTTCTCGGCTCGTAGTATAGCTTTGGGAGATTAAAGGTGGTTGTCATCTCAGCATCAGATGGAGGAGAATCAGTGGGTGAGTCTATGGGAGCTGGAGTTGTAGCTATGTTCCCAAGAGGCTCATAGCAGTCTTTATCCGTTGGAAAGAATTCAATGTTACCAATGCTATCTATCAACGTCTCGCCGAGGTTAGGGAGAATGCAAGTTTTCTTAGCATTGTTGCTGTTGGTGAACAAGTAAGCGAAACGACCAGGAGCTGGTGTAGGTCCTAGGGAACCTGTGACCACCATGTAAGCTTGATCCATGTATGCTATCTCCGCACAAGCTTCAAACTCATCTAGAACCATGCCGGCTTGCGCGAAAAAGGGTGTAAGGAAACCTCCAATGAAGGATGAGGTTGCCTTAGCTCTCAATGCCCATGCCTTGTACTTCATGAGGGAAGTTTCCAGGATGCAACCATAGTTAATATTGTCCCCAAGATCGTCCTCCATAGGCTCCTCTTCATTGCCCGGATCTTCACTCTCGTCATCGTTATGGCACACGTCCTCTTGAGTCCTTGGAATAGGAAGCATAGCTCATTCTTGGTCACCGTAGGGGTGGTGGATCTTCCTTAGAAGGTGTTTGCAAGGAGCTTGAGCGTTTACCTCAACAAGTGATACAGACTTAGATACCGGCATCCATCCGGCCAGCCTCGTTCCCATCATGAGACAAACACCAAGGACGCGGTCAGGAACTAAAGACTTGGCCGAGAGCTTTAATCACGCCGTGGAAACACTTATCACCAACAAAGAGCTTCAAGCCATCACTTCGCAGCTCGACAAGCTAAGTATCTCGAGAGAAGCAGCCATAGCCAATGCCGAGCTAGATGATCACGGCCTTACGCGCGCCAAGGAATCAAGCGACCNTTCCATATGATTATTTGGGCTAATAAAACTTTGGTTTATGTCTTTCTTATATCATTTAGTCGTTTTATTTCATTTCATAGAGTAAGGCATTTGTTAGCCATCCATTTACATTTTATTCTTAGAGTAAGGCATATGTTGGCCGATTATTTCTTTAGTATAGTTTCTATGTAAATTGCTTCAAGTCCCCTAGAAGGGCATAGCTGTTTGGACTCTTATAAAGTCCCCTCTCACAGCCTTGTATTTTTTACCCTAGATCAATAAAGAACCGAACTTCTTGCAAAAGAAACCCTAGCCGTCGGCTAAACCCTCTCATTCTCTCTTGTGCGATTCAATAGAGCTTGTGAGTTTGTCTTATCAAAGTTAATCCATAAACTTTGTGGCGACCCTCGATCCATCCTTGTTACTTTACCGTGAATCCATCCTTTGATCTAATCAGAAAGCGTTGAACAACCATCTGCTTAGATCCCACACTCGTTCCACTTCATTCCATAACCCCTCCATCGATTGTAGCTGATAGAGTTGAACAACCAGCGGCTCAATCCCATCCTCCATACGAGATCCTCATCCCTGGATCTTGTGTCATCTGGTATCAGAGCCGAAAGGCTTCTACATCAGGTGTACTCTTATCCTTTTACATCTGTTCCTTTGCTTTACTTTGTTTCCGCATCTGTTCCTTGTATCCGTGTTTCATTGTTCTTAGTTTTCTGCATCTTGTTTATCATTCATAAACCGAAAAGAACCATAAAAATATCTGTTAGATTTCATATCTGTTTCTGTTGCATCCTTTCTTTCAAAAAAAAAAATATATAAAAAGTCCTTTGGAACCGTTTGCTTGTTTAGTTTGTTGCGTTTCATTTAGCCGAGCATCCTGTTCATCTCGTGTTCATTGTTTATTCTGCATTGGATTCATCTTAAGTCAGAAAAAGCCGAAAAGATTTGTTAGCATTAAGTTGTTTCCGGTTTTCATCTTTCACATAAGTTGCATATTTCCTTTTCTTGCGTTAGCTTTTACTTTGGCCGCACGTTCTTTCCTTATTTGTTTAGAACCGATCTTTGTGCATTTAATCAAACCGTGTTGCATAATTTTGCTTGTGCGGACCTTGTTAATTGAGTCATAAACCGGACCGTAATAGCTTAGGGATTAGTTTAACTCTCGGTTATTCTAAGCCTTTACCTTATTACTTTTGAGCGTTGATACTTGTGTTTAATCTTCTCAGGGACACGAATGGAGAACCTTGAGCAGCAGCCGAATGCTATGGCACAGCTACTGGATGCCATGAGAGGCATCAGTGAGAGGATGACCTTACTGGAACAAAGGGTTCCCGTTGCAGCTCCTCCACCAGCACCAGCAGCGCAACCTAACGCACGCAATGGTCCTAGGCACCGTGACAGAACCCCTCAGCCTAGAGAAAGCGATTCAGACAGTGATATGCCGAGTTTGGAAGATGATGATCCACCTCCGGCCAATCATAACCGAGCCGCTAGGAGGAACGAGAGGGAGAGAGACAGAGACAGAGGGAGAAACCGTGGAGGCAGAGACATAGAAGAGGATCAGCCTTGGCTTGGAGGCAAGGATCTCAAACTTAAAGCCCCCACATTCGCTGGAAGAGTCAATCCCGAAGCCTATATTGATTGGGAGAGGCGCATGGAGTACATATTTGAGTATTACCATTACTCAAATGCAAGGAAGATCTCCCTTGCAGCAGCTCAGCTTACCGAGAATGCACTGTCTTGGTGGGACAGAGAAGTGTCCGAGAGGAGAAGACACCAACATGGTCAGATTAACACTTGGGAAGAGATGAGATATCAAATGAGGAAGAGATACATCCCAAGCTACTATCACCGAGAGCTACAGAAGCGATTCCGAAAGCTTACTCAAGGAACTAAGTCTGTGGAGGAATACTTTGAAGAATTCGAGACTTTGAAGAACCGTTTGGAGACTGGAGATTCGGAGGAAACACTTATGGCTCAGTTCTTAGATGGACTTCATGACCGAATCACTAGAAAGGTGGAGAGACAGACCTACAGAGACCTAGATGAGCTTCTACACTTAGCTATTCAAGCCGAACAACACATCAAGAGGAAAGCAGCCTCTACAACACGCATGAAACCAGCCTGGAGTTCCCAGCCGAGAAGCATGGACAAGGGAAAGTCCATAGAAGTTGCTTCTAAGTACAAGAAGCCTACCGCCGAGGCATCTAAGGGAGCAAAGCCAGAAGCTAGTAAGCCTCAAGTTCAGAGATCTAGAGACATTACCTGCTTCAAATGCCAAGGAAAGGGTCACTATGCACGAGATTGTCCTAATCAGCGTGTAATGATCCTCAAGGAGAGTGGCGAGTATGAATCTCAGGATGAGGCTGAGATAGAGCCTATGGAGTCTGAAGAAGAAGTTACTGACTATCCGGACGAGGGAGAGATACTTGTTACTAGAAGATCACTCAGCACGTTCTTTGATCCAGAGACGTTGCAAAGAGAGAATATCTTTCATTCTCGGTGTACTATAAACACCAAGATATGCAGCTTGATCATAGATGGAGGATCATGTACCAATGTGGCGAGTAAATACTTGGTAGACAAGCTTGGTCTGAAGAAGACAAAGCATCCCCGGCCCTATAGACTCAAGTGGCTGAATGATGAGACAGAGCTGAAGATAGGAGAACAAGTTCTTGTGCCTTTTAGCATAGGGAAGTATGCTGATCAAGTCCTCTGCGACGTGGTGCCAATGCAAGCTGGACATATCTTACTAGGTAGACCATGGCAATTCGACAAAGAGACTCAGCACAATGGCCGTACCAACTTCTACAGCTTTACACATAACAAGCGCAAGCACAATCTTGCTCCACTCACCCCACAGGAGGTCTTTGATTTGCAAAAGGCCGTGGACAAGGGATCCAAGGTAAGTAAAACTAACCTTTACATTACACCTACTACTGTTTTAAAGGCTTTAGACTGCAAAACACAGGTGCTACTAATGATCTTCAAAGAAGGGTTATTTTCAGGACAAGAAGAGAAGGACTTACCACCAGAAGTTCTCACGTTACTAGATAGCTTCAAGGATGTCTTTCCAGAAGATATACCAGCTGGATTACCTCCCATACGAGGCATTGAGCATCAGATTGACCTCATTCCAGGAGCTCCATTGCCCAATAGACCAGCATACAGAGTGAATCCAGAAGAGGCGAATGAGCTAGAGAAACAAGTTCAGGAGCTCATGTCTAAAGGCTACATCCGAGAGAGCTTAAGCCCTTGTGCTGTACCGGTCTTACTAGTACCAAAGAAGGACGGTACTTGGAGAATGTGCGTGGACTGTAGAGCCATCAACAACATCACCATCAAGTACAGACATCCAATCCCACGATTAGATGACATGTTAGATGAGTTGAGTGGCGCCACCATCTTCTCAAAGATAGACTTGAAAAGTGGATACCATCAAGTCAGAATGAAGGAAGGGGACGAGTGGAAAACAGCATTCAAGACCAAGAGAGGTCTATATGAATGGCTAGTTATGCCGTTCGGTCTTACCAATGCTCCCAGCACCTTCATGCGCCTTATGAACCATGTTCTAAGAGCGTATATCTGTAAGTTTGTGGTTGTTTATTTCGATGATATATTGATTTACAGCTCTAACTTATCTGACCACATTGTGCATCTTGAAAAGGTTCTAGAGACGTTAAGATTAGAGGGATTGTATGCGAACCTTAGCAAATGTACTTTCTGCACTGATCAATTGGTATTTCTAGGCTTTGTTGTTAGTTCACAGGGTCTGAAAGTAGATGAGGAGAAGATCAAGGCGATCCAAGATTGGCCTACTCCTACTACCATTGGTCATGTCCGAAGTTTCCATGGACTAGCAAGCTTCTACAGGAGGTTTGTTAAGGACTTCAGCACCATTGCAGCTCCTTTAACCTCGGTTATAAAGAAGAACGTTGCCTTTGCGTGGGGACAAGAACAAGAGAAAGCTTTCCAGAAGCTTAAGGACAGCCTCACGCATGCTCCTGTCCTAGTTCTGCCAAACTTTGACAAGACATTTGAGGTTGAATGTGATGCATCAGGGACTGGCATTGGCGCGGTCTTAACTCAAGGAGGGAAGCCAGTAGCATTCTTCAGTGAGAAACTCAATGGAGCTACGCTTAACTATCCCACCTATGACAAAGAGCTATATGCCCTGGTAAGATCACTGGAAACTTGGCAGCATTATCTTTTAACTAAAGAGTTTGTTATTCATACAGATCATGAGACCCTTAAGTACTTGAGAGGACAAACAACTCTGAAGAAAAGACATGCTAGATGGCTTGAATTCGTGGAGACATTCCCTTACATCATCAAGTATAAGAAGGGAAAGGAGAACATTGTAGCTGATGCACTTTCAAGAAGACATGCATTGATCTCTACAATGGAGGCAAAGATCATGGGCTTCGAGCATTTGAAAGAATTATATGGAGAGGATCCAGACTTTGGCGAATTATATCAACAATGCACCAGAGGAGCATTCGGATCATTCTATAAGCATGAGGAGTTCTTGTTTAAAGACAAGAGATTGTGCATCCCTCAAAGCTCAATGCGTGACCTGATCATGAGGGAAGCACATGGAGGAGGGCTCATGGGGCATTTCGGCATAGACAAGACCTTGAGCATTGTAGCCGAGCACTTCTTTTGGCCTCATCTCAAACGTGATGTGGAGCGTTTCTGTTCCAAGTGCATCATCTGCCTCAAAGCTAAATCCAGGTCACATCCTCACGGTTTATACATTCCTTTACCTATTCCTGACCTACCATGGGTAGACATTTCCATGGATTTTGTTTTAGGTTTGCCAAAAATCAGGAACAAGGATTCAATCTTTGTAGTAGTAGACCGATTCTCAAAGATGGCGCATTTCATTCCTTGTGCCAAGACAAATGATGCTACTCAGATTGCTGATCTCTTCTTTAAGGAGATAGTGAGGATTCATGGACTCCCAAGGACGATTGTATCAGACAGAGACACCAAGTTTCTGAGCCATTTTTGGAGAACCTTGTGGAGGAAGCTAGGGACAAAGCTTCTCTTTTCCACTACTTGTCATCCACAGACGGATGGACAAACTGAGGTTGTGAATCGAACCCTCTCAACCCTTTTAAGGGCCACGGTTGGTAAAAATCTCAGAAATTGGCTTGATTGTTTACCATTTATAGAATTTGCTTACAACCGTGTACCACACTCTGCTACTAAGGTCTCGCCATTTGAGATTGTGTATGGTTTCAGGCCAATAGCTCCAATAGATCTTGCACCACTGCCACCGAGGGAACAAGTTAATCAAGATGGAGTTAGCAAGGCAGAGTTAATGAAGAAGATGTTCCAGAAGGTTAAGGAGAACATAGAAAAGAGAAATGAGCATTACAAGAAGAATGCTGACAAAGGACGCAAGGAAGTAACCTTTGAGCCTGGAGATTGGGTCTGGCTACACATGAGGACAGAGAGGTTTCCAAACCAGAGGAAATCCAAGCTTGCACCACGCGGAGATGGCCCTTTCAAAGTCCTCAAGAAGATCAACGACAATGCCTATGAAATCGAGCTTCCAGGTGAGTTTAACATCTCTAGTACTTTTAATGTATCTGATTTGCTACCTTTTGATGCAGGCGAATCAGTTCTGAGGACAGAACCTTTACAAGAGGGAGAGGATGATACAAACACAGATACTAGCCCCCATCCCACTGCCATTGTTCCTGTCATGAAGCAAGCACCAAGGACACGTTCTGGAACTAGAGACTTGGCCGAGAGCTTCAATGAAGCCGTGGAAACACTTCTCACCAACAAAGAGCTTCAAGACATCACATCCCAGCTCCATCAACTAAGTATATCCAGAGAAGCAGCCATAGCAACCGCAGAGCTTGAGGATCACGGTCTCATTCACATTGAAGATCCAAGCTACAAGCCTCCAGAGGACGTCATAATCATCAGCAACGGTCCAAGCATACAAACTATAGGTTATACAAAGGAATGGCCGGTTATATCTGAGAAGAGAGGAGTTTCCTTATTCAGCATCAAGCGCCTCAATTAAACCAAACCAAGAGCAGCAATTCATCTAAACCGTATTAGACCAAGGTAAGACATTTTAATACATTTCCATATGATTATTTGGGCTAATAAAACTTTGGTTTATGTCTTTCTTATATCATTTAGTCGTTTTTTTTCATTTCATAGAGTAAGGCATTTGTTAGCCATTTATTTACATTTTATTCTTAGAGTAAGGCATATGTTGGCCGATTATTTCTTTAGTATAGTTTTCATGTAATTTGCTTCAAGTCCCCTAGAAGGGCATAGCTGTTCGGACTCTTATAAAGTCCCCTCTCACAGCCTTGTTTTTTTTTACCCTAGATCAATAAAGAACCGAACTTTCTTCAAGCAAGAAAACCCTAGCCGTCGGCTAAACCCTCCCTTGCTCATCTTGTGCGAATCATCTTGAGCTCGAGAGAACGGTCTTATCAAAGCCTCTTCATCAGCTTTGTGGCGACCCTCGATCCATCCTTGTTACTAATCCGTTCATCATCCCTTGACCTTACAAATAGAGTTGTACGGCTCTTTGCTTGGTCCCATCCTCGTTCCACTTCGCCTCGCCGTCCACCCCTTGATTGTTGCCGAGAGTGTTGAACAACCAGCGGCCCAATCCCACCGTCTCTACACAGATCACGGGCGTGATCCTGTGTCAACAAGGGATTCCTAACCTTATTGATCTTTGCCGTGTTGTCTTTGTAATCACCATGACTTATTAAATCCCAAAGTGCACTCGCCGATTTGAATTGAGGGAATTCAGTGAGTGTGGCTTCGACATTGAGGTTGTAAGCTTGGCACACATCAGGGATGGAGAGGTTGTAGGTTGACTTCCTTATCTTGAAGGTTATGCGGCCGGTTGATGGTAAGGGGAGACTTGGATCTTCATAAGAGAAGTCAAAAATCGAGAGGAAGTGAAGTGTAGCCTCTGGATATGTGGGATGATCCATGGTTGCTAAGCAGGGTAGTCCCATATCTCGAAGTAGGTTGTCAAAATCTCCCAACAATCCGATTTTTTAGAAGAAGTCCCGGCTCGCAAACTTTATGGGTTCAAGCCGCAACCTCTCAAGCCGTTTCCTTGGCTTTTTCTCATCTTTACTCGACTTGACTTCTTCCACAACTTGTTGTGCTTCCTCTTGCTGAGCCAATTCTCTGTTTCTCTTCCTTGGTGCCATTATGGCTGAAAAAGTAAAAATCTTGCAAAGAGAATGAGAAGCAGCCACTAAGCTTAGGTGAGTGCAACAAATTATACCTAATGCCTTGCTTCCAAATTTTATAGAATATTTTTGAAAATAAATCATTAAATTATAGAGAAATCTATTTAGTTGATACTAAATCTAGAAAATTCCCCTAAACTTAGATATTTCTAAAAATTGAACACATTCTCTAACAAACACATTAATCCATTCCCCTAAAAACTAGGAATTTATTTTCAAACCCAAAATAGGTTTAAAATTCAAATACCTTTCAAAATTTGGATGCAAAGAAGGGGATTATGAGATGCTTCTCTCTTGCCAAAAAACCGAAACACACACTCTCACTATCTTTTGATGAAAACAAATTTTGAAAGCAAATGAGGAGAGTATGTGGGAACAAGGTTTTTAAAAAGAGAGATTTTTGGATACATGCATGCAAGTGACATAGGAATTTGTGGTTGATAACAGGATTTTGCCAATCAATTACTCAATACTACTACACATGTCATTGTAAAATTTGAGGATCAATCCATATGGGTTTGTTGTGACAAAAGGAATTCATAAAACTTCTTAATCCAAGCAAGTCTAGTGAAGATTTTGGTATGTGATTAGTAACATTAAACACGATGAAAGACAAGCTATCTTCAAGATAATTAAAAACAAAACAGAGTTTCTAAATGGTTTTTGTAAATTTTGGAAAGATGAATCCAAGGTTATGGTATTGATTTTCAGGTGTTTAAAAGTGTAATCAATGATGTCATTCTACTCATATAAATGCTAATCTCCAAGCTTAGAACTTCAAGAATAGATTAAACCACTTTCATGGACTTAATCCTTTCATCACATTTCTAATCAAGAACAAACTTTCATTTGTGATCAAAGATGCAACAAACATAAAGATTCAGTTCTAATCTGCTAATAAACACCTTAGACAATCACTTTCATGAGCTAAGTATGTAAATCTCTTGCTTAAATGATCCAGAAATTTTACTAATCTTTTGGATGAGAAAATTCCCTAGAAATCTAATTCAACATGATCAAGGTTGAAATTAGCATTAAGAGCATTAAGCAAGAAGAGATATGGAAGAATCAACTCATAGACATCAAGACTAACACCCTAAACACCCTAGATCTAACCAACCTTAGATTCTAAAGAACTACTCACAGTTCATGATCAAACCAACAAAAACTTGTAAAAACTTGATAATAAGCATTAGGAAGAGTAAAGGGAAGAGATTAGAGAAGAAGAACTCTTGAATTGAAGTTTTTGCTCCAAAGGTCTTGCAAATAAAATCACCAAATACAAAGAGAGTTTCTGGAAAAGTTTAGAAATAAAAAGTCAACTAGATAATAATGATCAACAGTGTATTTTCGTCTTAAGTAAGCAAATCTGCGGGTTCCATATCGGTGTGATCACACCGATACAGCAGGCAGATACGCGTATCGGTGTGATCACACCGATACAGAAGGCAGATACGCGTATCGGTGTGATCACACCGATACAGCAGGCAGATACGCGTATCGGTGTGATCACACCGATACAGCACACCGATACTGCTTTCTTCATGTCCTTTGCGAGTTTTGCTGCATGTTTTCCTTCTGTTCTTCCCCTTCTTGGCTTTCTTGCTCATTCATCAACCTCCCAATAGCCTCTTCAAGCTCTAGAATACCTGAGAAACACTTCAAATGCAACATATATATAATATCCTAAGCTAAGACTCACTAAACTCTAAAATGAATGCAATCTAGCCTAAAACTATCTAATGAATGCATGTATGGATGCAAAACTATCATATATGAGTATTAAAAACATGCTAAAATGAGAGACTATCAACTCCCCCAAACTTGCATTTTGCTTGCCATCAAGCAAACAATTATGACAAATGAGAGAGAGGTGTGAAAGAGGGAGCTCAAATCCAAAAATGCCAACCAAAGAGATCAAGTCATTGTCCAAGTTTACAATTCTAGGATGCATGTCGAGTTTTCTCTACTTTAAAAACTTTAGCCACACTCATCACAAACATGAATTGAATTCAAGTATAGCTTACACAAGCCTTCCTATCCTTCATTCTTTTAACATTCATTCAATTTGTAACCATGGATCATGCTTAGGCACCGCAAGTGAACTCATTTGGCTAATGGAAAAGGTTATGAGATAAAAAAAATGATCTCATTCTTGTGGGTTTTTCATTGCAAGGGATCTCTCAAGAAAGAATGAATTTTGGCAAAATGCTAAGGGTAAAGAACAACTTGTGCATACAAGGACAAACTTCCATCTACCCAAGTACCATTTGTGATTTTAACCCTTATCTCTAAACCCAACAAAGTCCCTCATATTCTACCCTTTTCTTAAGGCATTTGACTTCTTGACCCACACTGTATCCTCATATTCACTTCCATTTAAACTCTTAGGAGAAACTCTTCTTCAAACTTTGGTAAACAAATGGTTTTGGCTTTTTACCCTCATTACTTAGCTCTCCTTTTACTTTCTAGGTAAGCCAATCTAATCATCCTTCACATGTTTTTGCCATTTTTGGCTTCTTTTCTTTTCTTTAACTTAGAGGCTTACGAAACATTTATACTTAGAGCTATTTTTCAATTTTTCTTTGCCAACCAATCCAAAATTGTTTCCCCTTATACCTTCTCCAAATCTTTTCTTCTTTTCCATTTTTTTTTTCTTTTTTAGACAACAACTCAAGCCCCTTCTTAAGCTAACCAACCTAGCTTATGTCTAGCCCAATGATGTGTGAGCTAGTTCTACATGGAAGACTCTCCTTGTCTTGCTAAACCCAACACTTTTTGGTAAGTTCATTCGAAAATTAGGCCTCATAACACACAAGAGCTTTTTGGCTTGAAAGAAGGTTTGGTTAGGGGTTTGGGAAGCTACTTGGGATAACAAGAGAGTGGTAGAAAGGAAAAAGACATCCCAAATATGTATATGATATCCATGAGTCACTTATCAATGTATAAACATGATAATTGCAATTCAAGATTAATGTTTCTTATAAATAGGAATGAGTTCAATTCACAGCAAGCTTCAACCAAAACATGAAAATCAAGACATGAATTCCAAGTGTGGTGCTATCTTAACTTCAAACTCATTTGAATGCATCAAACAATTATGAACGTGGGCAATGGTTTCATCTCAAAAATCAATATTTTATAAGGAAAACTTATCATAGCTCCCTATGCAATATGAATGCAAGCCTACATGAAATGCAACTAGACACAATCCTAACATATAAATACAACTTCTAAATGCTTCTTTTTGGTAAATTTTCAAATTTTTTGATTTTTTTTTTTTATGCCTTAGATAAATACATGAGACTCAAGTATGCAAAAGAGAAAATAAGAAACACAAAGCATAAAATCAAAGAAAATAAGAAACACAAAGCATAAAATCAAATCTCTCAACCTCTCCCCCAAACTTAAATTACACAGTCCCTTGTGTAATAAAAGTTCAAGAGAGACTCAATCAATATGACAAAAATATGAGAAATAAAACTAAACGGTATGCACAATGGAATTGGAGTGTTACCTCTAGAATGGTATGGAGGAGGAGGAGGAACCTGCTGACCACAAACACTTAAAACACACATTATTGAAATAAAAGCAATGATATATACAAGTATAATCATGAGAATGCCTCCCAAGAGCGCTTGTTTAACGTCACTAAGCTTGACTTTTCAAACCTTTAGTCTTGTGGAGGATCTTGGAGTTGAACTGAAGTTCCTTCTCCTTTCTTGATGAACATGGTGTTTGCTCCAGTGTGTAACAACTTCTTCTTCTTCTTAGACCTCGTTCTTGCCCTCTTTGGTGTCTCAACTATAGGTTCCAGCATCTTGTTTCCATCAAACATAGCAAGTAGGCACTCACCATCAAATCCTAATCCATCATACTCATTTTGGTCAAAAGTATCATCTTCTTTCAGCATCACACAAGTGAATCCCATCAGCTGACCCTTTGTATATGGTGGTTCTTCATCAGTTTTCATAGTAGCACATGTGATTGTGCCACAAAAACCCAAGGTAGAAGGCTTCATGGGATATGAGACCTTATCATTCACACTCTTTAGAATCACCCTCTTGTTGGTGAAATCAAGGCTTGCACCAACTGTGTTAAGAAAGGGAGTTCCTAAGAGAAGAGATAGCTTGGCTGCTTGAACCATGTCCATGACTATGAAGTCAGTTGGGATTAGACACTCACCAACCTTCAATGGATAATCTTCAAGAAGGCCTAGTGGTTGCCTTGAAGAAGCATCAACAAAGGTGATAGGTGATGGATATGTCTTCATGTTTGTAATCCCAAGCCTCTTAAAAATTTCAAAGGACATCACATTGACACTTGATCCAGAATCACACAAAGCTTCATCAATCTTCAAATCCCCAAGAGAGCAAGTAATCGAAAAATTTCCGGGATTACCAAGCTTTGGAATAGTCTTAGGCTCATCTCTTGTTGTGCTTGGTGGATCAAAGCTTTCCATCAGCTCTTCTACCTTCTCTCTATTAGCCAGCAAGTCTTTGATGAATCTTATGTGACCTTTGACTTGAGACAAGTTCTCTACATTGGGCAAAGGTGCACCAGCCTTCTCCATGCTTCCTCTAAAGCTTGAGAGCACTTTCTTTTGTGCCTTAGTCAAAAATCGCCCAGGATATGGTAGTGGTGGCTTATAAATAGGAAGATCACTGTAAGAAGCTTCTCCTTTGTGGGGCAAGGTTGCCTCCATATCACTCTTCTTAGCCACTTCTCTTACATCCTCATCAACTCTCGCTTTCGTAGAAGTCATGGGCTCATCAAACACTCTTTTACCCATATCTTTAGCAACAACCGTGTAGTCTTTTTCAATGATCACCTCCCCATCTTGAACCTCAATGTCCTCATTGATTTTTGATGCAATCTCGTTGGAGGGTGACACTGCATCATGTGGACCTTCTAGTAGTTCCTCAAACTCTCTCACAACAGGGTCATACTCATCCTCATTAATAGAGTAGATAGCATTGCAGTACTCCTTTGGGTTAGTCTCCGAATTTCCTGGGAGAGTACCTTGCTGCCTTGATGTTGATGCGTTGCCCTTGTTTTCCATGTGGTGATACTTGGAATTGAGTGTTTCTATCTTTGAGTTGAGCTCATTGTATGTTGAGTCCACCTTATTGTGTATTTTTGCCATCTTCTTGCTTAAGTCCATTGCTCCTTGTGCTTGGCCTTGTAGAATTTGCTTGAGCATATTCTTCATGTCCATATCTTGAGGTGCTAAAATTTGTTGTTGCCCTTGCTGCACAAAACCAGGGGGTTGTTGTGGTCTTGGCTGAAAGTTGCTTTGACCTCGGTATTTTTGAAAGTTTGTTTGGTTCCCTTGATAGTTGTTCTTGGCAACAAACCCTTGTTGTTGGTTGTATGGCACAAAAGGCCTTTGTGGAGGAACTTGGCTCTGTCCTTGGTGTGGGTAAACCTGATCTTGTGGGTTCTCCACATTGTTGCTTCTGTAGGAGAGATTGTTGTTGTTGCTGGTCATATAGTTGTTGTAGCCTTTTTGAAATCCTTGGCCATTAACATAGTTGACCTCTTCTCTGAAATCCTCATTTGGTTCTTGATGAGGTCCATGGCTGTCTCCGTAATCACCCACATAATGTACTGATTTTTGAGAAGCCTGCAGCAGCTTATCCATCTTGTCATTGAGAGCTTTCATTTCCCTTCTTCTTTGATCTTCAGTATCTCCTCCACCTCTTGATAATCTATCATAGTCTTCACTATAATTCCCATCACTTTGGGCTAGGTTCTCGACCAGCTGAAGACCATCTTCTACCTCCTTCCCCAGGAAATTTTCATTGCTTGCAGTGTCTAGAAGCATGCGAAATTTAGGAAGCACACCTCTGTAGAGAGTGCTTAGTAGAGACTCTTCAGAAAATCCATGGTGTGGGTGTTGCATTGTATAGCTCTTGAACCTTTCCCATGCTTCACAAAAACTTTCATTGCTCCTTTGAGTGAAGCTAGAGATGTCATTTCTCAGTTTTGCAGTTCTTGAGTTGGAGAAAAATTTGGCCAAGAAAGACTTCTTACATTGATCCCAAGAAGTGATGGAACCTTGTGGAAGTGTCTTCTCCCATAGGTGTGCTTTGTCCCCAAGAGAAAATGGGAACAATCTCAACTTGAAACCATCCTCTGAAATTCCATTGATCTTTGTCATGCTGCAGATTCTATCAAACTCATCCAAGTGGTCCAAAGGATCTTCCATTGGTAGTCCATGGAACTTGTTGTTCTGCACCATAGAGATCAACCCACTCTTGATTTCGAAATTGTTGTTCTCAACTGGAGGAGGGATGATTCCTTTGCGATTGCTATGAGTGTTAGGCGCATCTCCAGCTCCAATATGACGTGGCTGTCTAGGTGGGTGCTGTGGCACTCTTGCTCCTTGAGCTATCTGTTGCTGGTCAAGATAATGAGGTGGTGGTTGACCACCTGCTTCCTGCGGATTGTACATGCCCAGGCGTGCTATATGGGCTGCTCTTTCTTGCTCTCTTCTTGCAAATGCTCTTCTACTCAGTCTATGAATGTTGTCTATTGGTTCAACAAGATCTTCTTGTCCTCTAGACCTCAAGTTCATGCACCTATAGAGAGGAAAAACAGAGCAAGCAAAAGAGATTAATAATAAACGAAAAATAAAACTTAGTCTCAAGAGGATTTAAAATCCTAATGCACAAAACAGAACCCAAATGGCAACAGCGCCAAATTGATAACAGGATTTTGCCAATCAATTACTCAATCCTACTACACATGTCATTGTAGAATTTGAGGATCAATCCATATGGGTTTGTTGTGACAAAAGTAATTCATAAAACTTCTTAATCCAAGCAAGTCTAGTGAAGATTTTGGTATGTAATTAGTAACATTAAACAAGATGAAAGACAAGCTATCTTCAAGATAATTAAAAACAAAACAGAGTTTCAAAATGGTTTTTGTAAATTTTGGAAAGATGAATCCAAGGTTATGGTATTGATTTTCAGGTGTTTAAAAGTGTAATCAATGATGTCATTCTACTCATATAAATGCTAATCTCCAAGCTTAGAACTTCAAGAATAGATTAAACCACTTTCATGTACTTAATCCTTTCATCACATTTCTAATCAAGATCAAACTTTCATTTGTGATCAAAGATGCAACAATCATAAAGATTCAGTTCTAATCTGCTAATAAACACCTTAGACAATCACTTTCATGAGCTAAGTATGTAAATCTCTTGCTTAAATGATCCAGAAATTTTACTATCTTTTGGATGAGAAAATTCCCTAGAAATCTAATTCAACATGATCAAGGTTGAAATTAGCATTAAGAGCATTAAGCAAGAAAATATATGGAAGAATCAACTCATAGACATCAAGACTAACACCCTAAACACCCTAGATCTAACCAACCTTAGATTATAAAGAACTACTCACAGTTCATGATCAAACCAACAAAAACTTGTAAAAACTTGATAATAAGCATTAGGAAGAGTAAAGGGAAGAGATTAGAGAAGAAGAACTCTTTAATTGAAGTTTTTGATCCAAAGGTCTTGCAAATAAAATTACCAAATATAGAGAGAGTTTCTGGAAAAGTTTAGAAATAAAAAGTCAACTAGATAATGATGATCAACAGTGTATTTTCGTCTTAAGTAAAGAAAATCGCGGGTTCCATATCGGTGTGATCATACCGATACAGCAGACTGATACGTGTATCGGTGTGATCACACCGATACATCACACCTATACTTCTTTCTTCATGTCCTTTGCGAGTTTTGCTGCATGTTTTCCTTCTATTCTTCCCCTTCTTGGCTTTCTTGCTCCTTCATCAACCTCCCAATAGCCTCTTCAAGCTCTAGAATACCTGAGAAACACTTCAAATGCAATATATATATAATATCCTAAGCTAAGACTCACTAAACTCTAAAATGAATGCAATCTAGCCTAAAACTATCTAATGAATGCATGTATGGATGCAAAACTATCCTATATGAGTATTAAAAACATGCTAAAATGAGAGACTATCAGTGGTCAAGGCACGCTTTTCATGGTTAAAGGTGTCAGCCTTGACCAAAATTCAAATTCAAAATGAGAGGGAAGGAGAAAAATGAGGGAAAAAATTCAAACTAACCTCGACATGAAATCGAGTCAAACTGGTCGATCTTGACCTCGATCTCATGCCCATTTTACCAGCAATCGATCATCGAGGTCGATCTTTGCTCTGGTTTGATTTAAATCGAATCGTAGATCGATCTCTCTCATCGATTCCAAGATCTCTCATGGCGAGGACAAGTCTTCTTGAATCGATCCTTCAGGTCGATCATAAGATCGATTCAGCGGAGATCGAGGCGGATAGTCGATCCAGAGATCGATTGCTTTACCGAGATCGAGTGAACTCGCTCGATCCACACCCCGTTTGAACCTTTCGAAATCGATATGTTCACTCGATCGTCTGGTCGATCTATGTTAGATCGACTTACACCAGCCGATTTAATAGCTCGATCTAGCAAAGATCGAGCTACTTCTGGTCGATCTACAGTTTACTTTTCCCTTTTTAAAGCCCCTAACACTTCCAAGAACGTGCTTTTGGCTCTCCATTTCTCTGTACCTATGAATACAAACATAAAAAGCATAAAATAGAACAAAAATATATATAAGGATAGCCATGGGATTGCCTCCCAAGTGAGCTTTTGTTTAACGTCGTTTATCTCGACTTTCCTTACTCTCCTTTAACGTGGGGTTGAGGCAGAGTGGGTGAGTAGAGACATGGTTGAGCCTGGTCCTTGTTGCATCTCAACAGTGTAAGCCTTTGCCCAACATCTCTTTTACCAACTCTTCTTTCTTTTCCATCAAATCGGGTGAGAAAATTGCCCTTGCTCTAGCAAACGGTTTCGAGCCTCCCTTTCACTTGACTCTGTACCAGATGGAATCATCCTTGAGCTCCATTGGGTGCATGCTTTACGCCCAATCAAATAATGTTTCCATTTGTTCACGGCCATAACAATAGCCATAAGTTCACACTCATAAATCGGCTTCAACTGTTCTCTCGCCGTCAGAGCGTGACTGAAATATGCAATAGGCTGCTTCCTCTCCATTAGAACTGCGCCCAAGCCAAACCCGGAGGCATCTGTTTCAACCAAAAACTCCTCCTCAAAGTCAGGTAAGGCGAGGACAGGGGCAGTAATCATAGTCAATTTCAGCTTGTCAAAAGCATCTTGAGCAACATTGGACCACTCAAAGTTGTCTTTCCGCAGAAGGTTGGTTAAAGGCCGAGCTAACACTCCATACCCTTTGACGAACCGGCGGAAATAGCCAGTGAGTCCCAAGAAGCCACGCAAGTCTTTCACCAATCGTGGGGTTGGCCAAAGTTGCATTGCCTCAGTTTTAGCCGGATCTGTAGCTACACCATGCTGGGAAATGATATGACCCAAGTAATCAACCTGAGATTGACCAAACCGGCACTTCTTACGGTTAGCAAATAACTGGTTGTCCTCAAAGAGCTGTAGCACCAGCCGTAGATGAGATAAATGCTCCACCATGGACGTGCTATAGATCAAGACATCATCAAAGAAGACCAAGATGAATTTCCGCAGATACGGACGAAACACATCGTTCATGAGAGCCTGAAACGTAGCTGGGGCATTCATTAGTCCAAACGGCATGATGAGGAACTCATAGTGGCCCTCATGTGTGCGGAATGCCTTTTTAGGAATATCTTGATCCACCATGCGAATATGATGGTAACCAGAGCGCAAATCCAACTTCGAGAACACTGCATCACCATTCAATTCATCCAGCAATTGGTCTATGATCGGAATAGGATATTTATCAGGAACTGTAGCGCGATTCAAGGCCCTGTAATCAACACATAAACGTCATGAGTCGTCTTTCTTCCTTACCAACAACACAAGACTAGAGAAAGGGCTGCGGCTTGGACGAATGTTACCGCTCTGCAACATCTCGGTAACCATTTTCTCCATCACCTCTTTGCTTGCATGCGGGTAACAGTATGGCCGTACTGAGACAGCTGTAACCCCAGGGAGCAAGCTAATCACATGTTCATGGCCACGAATCGGCGGGAGACCCTCAGGAAGAGAAAAACTTGGGGAAATTCAGCTAACACTGCAGCAACTTCGGAACAAATCGCAGGAGCAACCACTGGAAGAGAACAGAGTTCCAACGCGGCACATAAATCAAACGTCGAGACTGTCAAAGATTTCAAGGGTAGGTGCGGTGAGTGTAAATCAGGATCACCACGAAGAGTGACTGTCGTGCCTTTGTATAGGAAGGAGAACTCGTGGAGATCCCAATCCACCAAGCATTTCCCGAGAGTGCGTAGCCATTGTACCCCTAAAATCACGTCTGCACCACCAAGTTCCAAGCTAATAAAGCCACTGCCAAATTGTAACCCTTGAACCGAGAAGTCAACCTGACGGCATATCCCCAACCCATCCACAGTGACACCAGTACCCAACATAACCTGTAATCTCGCATTGCAGTGTAACTGGAGCTTTGCATCGGCCACCACCTTTGGTGTTAAGAAGTTATGAGTGGCCCTACTATCAATCATGATGACAACCTCCCTGTTACCAATCAAGCCACGCATTTTAGTTGTAGTCGGTGAATCAATCCCCAAAAAGGCATTCATCGACAGCTCCATCAATTGATTGAGTAGTTCTTCAATCACTTCCCCCACAATTAACGCCACCATATTCTCGTCCAGCACCTCCATCTCATACCCATTGACCACTGTCAACACCTGAATCGTCCAATTAGGACACACAAATTGATGGCCCGATGTATACTTAGCTGGACATTTGAAACATAACCCCTCCCGGCGCATAACATCCAGTTGAGAGTCACTAAACCGTTGTCGTGGACGTTGCTTGTCTTTTGTTTGCGAGCTACCAGAAGCAACGACGGGACCTGGTTTACTCGATACGGAAGGAACACTCCATTGTTTGACCGAAGTTGAATGAGAAGCTCCTCTGTACGGAGTAAAGGAAGGAGAACGGTTTGATTTACTATGCGATGTATCGGACGCAGCCACCACTTTACAGAAAGCACTGGACTCCATTTTCAACACTGCTTTCTTATGTTGTGTAATACCCTGAGGCTCTTTCATCGTGATTACCTCCTGCATCTCGGGCTTCAAACCATTGTAGAACACAACCACCAAACTCGTCTCACTGACCCCTGGGACCAACACCATCAATTCCTCAAATTCATTCACATAATCCACAATGGAACCCAACTGCTTAATCCCAAACAGCCGCTTCTCCGGCTCATCTTCAACACTACCAGTGAAACGATCCACCACACGGCGTTTAAAGTCCATCCAATCCCGGAACGGTGCAGTCTCTATTTCCCCATTGAACCAATTTAACACCGGTCCCTCCAAGCTAAGGGAAATCAGTTGTAAACGACTCTCACCCACATAATTTCCCAAACGAAAATAACATTCAACCCGGGAGATCCAGCTAAAAGGCTTAGAACCATCAAAAATGGGTAAGTCTACCTTGCGTAATAAGCTTTCCCGAGTTTCCAACGCACCGTGAAGCGGAGCTCCATCGGCTGACCCAACACCCAAATCACTGATCGGTGGTGCAGCGGCAATCGATGGTGGCATCATCGGTGAATCCAGCACCGCCTTACCCCAAAGCTTCTCCGATGCATACCCTTGTTCCATTCGCGAGAGAACCTGGGTGATCTGATGAATATTTCGATCAACAGAGTCGAATTGCGTGTCCAAAGAGTCCAAGCGCTTCTCGATCGTAATGAAAGGAGATTGAGAAAGCTTGTACTCGCCCGTCAACAAACGCCAGCCCCCTTTTATAACGTCCACATCATGCGCTAACTCCTGAACGGATTCCCGGAGCTCCGATTCCATCTGATCGGAATCTGCAACAGAACCCACCTGTGCCGAATCATCAGTAGAACCCATCGATGATCTGATCACGTCACAACGCACCAATTTGTTAAGATCAAAACCCTGAACCCTCTTTGTATCTTAACACTCCGTAAATAGAAATGAAAACTCCCGATATATGAAAAGTGAAATCCAAATACAGGATGCTTAAAGTAACTTGGTCGATCTCATGACGATCGCCGTCGGAAGACTCATCACGTCTCTTCGATTTCTATAGCACAGTAAGTATGAAAAAGGGAAAATAGAACGACAACTGGTATTTATATCTGAAATAGCAAAGCCTCTGATGTTATCCGAGTCTTTTCTCCTTTATTGACGACTTCATAAGCGAGAGTCAACCTGCCACGTTGGCTTCCCCTAAGCATTCCCACGCAACACTCCTCTGTTCCTTCGATAGTATATCCTTTGGTTAGTATCAGATTTCTATTTGTAAATATAGTTTGCTTAAAGATGAGATTTTCTTCAAATCCAACCATGTCATAACGTACAATTGATTGCTTTCTAAGAAGACTATGAGCGATGTAAGAACAAAGAGAAGGTATAAGCTTACACTATTTCTTGCATCTGCACTGAACCAATGTCACGGCCTCTCTCGTCAAGAAATACAACCTAAATCGCACAATCAGACCCATCTAGCATGACCAATTAGCTTATCATAGCCACCTCTTCATCCTTAACATGAGCTCTAATATCCCTGTAAATGCAGACTATTGATTTCAGAAAAAGCGATCAATCGATGGATCCAACCATCAAATTACTGAGTTGAGTCAGTCAAATTGAGTAAACGTATGGAGAATTTCGAGGATTGGAGTCGTGAGCATAAAATCAACAGCAAAAAAATGAGAGCCTAGAAGTAGCAAACCAGATATATACCACCAGCAAATCGATCGATGAGATTCATCCATAGAGTTATCTCCTCATTCCATAAAAGTATGTTTCTTATCCTCTTTATATGTTCCGGGTTTTGCCTCTTACATGTTCTTCTTCTCCTATTTCGATGGCCTCTTCTTGCGTCTTGAAAATCCTAATTGGTATCCTATTTTTAATCCACACAAGTGATATATCATGGTTTTTACCCATTTTTAGACCATGATATAAGTGTTTTTATAGAGTCTTTTGTTAGTTTTCGAGTCCTTTCTGAGTCTTTATAGGTTGGACTACGTTTGGAGCATAATTGGAGATTCTGAAGCTTTTTGGAGCATTCTGCAAGAAGCTGCGAAGTGATGAAGTCAGAAGAGTGGAATTACGCACAGGGTGTCGATCGACACCATCTGTGTCGATCGACACCAGACAAGACCGACGCATTGTTCGGACTTCCATCAGAAAAAGGAAATCACTCAAGCTTTGAAGAATTACAAGATTGCCCCTGAACAAAAATCCTTTTCTATAAATATAGTTTTTCACCATTGTTTAGGCTACACTTTATAATACACAATAATTTTAGAGAGAGATTTTAGAGAGAAGAATTTGTCTCTTTCAGAGCAAATTTGGAATTCCTTTGTTTCTATTAATTTCTTTTATGCTTTCTATTCAAGTTATGATTTCTGTTTCATTGATCATGTCTGAGTAGTTTGCTTGTTAGGTTTAGGGTTTTTCAAAGGTGATTAATGAATTGTTAGGTCGAATTAAATTGTTAGGATAAAATCATTAGAGTTCTTCATCTGGATTTGTGTTTAATGCTTATTCTAGCTTCATGACCTAGAATCTGATCTTAGGTTAATTAATAGATGCGAGAGTATTATTGATTGCCTGAACTAATGTTAGATGAGCAAAATACCTATTCGCAAAGAGATTTGGTTTAGGGTTTTGTGAACAATCGAACCTGAACTTTAATGCTTGTTTGAATTGTTAGAATTTGCAAAGAGATTTGGAATTCTAGGGTTTAGACATAGATAATCTTCGCAGCGAGAGTTGGTTGATTTTACATTAGTGATTCGAGTTCGAGAACAGATCTTCATATTTCCTAACATCCTGTCTAGACCTGCAATTTAGATCACCTGAGAATTTCCCTGAACCTAGCGTTTCGTCTCCTGAACTTACACCGTTTTTAATTGCTTTCTGTGTTTTAAATTCCATCTTTCTTCCTAGCTTAATTCGAATTTAGAAAACTGCTGTGTGACTATCCCTTCTCTGTGGATTCGATCCCTAAGTACTACAACTGATCTCTTAATTTGAGAGAGTTGCTTAGGGTAAATTTGACCCATATCAAATTTTGGCGCCGTTGCCGGGGAAGGAGATTAGTTGCCTACAGATTTCTAGTATTAGGATTTTGTCTAGGTTTTTATTTTTGTTTTTGTTACTGATTTAGTTTCTCATCTTTGGTTTCAGGTGCATGCCCAGTACCAGAAGCAACAAGGAAGAGGAACTAGTCCCATTGAACCAGGAGCTCGGTCATCTCGAACGCACAAACCGAGCATCTGCTCGAGCGTCGATCGACACAGAGAGCATCGATCGACACCATACCTTAGTGTCGACCGACACCGCTTGTATCGATCGACACCAGACGCAGACTGAGATGGCAGAACCACTGATCCTAATGCGCAACGAGGCTGGCGACTTTGTCGACCTACAGGGCAACAGAAGGAACGCCCAAGGACATAGACTTGATGAGGCTGGCGCCGTCATAGTCGAACCGGCGATACAAATCGCCGGTGCAGAAGCTGGACGTGGAAGAACACTTGGCGAGTACAACCGCCCAGACCAGTTCTATGCTAATAGAGCTGCGATCCGTCCTCCTGCATTTCAGAGGAATGACTTCGAGCTGAAGCCTGCTTACTACACTTTAGTGGCTCAGCATCCCTTCCATGGTCTTCCTAATGAGCACCCTATGGACCACGTTGAGAGATTCGAGGACTTAGCCTCAAGCATCAAGGCTAATGGAGTTACATATGATTATCTCTTCTGCAAGCTTTTCCCTTACTCGCTTGCTGGAGATGCATCATACTGGCTGAAGCAGCTGCCACCAGGATCCTTGACTACATGGGAAGATACAAAGAATGCATTCCTTTGCAATTTCTTTGATGATGCGAGATCCGAGGAGCTGAGGATGAAGATCACTACATTCTCTCAAGGACCCACTGAAGCATTCAAAGCTTCTTGGGTGAGGTTCAGATCTTACCAGAGGGACTGTCCACATCATGGATTCAGCGAGCCGCAGCTTATCGGTATCTTTTACCGAGGGATCGATTGGAGGTACCAGATGGCCCTAGATGCTGCGAGCAATGGCAACTTCAACACAAGATTTCCAGAAGGTGCGGTAGAGCTTATAGAGAATTTGGCCTCTAGTAACAGCACCAAGAACGCAGACTTCGAAAGAAGACAACACGCTGGAGTGAATGGAGGAGCCCATATCGCTGAAGTCAACAGGAAGCTGGACAACGTACACAATCTCTTGGTGGGAAAGAGGCAAGTTCAGTTTGCTGCAGAAGTGGAGACCTTTGAGCCAGAACAAGAAGAGGTTAACTTCATCAATGGTGCTGGATTTCAAGGTCAAAGGTTCAGCAATCAGCAAGGCTATGGTTCTTCTTACCAGAAGCCTTTTCAGAACAACAACTTCCAGAGAAGCTATGGTTCTTTTTCTTACCAGAAGCCTCCTGCACAAGACAACAAGATGGAATCTATGATAGAACAGCTTCTAGAAGGGCAACAGAAGATGACAGTGGCCTTTAATGGGAAGATTGACACATTATATCAAGATGTGACTGGAAAGATGGACGCCATGTACCAAGACTTGAATGGGAAATTCGAATCTCTGAACAACCATGTCAAGAAATTGGATGTTCAAGTTGCTCAAACCGCAGAAGCTGTTCATAGGCAAGAAGGATTTCTTCCTGGGAAGACTGATACAAATCCCAGACGCCATGTGAATGCAATCACGACAAGGAGCAGAAGCAAGATGGAACCAGAGGAGAAGGATAATCTAAGTGCTGAAGACCTTGTGGAGTTGGAGGAAATTGAAAAAGAAGCTCCGGACTCCCCTGCAGATCCAGTGTCGATCGACACAGGAGAGTGTCGATCGACACCCAAAGAACATCGCGAAATCAAGAGCTCGAGCCCGTGTGTCGATCGACACAAGGCTGGTTTCGATCGACACCCTATATAGACATCGCTGGATCGAGCTGCAGCTTTACCATCTCAAGAGGAAAAAGTGTACAAGCCTAAGATACCCTACCCCCTGCCTCCCAGAAAATCTAAACAGGAGAGAGAAGAAGCCAGATGCAAGGAGATGATGGATAAGCTGATGATTGAGTTACCCCTTGTTGATGCAGTCAGACTTTCACCTGCATTAAGAAGATATGTCAAGAGAATGGTTGTCAATGGCATTAGTCCTGAGGAAGGAGCATTGCTTACCAGAGAAGTGACTGCAATTCTCTTGAACATAGTTCCAAGGAAGAAGAAGAAGGTGTGGGTTTCTGAACAAGTTAGTGATGTGATTCAGAAGAGGATTCCAGAGAAGTTACCAGATCCAGGGAACTTTGTGCTAGATTGCTCAATCTCAACAGGAAGGTTTCCTCGCTCTCTCTGCGATCTAGGTTCAAGCATCAACTTGATACCATACTCAGTTGTTGTTCGACTTGGAATGACTGTTTTCAAGCCAACCAGGATCTCCCTTGTCCTAGCTGATCGATCAAAGAGAATTCCAGAAGGTGTCTTAGAAGATGTTCCCTTAAATATTGAAGGCTGCATGATTCCTACAGATTTTGTGGTTTTGAAGTACGATGAAGAGCCTGCCGACCCTCTTATTCTGGGAAGATCATTTTTGGCTTCAGCTGGTGCCATCATTGATGTGAGAAGAGGGAAAATGGAGCTTGATTTGGGTGAAGTTGTCATGAACTTTGACATGGACAAATTAAGAGGACCATCCACCATTGATGGTCAAGCTTTTTCAGTAGAGATGTCCATAGATGAAGGTCCAATCATGGAAAGTCCGGATGACATTACTGTTGGGTATGTCAAGGAGCTTGATACTGAAAATCAAGAGGACAAGCTGGTTATTCAAGCGGCATTGGCTGAGAATTTTAAGAAAAATGTGGAGCTTGAAGATTGGAGTGGAAATAATCATATCTTCAGGACTTTGGGCGCAAATGAGGGTCTAATCAATGCTAAGTTGATGGAAGAAGACGTTTTCATCATGGAGACCAAGATTACAGAGCTGAGTTGCAGAAAAGATGCAGAGATTCGGGCTGCAGAGTCGGCGTCGATCGACACCAATGGTATCGATCGACACCCTTCGCGGATGACACCAGAAACCGTTTCCAATGCTGCAACTCCACCACCAGTAATCAAATAGATGCTTCCACATCCTACAGCTCATAAACCTCGAAGTAAGCAAAGGTACGCATTCCCTGGAATGAATTCCAAATCTCCTGATCTTGTCAATAAAAACTTTAAAGGTTCAAAGAATGCTGCGCACTTATCCAAGCCACAAGATTCTCGTCGTGGGTTTGGAATTTCTTTTGATGATGCTGCAGGAAAACGAAGTGTCCCACCCGAACTCAAGTCCCACCCTGATGCTGTTCCTCATTTCCTTGGTCGCTCTCATGCACCTAATGCCTATACACCACCATGGATGAGAAGACATTCGTCTGGGAAGCATTCGATGTCACCCTCTGATCCACCGGACGTCTGAACCCCGACACAGTCAAGCTAATGACTGAAAACGAGCGCTGAGTGGGAGGCAACCCACTGTTAGGTACGTTTTTCTTTTTTATTTTTGCCTTAGTTTTACTAAGTCCTAGTTTTCGTCAGTTGAACAAGGCGACATTGGACTCAACTCAGACCAGTGTCGATCGACACCCAATAGTGTCGATCGACACCACGCGCAGACAAAGGTAAGTCTTCTATCTGGTCTTTTATGTTGTTTCTAATCTTTCTTTTAGCTAACTTCGGGCTTGATAACACTGGGGACAGTGTTGTTTAAGTCTGGGGGAGGTGATTACTGACTTTGTGTTTTGTTTTGAGAGTCTTGAGTCAAAAGTTTTCAAAAATTGTGTTATTGAGTCAAAATCAGTTGGAATTTTAAGTTTTTCTAGGAACTAACCACAGAAAGTTGACACTTGAAGAACCATTGTTAAGAGAGTTGATTGCAGGACTTACTAAGTAGAAAGCTGCAAGTGGAATCAGTCTAACAGGGCGAGTTCAGATCCCCTTATAAGAACTAGGTATGCGCAGAACTTGATTCCTCTTTCAGTCTGAACAGATAGGCAATTGCAGTCTCTCCTTGATTTTCCCTTGAGAAAAGAAAAGAAAAAAAAAAGAGTCTAAGTCTGGGAATAGTGCCTTTGTCATGAGCCTGTCTCCTCACAAGGAACAATATTAGTGATGCTCTTGAACACGTCTCCTCACAAGGAACACAAGTAGAGAGTAGCACTATTCCATAGATTTCATAAGAATAAGAAGAGTCAATGAAAAGATCTTAGAACACCCTGAAAATGGGCAGAAGTTGACTAAGGGAAGAGAAAATAGGGGAGCTGTATGAGAATATCTTGTTTTGGTACTAAGGAAGGGAAAGAATCAGAAAAGCTCTATGGCATTACCAATGTTAGAGTTCGATTCTTTTACCAAGGAAAGGATCTGGATTTGAACTGGGAGATTGCTAAACTTGTGGTAAGTACATTGAACATTTCCTAAGGTTGACTCTATATCATGTGGATTCAAGAGGTGTTAATCAGTGTGGCGTTCTGAAGAGGTACTCGAAGTTCCTGTTTTCAAACTTCTACTTCAGTCTAAGTTTCTGTTTTGCTTGAGGGCAAGCAAATGCTAAGTCTGGGGGAGTTGATATATCATGGTTTTTACCCATTTTTAGACCATGATATAAGTGTTTTTATAGAGTCTTTTGTTAGTTTTCGAGTCCTTTCTGGGTCTTTATAGGTTGGACTACGTTTGGAGCATAATTGGAGATTCTGAAGCTTTTTGGAGCATTCTGCAAGAAGTTGCGAAGTGATGAAGTCAGAAGAGTGGAATTACGCACAGGGTGTCGATCGACACCATCTGTGTCGATCGACACCA
>JAHZTW010000001.1:290681129-290698765 GCA_020283515.1 Alliaria petiolata
TGTTTTACTTTTCCTCTACTCCAAAAGCAGAGAAGACGTACCTTTCTTTTCTATGCAGTATCACGTTCTCTTAGATGCTGCTCTAGTTCTTCTCTCTCCCTTTGGTCACATAATCTTTCCTCTTCAGACTGCCAATATACATGATTGAAGCAGATTGTCAACAAATTAACTATTAAATTAGGTACTAACCACAAATACACGAAAAGAAAAACCCCACTTTGTCAAATACGATCACAACAAAAATTCACTCAGTTTGTCACGATACTTCATTGAAGAATCACCTTTTTGTCCGCTCGACGTACCAACTATAAAGGGGCTTAATCCGAACTGGCTACTCTTTTCTGCTTAATGATCTAGGCCTACGCATCCTACCACAGATAAAAAAAAAACACAAAATCTTATCTTCTTATTATATAAAGTAGGATGCGTCAAAGTTACTAATTAACATGATCGCGACACATGTCAAGTTAATCGATCGGATTTTGACACGTGTCATAACTATATATCTAAAAAAGAAAATTAAAACAAAAGCATCTATTTCAATTTTTAAAAAAAGAAAATAAAAGTATATATTTCAATTTAAGAAAAGAAAAATAAAAAATAAAGTAAATAAGATTGCTAATTAACTTGATCGCGACACGTGGCGCTTCATTCGATTCAGATTCAATAAAACTTAAGTAAATAAGATTGCTAATTAACTTGATCGCGAGACGTGGCATTTCATTCGATTCAGATTCTGACACGTGTTCCGGTAAAATATTAGAATTTATATTAACTATGAAAAATATCTATTAGAATTTAAGAAAATGAAAATAAATAAAAAAGTAAATAAAATTAACTATGATATATTTTAATATTCTGACACGTGTCTCGATAAAATATTAGAATTTATATTAACTATGAAAAGGATCTATTAGAATTTAAGAAAAAGAAGAAAAGTAAATAAGATTAACTATGATATATTTCTAATAAGATTAACTATGATAGAGGGTCGAGAGATTATATACGGGAGATGACTATGAAGAGAGAAAAAAAAACTTTGTTTGCTTGGAGAGAGTTAATGGTGAGATCGTTAACATACTCGAATGACTCGAATTGCATACCTAAATTTTAATACTCGAATGACTAGAATATTCTGTGTTTTTAATATTTTAATTAAAAACATATGAGAATTAAAATAAATAAACAACTCTTATGTTTCGATTTTGTGTTTTTAATATATATTTTTTTAAGTAGTGATCCGAATTTGTTTTCTATTTAAAAAAAAATCATTTTAACGGGTTTAAAATTTTGTTATTACAAACCCGCGTAAACGCGGATCCTAATATAGTAATGTATACAACTACAACTACTCATATACAACAATATAAAAGAACATAGTAGAACGCAAGAAGACAAACAAACAACAATCAAACAATAAATAACATCAGCTGAAATCTGTCACCAAAAAAACTAATACGAACCTAAACTAAAACACGAAATACACACACAAAAAAACTCTTTTAGTTTTGTGGTTTCGATCCTTCTATAACCCTAACATGAAACGTACAAGAACCCTAGAAGAGCCCCGTGAATCAATTAGTAACCCTAACATGAAAAAGTACCTTCTATAAACTTGTCTTTCGCATTGGCATGACATCCCAATAATTAGAATTTATATTAACTATGAAAAGGATCTATTAGAATTTAAGAAAATGAAAAAAAAGTAAATAAGATTAACTATGATATATTTCTAATAAGATTAACTATGATAGAGGGTCGAGAGATTATATACGGGAGATGACTATGAAGAGAGAAAAACAACTTTGTTTTCTTGGAGAGAGTTAATGGTGAGATCGTTAACATACTCGAATGACTCGAATTGTATACCTAAATTTTTAATGAAGCAGAACAGAAAAAAGATAGTTGATAAAGTGTGTGAACTACAAAAGAAGTATGGTTAATGTTGCTTAGGATCTGCAGAATATTCTGTGTTTTTAATATTTTAATTAAAAACATATGAGAATTAAAATAAATAAACAATTCTTATGTTTCGATTTTGTGTTTTTAATATATATTTTTTTAAGTAGTGATCCGAATTTGTTTTCTATTTTAAAAAAAAATATTATTTTAACGGGTTTAAAATTTTGTTATTACAATCTAGTAATGTATACAACTACAACTACTCATATACAACAATATAAAAGAACATATTAGAACGCAAGAAGACAAACAAACAACAATCAAACAATAAATAACATCAGCTGAAATCTGTCACCAAGAAAACTAATACAAACCTAAACTAAAACACGAAATACACACACAAAAAACTCTTTTAGTTTTGTGGTTTTGATCCTTCTATAACCCTAACATGAAACGTACAAGAACCCTAAAAGAGCCCTGTGAATCAATTAGTAACCCTAACATGAAAAAGTACCTTCTATAAACTTGTCTTTCGCATTGGCATGACATCCCAATAAAACCCTAGGGCGTGAAATAAGAATTGACAGCTGCAACAAAGACGGGATAACACAAACGAAAACTAAACCGTCCGATATGGAAAGCAAAATAGATAAAGAGAAATAAGTTTAGCGTTAAAGGGGAGGTTAGAGAAAGATTATTAAAACATGAGGTGTACGAAGATTTACCTCCCTATGTTTGGTTGTGTGTGATCGCAAGGATGAAGGTATGCATTAAGTAAACAAATTAGGTCTGACCGAAAATATAATAATCGCTGAAATATAATAATTAGGTTTAGCCGTAAACTTATATCGCATCAGACGTGATTAAAAATGGGATTAAAAAGATTATTAGGACTTTTCATTAAGGGTATTTATGTAATGTTTAGTGAGATTGAATGAGAGAGCTTTATTCACCAAAATCACTTCGCAAATCTTATTATATAAAGTTGTATGCAATTTTCATATTAGTGATTGATCATACAATTTTCATAATTTAATTGGAAAACATCAAAGTTCATTTAAAAAAACAATTAGTTTCTAGATTATTTTAAAATTTATTTGGTTTATGTTTTTTATTTTCCTTTTATTAGTTTTTAGATTTATGTTAACATTATGTTAAAATCTAATTGGTTGGTGTTTTTTACACGTATCGAAATCTTATCGACTAACTTGATACATGTCAAGATCATGTTAATTAGCAAATTTGACGCATCCAACTTTATATAATAAGATTTTAGGATTATATTTTTATTTTTATTAACGTAATAACATTCCTTTTTCCTTTTTCATATAATTTTTCTTTTCTTGTTTTTTTTTTTAATTAAAGTAAAATAAAATTTATTTTTAGGATTATATTTTATTTGTTTATATTTTCTTTGTAAAATAAAATAAGATTATATTTTCTTTGTTTCTTTTAGTATTATATTTTAGGATTATATTTTTATTTTTATTAAGATAATAACATTCTTTTTTCCTTCTCATAGTTTACATATATCCTTTAATTTATTTTAATAAGATTTTTTTTTTAACTACGACACTTGTTGAAATCTAATGAGATTGCGTGTCGCGATCATATGAATTATTAACTTTGACGTATCCTACTTTATATAATAAGATTATGATAAAAGTACGATAAATAATTCGTTAAAATTTTAGAATAAATTATTATATCTATATATAGATAAAACATTAGAAGTAAACATAATTTATATAAGAATATTAAAAAATATATATTTGGAAATAATAATAAAATTAAATTTTATTTTTTCTTTACAGATTATCTGATTTTGTTTTCAATTTATTTTTACGAATTTAAAATATTTTATTAAATCCCGCATATATGCGGGTCCTATTCTAGTATCTTTCACTGTGAATCCGGATTAAAAAAAGCAATTACAAAAAAATATACTTCTGTTTTCTATGTTTATCTGTTGATTTAAAATATATATATATATATATCTTACAACTTATTACCAAATGATGGAGTGTGTGGGTGCAAATCTGTAGGGCCCATAAATAAATAAATAATTGTGAGCTAAATAGATACCACTTCATCCATTTGGTAACAAATATATATTTACTAGGTGTTTTCTCCGCACCTTGTGCGGGGTTTAGTTTATTTTCTAAAAATTAATAATATTGATTTATTTAGATGTTTGAAAACTCTGATTTTATAATTTAACTTTATTTGAAATCAATATTAATTATCTTTGTAAAGAAAACACAATTTTCATGAGCAAATTATTGTTTTTATATTTTGTTTTCTAATATTTTTTTTATTATCGGATAATAACATGTGTATTTAAATAATATTACAAATAACAAACCATATATCCAATTGAGAAAATCAATTTATAAAAGAAAGTTATATTAAAATGTCTAGCTTAAACTATGAATCGTATCTATTATCCTTTGAGTTATCAGAACCAAATTACAGTTTGTTTATATCTAGGAATCAAACAAATGAAACAATCTATTATTCTCCTAAGATTCACACCAAAACTTCCAAGCTTGAATAATATAGATTTTATATATGATTTTGAAATGAACCGAATTATAGTTTGTTTTCATTTTTATATTTTCTATTTGTAATTTGAAAATTATATCCATTTAGAAATTTGGAGTATAAGTAACTTAAAGAATATTAAATGTCAATGACTATTGAGATCCTAAAGTTTTTTTTCCAATTTAACATGCTCATGTTTTTGGCATATTTATGTATATTTCAAATTAAAAATTTTGGAAAGAGGAGAATAAAGAGAAAAACTACTTTGTGTAGAAATAATCGCAATTTTATTATTTCTGTGGGATTATTTCCAATAAAAATAAAAGGAATTCATCACGACACTAAAGCAAATCTAAAATTATAGTAAGAACTTTCTTTAAACTCTCAACTTTTTTTATTTTTGATTCTTTCTGGATTTTTTTCTTTTTAGTTCATCTTACTCATCTTGGACTCTTTTTTCTTTTTTACGTTTTTCTTCATCATCTTCATTGCACTTTTTCTTCATCCTCTGTTTTTATATCATCATCGCCTTCATCTACATTTTCATTTTCTGATAAGTGGGACTCGTAATTGACATGCTCATGTCTAATCCAAAACTATTATGCTTTTTCTTGTTACTGCAAATTCTATACTTGCAAATTGGATTTATAATTTGGCTTTTGATTTGGATTTGTGGGTATCATATTTTATAGGTTTAGTTAAAAAAAAATAAATAAACATTTGAATTTCTGTTCAGTTTTGTTTTGAATTTACCAATTTATAATTTTTAACCGTTAAGTAGTCTTAATTTACTATAAAAATTTGGATAAATGATCTAGTATCCGGTTCTAACAATATTCATAGTATACCTTTTCTTTGTGCATTACATAATAATACGAATGACATAATAATAATACGAATATATCAAATCTAGTAAATAACAAGCCAATAATATAATCCAGAGATGTTGCATATAATGAACAAAAAAAAACTCTTCAAGCAGAAGTTTCAGTCACGCGGCCACCGATTATCTTCCTCCTCTGATCCACCAGGCTCCCTACACTAAAACCAATAGATGTTCTACTTCAAAAATTAACATAACCACTGGTTTCGTTCTTCGACATCAACCCTATCTATAAATACAAATATTAGCAACCATTAGAATTTTCTTTTGCTTCCACTTGTCCTTTACATCTTTATTCTCTTTGTCTTTTTCCTCTGCCTCTTCTTAATGTTCGTCATCTTCCTCTTTGTTCTTCTTCTTCTCATCATTTTTCCTTTCATATTCTTCTCACATTTTATATGCACTGCTAATGTCTTCACTATCTCCGGACATCCTTTGTCACCAAAGCCCTCTTTCTCTCTCTCGTAGTATAATGTTCCAAATATTAACACAAAAACCCATAGAACCAAACAAAACCCATCTTGATACCACTTCACTTCAATCACTAAATCACCTTATCCACCACCTCCTTTAACTTAGATGCATAGCATTTCCCCAGTCCAAAGTTTCCACAAGCTCTTGTCGGATCTCCAAAACTTGTAAACTCTATGACTACCATATGTGTCCCTGGTGGACATTTCAATAATCACAAATTCACAAGTTCTTGTTGGATTACTTGTACAATCATCACATTACCTTCTCCAGCACGTTTTCTGACTTAAATGCATAACACCTCCTCATTCTGAAGTTGCCATCGGATCTCCAAAGCTTGCAAATTTTACGGCCACCATACGTTTCTCCGGTTGGCATTTCATCTCGGCCTTTAATCTCATATGTTTATTTCGAATCTCTTCCACGATTTAACCGATATTGGACAATCTTCTCACACGTAAATATAAATTATTTATCCAATCACCAATACAAAATCAATAGCCTCCAAGTCAACCCCTGCTCTTCGTAGTCTTCTCCTTTATGAAAGACAAATTCCATGATTTCCATCTCTTCCTTCTTTTTCTTTATATCGAACAACTTTCTTCGTTGCCAAAACATGTTCACCGCTTCATGCACTTGTCCTCGTAGCATTTAGGTTTTCTCCTCAAGTCCTCAGTGATTCCAATTCCTATTTTAAGAAAGCATTTAGATTTTTCAGAAAGCGCAAATACTTTTAAGAATAAATAAAGAAGCAGAGACACTTTTAGAGATTAGACAATTTTCACGAAAATAAAAACTAACCTTCTTTTTCATGTTTTTGTGAATATGATCGATGAATAGCATTTGAAAGGAAAAACGTCATGTGATTCTTACTTATTGCACCTCGAAGATTTAAACAATACATTTAGCAGGAAATCTAAGATAGTAAGATGGTAGGCAAATCCGCAAATATATATAACTAAGCAACTACATTTTTTTACCTTTAATTTTTTTTTCCTTAAATCAAAATTTATTTTTTTGTTTACGACGATTTACACAGACTGATATGAGATTGAGCGAGGAAATGTCAAAGCCAAGGCTAACTGATCTCTCCTGAACTAACAAAAATACGAATATATCAATATATTTTGTATGATATCTATATCTATATTTTCGAAGTGATTTTGGTGAATGGAGCTCTCTCATTCAATCTCACTAAATATTACCCAATTATCTTTAATGAAAAACCTAATAATCTCTTTAGTCTAATTTTTAATTTCTGCTAAACTTATTTATTTATTTTCGGTCAAAGCTAATTGGTAAAAAAAAACCCTAATATTTTGGTATATACAGTACATATAATCTAATTTAATATCAAACCCTAGGTGCTATACCAAATCGGCCAAGTTCTTCTTCTTAGCCAACACGTTTTTTTTTTTCTTAGCCATCACGATGCCAAATAGTTTTTTCTTAGTTTTTTTGTGATCGGTCCTCACCACAGGCCACGATTTTTTTTTATTGTTCCATTATTTAGATCTGTACGTGCTTGTGTTTTGATTTGATTATGAGCTTCGGTTTCGTGGCACTCAATGTTTGACGATGCAAGAGGCCACGATCTGATTATTGATTCACTCTAGATTTCTGTTTGAGTATTGATTTGTTTATGAGGTTCGGTTTTGTTTGTTGTTCGTAATTGCTTCTAGTTCTTTATTTGGTGGAGTTTGTTATTGGCAAAGATCATCTTTGTCTATTAGTGATTTTCAATGGTACGATTCCTCGCGGACGAGATTCAATGTCAATTGATATTTCGAGTTTAGGGCTTGTGCAACTAGCCATTCACTCTTGCCCTGTTGCGTGGTTTTGTGATTTTGAGGCTTAAAATAGGTGTATTGAGGAGGAGGCAATTAAAAGAGTTTTGGTTTGATAATTTCTTAGGAATATGGGATCGGATAGAGATGCTAGCTCTTTTGCCGAAGATTAGTGGGATACATATGGAGATTTCGTTTGGTATATCCGACTGAGATACAGTTTTCCTCTCTGTTATTCATGTTACGAATGGTTTCAGGGATGACAAGTGTATCAACCGACAGTCATCACTTGGCTAAGATTGTGCTTTTGTAAATTGGTTCTCTGTAACAGTTTTTTTTGAGGACTTCGTTACTCGATCAGATTCGAAATTGCAAGAATTTTTCTTTTTTTTTTACTATTCTTACATCTGTTTTTATCTAGGTGTAACGAAGTCCTCAAGACCTGATAGTCCGTAACATAGATAATGAAAATCGTGGCCAAAAACCGGATAAGATCAATTTTGTATGTCATGAATCACGATAAACTCCATTATCTATTCTTATATCTGTTTTTTTTTCTTTGAATTTTGAATTTTTGTTGCATTTTCCAGTTTTGCATTGATGTATTATGTTAGAATCCACATGTTGCTTGGTTTATGGATTCGGCGATGGAGAATGAAAAAAACGCGTTTTACACTCATGCATGCAATAAGTGTATCGATCATCTATAATTTCTCTGTTTCTCTCTTTTTTTTCTTCTGCACATTATTAAAAATACTCAGTTTTTTATTCCTTTTTTTCGATTTAATTTTCTTTCCCATGTTTTAGATCCTGCAATGAGTGTCTACTTTGTATGGTTGGCCAAAAGGAGTAGAAGACTTCATATTGTCGTTTGGAATCTCATTTCTATCAATGCAAGTTAAGTCAGAGATGATGTTTTTGGGAAACTCATTCCTTGCCCTGTTCAGGTTAATTTTGAGAGGCTGAAAAAAGAAAGGGAGAGTGAGATTTTTAGTGCAGATATCATCTACCATTGAGTTTGACGGTGCTTTGAAAGCTGTTCTCCGTGCTTCAGATAAAAGTGTGCTCTTTTATTTACGTGACGGTGTGGGTATTGGCACCAACAAGGTTGCAGAGTATCGAGCTCTGATTCTTGGTATGAGATGTGCTCTTGAAAAAGGGTTTAGCTATGTGCACGTCCAAGGAGTTTCAATGCCTTATCTGTATGCAGGTGCATATAGACTTCACTGTATCTTCTCTTTTTGTTTCAATATTTAGTGTTAGTAACTATTTGTTTGGCAACAAGTTCAATATGCATGGAAAACCAAACACCCGAAAATGGCTGAGCTTTGTAAACAAGCCAAGGATCTTCAGAGGCAGTTTAAATCATTCCATATTCAACGCATTGACATGGTAAGACACCAAAACCTTTCGTTTAGCTGCTGATTTTTGATCCACTCGGTGGTTAGTTTGCGTAACAATTGCATGATTTCCAATCATGTTCAGTTTTCAGATTTTTTTACTGTCGGAACCCAATATTCTTGGTTTTGAAAAATTTATAGTGATTTCCAATCATGTTCAATTAATCGTTAGCTCTCTTGTTTGTAGGAATTCAATTCTGATGCTGATGGTCAAGCTAACTATGCAATCAAGGGAGAGGCTCTTGCAGAGAAGAAACTTAGTGATCTCAATGCCCAAAAAGAGCAGGTAGAGAGAAATGCTACATATACAAAAATTGTTATCATCAGACAATTCTGATATATATGATCATTAAATTTTGGTTGCGCTAATCCTTCTTCTTCTATAATTGAAGACGCTCGCAGAATCTCTTGATGCTGATGTAAAACTGTGGTCAAGTGGAAATGAAAGCAATTTGCGGGCATTGCTCTCGACACTCTAATATGTAACTGTTTTCCATATTTGTTCCATAGCTCTCAACTCTTTCATGAATCAGATGCAGTCTTTTAAGGATTATTCTCCTGTGATTTTTGGTGATGGAAGCCAATTCCCTCATTGATCTTGTGTCGAGTGCTTCTGTGAGAAAACCTTACCGCAAGGCAACTCTTTACGTTCATCCCGGCAAGCTTCAACACTATGGCGCATTCACACAACCGAAGTACATTTGCGATAATGTTTTTGACTTTCTCTCTCTCTCTCTCTCTCTCTAATCTTTTGTTCTTGTTTTCAAATTGATTGGTTCTTATCTTCGAAGCATGAGGAATAACAATTGTGTCTGCCTAAGGCGATCAAGAAGGAGTTGATAGTTTAGCTAGAATTATCTTAGTGTGGTTTTTATTTTTATTTTTGTTATAAGATTTATTATTGTCTATTACTGTAGTATATTCATAAAAACATTTTTGTGTGTTCTCTTTATATAAGAATTTTTACTTGAGAAACACATAATTTCTTATGCATATTCTATTCATTTTAATTAAACTTGGGATTCCAAACCAAGCCGTGAATTAAAGATGGGATAATCATATTGAATACTGCCTCAAAATAGTATCATTTTAGAGTTTTATTTTTGCTTCATAAAGAGTATCGTTTTACTTTTTTAATGTAGAATTTTAAACAAAAATCCAGTTTTAACCCTATTGATTCAATGTGTTAATTAGAACTTTTCATTATTTTTTTAATTTGTGTGAAATATACAAAATGACATTCTTTGTGAGCAGAGTGAATATCATTTAGTCGAGGGGTTTCATGCTCGCGTTTGGGAGAAATATAAGACACTGATGCCTGCGTTTGAGTCATTTATCCAAACCTATGAAGTTGCTGCAAGGATTTGGTAAGTTTCATATATAATCCCTATTAGCACTGGGTATTTTGGGATAATGGACGATGATTTATTGGTATGGGATGCGAACGAGTAATTTGAAAATTGAAAAATAATTGCTAAAAGAGAATCCAATAAGTAACGGGACGAGAAGCTTGGGTACCAGTCGGGTTAGAGAAATTCTCTTAGCTATAATCTCTTTCCAAACTCTCTATAATTTGGGTACATGTCAACTTAAAAAAAGATATTTCGAGCATTTTTAAGAAAATTCGGAAAATTTTGGGAAGATAATAATAGAGCAGAAGTAGAAGATGGAGACAATGAAAAAGAAGAAAAAGAGATGAGGAAAAAAAAAGACGTATGAAGAAGGATAATATACGAGGAGAAAACTAATAAAAGGAAATTAAAAACCAAAAGAAGAATACAAAGACGTATAAGATAAAAAAAAACGTTGAAAATGAAAATGCAGATTTTAGCGAAAAAAAAAATAATAGGAAGAAGAAGAATAAAGTTGGCGAAGTATGTTGAGGAAGAAGAAAAATTGAAAATAGAAAACGATGAGTCAAAGAAAAAGAAGTCGTGGAAAAAGATGAATAAAAAACTGAAAGAAAATTTAGAAGACGAATTGCAAAAACGATAAAGAAGAAGCTGGAAGAACATAAGAAGTTGGAGTAGAATAAAAAAAAAATGGGAAGAAGAGTAAGAAGGAAAAATTTGGAGCATGAAAAAGATGAAAGTAGAAGAGGAGAAGAAGAGAAAAAACCGAAAAGGTAAGAATTGAAAAAAAATGAAGAAATAAAGTAGTGAAAAAAGAAGAAGAAGAAAAGAAAAACAGAATAAACCAAGAAGAAGTTAGAGGAGATGAAAATGATGAAAAAGAAAAAAGGTAATAAAATCGTTTTCCCTTTACCCTAGATCTGGGACACTGAAGGTCAAGAGAGGTACAGAGCCATAACAAGCGCTTATTACAGAGGCGCAGTAAGTGCACAAGTCGTAAGGTGGCTACGCGAGATTAGAGACCATGCGGATTCCAACATTTTGATCATGATGACTGGGAATCGTTTAATGTAATTGATTTCCTCTCTAAAGAGGATTGTCAAAGAGTAAAACACACTGACACTATATGTATTGGTCGCTCAGGTCAGATAATTGAAAAAATCAGTCAAAACTTTTGACTCTTAATAATTTCTGAAAACTCTTAAAAGGATAATTGATTGTTTCTTTTGTTTGGTTCCTAAATGGAAACAATTTGTAAAGCAGCTTCAACACTTCAAAAGATAATAGACAAGATTAGCACTTTTTTTTAAAAGGTTAATCTTTTCAATTGAATGTATAATTTGTTATCCATAATGTTGCTTAAATACATGTGAGTTGTTATCGGAAAATATATAAAAAATATATTAAAAAAGAAAATATAAACAATATTATCTTGCTCATGAAATTTGTTTTTTTACAAATATTTTAATCTTGATTTCAAATAAAGTCAAATTATAAAACTGGATTTTTCACTTTTAAATAAACTAATATAATTCTATAAAAAATTAATAATTTTAAAATGAATTGAACCCCATATTATTTTTAGGTTGAATTGATAGCCAATGCTCATCTCTCAAGTTCATCAAAACGAATTTGGTTGTTTTTTGTTAAATCTCATACAAACCACTATGCAGTTGACCAAATCGATGAAAAAATGCAAACATTAATTTTTGAAAAATGAACTGAACCCCGCACAAAGTGCGGGGAAAACACCTAGTAATAATAATAATAAAGGATACTACCGCACATATATATATAACCAACATAAAGTCTCATTTAAAAGGAAAAAACCAAATTTCAGGAATACGAATCTTTTTAAAATGACATTTTTGTTACCATTAAACAAATCTACATAGATCTTCATAATATATATATATTATTTTCTCCTTTAAGAATATAGAATCAATACTAAAACATATATTTTTGTCCCATAAACCATGCAACACACACCCGTCATTTTAGCCCACCAATATTAGATACGCAATTACGGTATCCCAACTGTAAGATTATCAAGAATTGCAAATTATTTTTTTTATTATTTTTTATTTGTATTTTGTCAAGATACAAAAAATATACACTACAGTATATGCAATTACGGTATCCCTACTGTAAGATTATCAACATTGTTTTATATATCCTTGAAACATTGTTTTGATACCCAAAGTACTTTTATATAAAATTACTTTAGACGCACACCGTATAAACTAAACACCACGGAGATTAGTTGTCATCACTTAGCCAAAATATTCAATTTAAATTGATCCAGGCAATCAAGAGTATCACGAAAACTTGGCAAAATTTAGTAGCGATCGTGATCTTATAGAGTACTGTAATGTTTGCTTTGCTCGAGATCACATAGGCGACACAACATGTATCGGAGACATAATCATATAACCCTTAGTCTACAACTATAATAACACAAGTTATTATAACCCAAAAGAACTCAGTAACACAAGTTAAACAAACTGAAAAAATAGAAAGAAAGTCGAGAAAGAAAAACCAATTAAAACCCAGAACGAAATAGTACAAAGCCAATATATATCCCTTAGTTTACAACTATAATAAAACATAAATCCCAAAACAAATCGTAGACCTTAAAGCCAAAATACATGATCGGATAACAAACTACAAGTAGCATTCCAAAGCTGGCAAGGACCATCAACATCACCAGAACGTAGAATTAACCGAAAAAACCTTCGCAGAGCTTTCTTCGTAGCCTATCCACCTTCTATAATAGCTCCAATGTATCACCAAACACCGAATCTGTAATAGACCAAGAAAATAAACCAAAATCTTAATGAACAAATTAAAACGAAATTAAAAAAGAAAAGAAATACCAAACAAAGCATAATAAGCTAAAACGGAGAAAATGGGAATTAAGAATATATCTAAAATACCATATTTATCGTTTTGCCAGTCAACCACCAATCCTAGAAAAGAAACACGCACCAAATCCAAATCAAAGCCAAATTAAAAGTATCGAAGAAGAAAAAGAATTAAATATGTATACCAGTTGACTTGATGAGAAGATCCTCTAAGAAACGACTTGGAAAATACTCCAGTAAAAGAAGATGGTATGTAAATCCTCTTACCATGATCAGCCAGGTTACATTCACCTCGTTTCGCTGATTCAACGATCTTATCGTAGTTCTCACATCGAAGATTTTCTGATTAAAGAATATAAATCGTAATCTATTCGATTCGATCATTGTATACGCATCCACGAGAAACTGCTGGTACAATCTCTCGGACATAACGATAGTAGAAGCTTCATCTAACCTAGACTGAATACGAAAAGCAAAATACTCCCGCATGGTTATATTCTTTCGAACTCTTCTAAATGTATCAACGAAACCAATATTGATACTCAACCTGAATCCATCTTCACCATACCGAAACAGAAGTGGATATTGTAAAGCCAAGTAAGCCGGATGTAACTCACTTATCCTATGTAACCGACCATCTCTACTCTCAATAACAATATCCCTTGTATCGACATCCAGCTGAAATCCTCTCGGAATCAAAGCAGCAACATCGTTTTCGGTTGGCAAATTGTGTAATCTTCCATCAAGTTGACTTCCACTTGACAAAACCAACCGCACACCTTGAGTATTTTCAAGTACACCAAACCGTTCGCAAATGTAACAAAATGTTAAGTCAAACTTGTAACAGAAGAGAACCCGGAACAATACCACGCCTCGCATCCACAGTTGCACCAACACACTCAAGACCACGACCCGATGAATCTACAATAGTCAAAGAAAAAGCGAAACTAATATTAAAAACCACAAGAGCCAAATACAAAACAAATAGATACAAAAGAAAATCATCAAAGGAGCAAGGTCAGAAGAGAGGAAGCTGCGAAACAATACTTGCAATGTCTTCTCGGTAACCCATTGGCTCGTTTTCACAACTGACCAAACACACTCAAGAAACTGTCAAAACAATCTGCATTAAACAAAGAAAAGAGAAAACTAACATCAGAAATCACGTGAGAATAATACAAAACACACACAAATTGGAAAAATTCATCAAAATTATATCTAAACCAGTATAAAGAAATTAATTTCTCTCTCGTATTGTTGTTAGACCCAAAGATGTATATATATAGTAGAAGGCATGATATCATGCATTAAGCAATCAAATTAGGGTTGGTCGAAAATTTAAATATTATTAAGGTCGGCCGTTTTTATTTTTAAGTAAGATTAGATGTTTTTTTTTAATATTTAGTGTTAAGGAAATTTTTAGGACTTTTCATTAAGAATAATTGCGTAATATTTTGTGAGAATGAATGAAAAAGATTTATTCGACAAAATCACTTGACAAATATAAATATAGATGGTATGTAACCAGATGCATACCATTAATTTATAACCATTGCTTAGGGCCCACAGGTTATGCTTTCAAAAACCATTGGTTGAAAGTTACGTTATGCAATTTTGTTTAAGATCCAATCCATTCGGCTCCATAAAATATCAGCTAATCATAAAGCTCCACGTTTGTGGATATAGTTTCATATATCTGAAGCATTATCAACTTTGGAGATCATCTCCGAATGTCATCAACTTTGAGGTAAATCACTTCCTTCGACTTCTTCTCAATCTCATCTCTCCCACCTTCCTCAATTTCTTTTAGATCCTTGATGATTCGATCGAGTGAACGGGTTTATCAGATTGATTCAAAGATTTGTTTCATTGTAATTTTGTTAAATCTTAGAATCGTTGAAGCTGATTTTTTTTTTTTTTCCAAATTCAACCTGAGAAATCTCGATGTGTCTAACAGGTAAATTGAGTCAAGATTCGGGAGACTTGAGGCAAAAAAGAGTATGGAGATGCATCATTTGCTTATAGTCTCTGTGTTCTTGAGCTCTTTGTTACATGGAGATGCTGGGATCACGAGTAGTTTTGTNGAAGTGTCACCTTTCAAGAATTTCCTTCAGCGTTACACTACACCTTACTTAGCCTCAAAAAGTAGCAATCCTCTCTGGTATGCTATTAGGCGTGCGTCCGCTCATATCATTGTCCTCTCCAGCTATTCTCCTTTTGGTAATATCTCAATCGCTCAATAACATCCCCTGCTTCTCATTTTGTCTTCTTTACTTATAAATAAATGGTACTGTTTCGTATCATGACTCTTTCTGAGTATCGTGCAGTGAAGTATACCTGTCTCTTATACACATCTAGATGTGTATAAGAGACAGGGTAAATTGAGTCAAGATTCGGGAGACTTGAGGCAAAAAAGAGTATGGAGATGCATCATTTGCTTATAGTCTCTGTGTTCTTGAGCTCTTTGTTACATGGAGATGCTGGGATCACGAGTAGTTTTGTTCGATCCGAATGGCCCGCCATTGATATTCCACTTGACCATCATGTTTTCAAAGTCCCAAAAGGGTATAACGCTCCACAACAAGTGAGTGACTCTGTTTCGATCCTGTTTCTGGGGGATTTTTCATGTTGATTGAGTTTTTTTTCAAGATTTTGTGAGAGAATTGGATTGTTCTTTGCGCTCTGATACTATATTAGAAGAAAAATTTGTTTTCTTCATTTGATGTGTGTAAACAAGAATCTGTTTCTAGGGGTTTTTTCACGTTTATAATGAAAAGGAGATGCGCGAGAGAAATGGATTTAGAAGAACAATTTGTTATAGAATCTGTTTTCCTCATTTGATGTGTGTAAACAAGAAGTTCCTTTCAATTACTAAATTACACCAAGATAAACCAATTTTTTAATAGGTGCGTATTACTCAAGGTGATTATGATGGAAAGGCTGTTATCATCTCATGGGTGACACCAGATGAACCTGGTTCAAGCAAAGTACATTACGGCGTCGTGCAGGGGAAATACGACTTTGTCGCTGAAGGGACATACTCAAACTACACATTTTACAAATACAAGTCTGGGTATACTCATCACTGCCTTCTCTCTGGCCTTGAGGTAACAATACAAGAAGATTTTGTTTATTGGTTTCACTTTCAAGAACTATACCACACTGATATAAGTTATTCATTTGGTGGCAAAGTGTGAACATGGAACTATATAATGGTTGTTGTCTATTGCACCGTACATAGTTATACATTTAGTTAAGTAGTGGAGTAAATATTCAATGTTTTGTCTTTGGAGCTATGTGATCTTAGTTTATGTTTGATAGTTAGATTACATTCAAATGCAGTGTTCTCCCTGTTGTTTATTGGGACGAAGCTAATCTGTATACGTTGGATTTCAGTATGATACAAAATACTATTACAAGATCGAAAGTGGTGAATCTTCTCGGGAGCTGTCTCTTATACACATCTAGATGTGTATAAGAGACAGCTAGGAGGATGATGTGGCGGAAAGAGAAGAGAGAAAATGTTATTTTATATATATAGATGCTGCCAATGAATTTTTTACACCGTTTTATAGCAAGTGAATGACTAATTAACCGATTTTGATATCATGTGTGAACTGGTTATTCCATAAATGATTAGATAGAGGAATCATATCACACAGACTACATGTGATGATTGGTGAAACTAATTATGATTAAGGCAACTAACTAAATTAGTGACCTACACAGGCTACATAGCCGGGGGCCTCACATGGGTGCAAGCTCAACTTTATTAATGGTCTCACATGGACATTGTCTCCTCTGTTTCTCTTGTCTTGTCACACTAGTCTTGTCTCTCCACTTTCACAGTTTATATATTATCAAAAGCTTCATTCTTTCGATTTAGATCACTCATTTCGAATCAAATCTCAAACTTTTTTTTCTTTTTCATCTCTCTCTCTCTCTCTGGGTCTCTCTGTGTCTCTCTGTTCTGATGGATCTCCGATTACCATCTAAGGTTCTGGAGCATATCCTCTCCTTCATCGATGCCAACGAGGACCGGAACTCTGTTTCTCTGGTCTGCAAGTCATGGTTCGAGACCGAGCGGCGAACTAGGAAAAAGGTCTTTGTCGGAAACTGTTACGCGGTCACTCCTGCGGCGGTTACACGGCGGTTCCCGGAGATGAGATCTCTGACTCTGAAAGGGAAGCCTCACTTCGCCGACTACAACTTGGTTCCTGACGGTTGGGGTGGCTATGCTTGGCCGTGGATTGAGGCTATGGCGGCGAAAAGCCCGTCGCTTGAGGAGATAAGGTTGAAGAGAATGGTGGTGACTGATGAGTGCTTGGAGAAGATTGCTGCTTCCTTTAAGGATTTTAAAGTCCTTGTGTTGACTTCTTGTGAAGGATTCTCCACCGATGGTCTCGCAGCCATTGCAGCAACTTGCAGGTTCG
>JAHZTW010000001.1:290698887-290800893 GCA_020283515.1 Alliaria petiolata
GTTTCCTATAATCTCAGTACCGAACATCGAATGTGCGGTGTAATGTCTCAAGTGGAAATTGTTTCCCGGTTCCAGATAAGTCAGCTCCTGTTTATATCACAGTTGGAGACGGAGGAAATCAAGAAGGTCTCGCCGGAAGGTTAGTTACATGATATAGAGTTAGCCTTGGAATGTGATTAGAACAAAGCTATGAAACTGCTTTCCTTATTCCAATTCGCCAAAACCAGAGAGACTTGATTAATGAGAGACTTTCTCAACCAAATACATAACCACACCCTCGAAAATACGCCCACCCGTCTTCAGTTCCAATATACCGAGAGATCCTTAAAATCCAACCCTGACTAACTGCTATCTAACGGTGTTCAATCTGGATTTCGGTTCGGTTTGGAATCAGTTTTTTCAGTTTTTAGTTATTTGGTATATAAATAATAACATCCAAACTAAAACTGAATCTATTGGTTCGGATTCGGATTTTAGTGAAATATATTAATCATTAAAGAAACTTCGGTTTTAGATTTTTATTTCGGTTTTCGGTTTTTGGATCGGTTATTTCGGTTCAGTTCGGATCAGATTGAATCGGTTAAACCGAATTGAACACCCCTATCTAACCAACTGACAGCGGCTCTAATCTGCTACATACAGTCCTAGGCCTTACACTAGACTTTGAGCGGCTGAACATCTTCAAAGCTGATCAGAATGATAATAATAGCTGCCAAAAGTCTCATATGCATGCTTATTGTTTCAGGTTTAGGGAACCACAGCCGGATTATTCTGCATTTCGAGAAGCTAGCTACGGCCACTCTACTCTAGACATAAAAAACAGAACACATGCGATTTACCATTGGAACCGCAATGATGATGGGAAGAAAGTAGCAACGGATGAGTTTGTGTTACACAACCAGTACTGGTGAGTTTGGTAATTCTCACTTTACTTAACCTTAAGTAACTTCATGGATGCAGAGCTTAAGAAAACAATGCGCATTGCAGGGGAAAGAACATTCGACGGAGAAAGCTTAAGAAGCATTATATCAAGAGTGTTGTTGTTGACTGGATTGCCAGTTGATTCACTATGTGTGCCTCATGCTTTCTATCAAAGTATGTAAAGATACGTCTTGATAAATACTTGTTACATGTTACTTTTCTCTCCCACTATTTAAATTTTAATCAATTTGTTTATTAACTTTCACTTATGAAGGGAATACAGAGACGAGTTAAGTAAAGCAATGAATTATTGTGTTTTATTAGTTTTTTATTTTTTAAATGACTTGAGATCGTGTCAGGGGATTGCCATATCGCTGGATCCACTTCTGAGATTTTGGATTTGTCAATAACGTAGACTCGTAGAGCATCATTAGAGCATCTCCAATGGTAAGAATCCTTCATGGGTTCTTAAGATTATTTTAATTATAAATTTTAAAAATTTTGAAGTTAAGAATTTATTAAAAATATTTAAAATTGGATAGCTCCAATGGTATAACTCCACTTGAGGTTTTTAGGAATAAAAAAATATTATTTTGAAAATTATAATATTATAAATATAAATTATTTTGTTTAAATTATTAAACATTTTATATATTATAAAACTTAAAAATTATTATATTTCATAAAATTTTAAACAAACATAGCATAAAAGCATATTATAAAAGAGAGAGATATGGAATAAAAGTTTTTGCCTTTTGTCCAAAAAATCAACCAATACAAATGAGACACATAAGAGGTTCTTACCAATTTTAAAAGCTATATATTAAGAACCTATTCTAAAGATATTATTTAGTTTTAATTTATTTTTTTTCTTTTTTTCCTAAAAATCCCTAGTTTAGAACCTCCATTGGAAATTGTCTTAATGCACAGTTTTTGGGAAGATTTTTAAAATAAAAAGTAATAAAAAAATGAGTTGTCAAGTCTCCATTCGCCATATTTTATTTTTGTTTTACTTTTTTTTGAAAATTATTTTTTTAATATTAAAAAAAATTAAAGAGCCATCTCTCCGATAGTGATGCCCTAACACCTCTAACCCAAGTTGGGTTTCTCCAATTAAAAACAAAAAACAAAAAAATGACATGGCAAGGGCGAAGAATCAAGCATCGGTTCTTTCGGCATATTTTCCGGCCACGTGGCGCGCAATGATTCGTCAATATATATATATATATATATATTTTTTTTTTTTCTTTTGCAAAAATCTAATTTTTTTTTTAAAAAATTGTTTTTCTTTTAATATCAAAAAAAAGGAAGAATCCCCTATGATCTTTCCATTAAAGATGTTCTTAAGCACAATAAAACCAAACCAAGCCCCTCTCTCTCTCTCTTTCTCTCTAAAACACTCTTTCTGATCACAAGAGGCATCAAACAATTAAACCCAATTTTTGAAGATACATTTATACATGAAATGAAAATTTTAAAATGAACTTTCTAATTTAAATCGAAATATAATGTATGTGATTTAAATTTAATATTGAAGCCCTTTTATATTAATTCCATTTGAAAATAATTTTTAATTGATGCAATGATATTTATTTTTTCAAATTTTTTTTTTAAATTATTAAAAAAACCAATTCATTATGATGGTTTCTTTCATCACTTATTTAAAAAATATATATATTTACATTTTATTCTTCTTCCTCTTTTTTTTTCAACAGTATAAAATACCTATAAATGTTCAAAATCAAAATGGGAATATATAATTTACATATAAAATATAAAGTTGATAAAAATAAACATTATCTGCTAACTTGTACGCAAAGCATGAGATGAACAAGATAAAGAAAAAGTATAAACCTCCTTACTCTTCACGAATTCCTCTAAATATAATGAAAATACATGAAAATACATCTTCAAGAGCTTGGGCCGGCCCAGAGGCAAGCGGACGATGCGACTGATTAGGGTAGTAGAATCTAAAGGGTACTTTTTGTTGTATTTTTATTAAATTTTTGTATTTAATGTTTATATGTAAATAAAGTTTTAAAACTTTTTTAATAATAGTAATATTTATAGGGTTTTTGTTAGTAATATTATAGGCTTTTTATTAAACACATACTAATCAAGTTTAGTGTTTAAAAAAAAAACTAAAACTCTTAACAAATCTATAGCATTATAGCCGACGAGAGTTTCTAAAATTTTTGCTCTCTTGGCTCTTAGTGTATTTAATTCCTATTTCTTTCAATGTCACATCTATAGTTGAAAATTTCAGTTATGTGAGAACTATATTTTGCAGGAATAGCACATTGAAATGATTTTGTAGGCAAAAATGCAAAGATAACTAACTATATTTCAACAATATAATTTTAGTTTCACTGTTTTTTTCATTTTTTACAAATTTTTTATGAATTAGTTTTACTGGTTTTTTTTTCTTTCAAACTTTATATGAATTAGGATTGTTTGTTTGGAATTGGATTATTTTATAAAATTTTAACTGCGGTTTTTTTTTACATTACTACTCTTTGCAATTTTGGTTATAAAAAGCATTTTATTTTTTTATTTTGCATATAGGACATTAAAAATTGTCGGGACCGGCAAATACTTTACAAAAGCCATCGTGGTCTTCTATCGTGAGATCACACACAATGCATGGTCCATAAGCGTTTCTAATTCACCGTGTAAAGGAGAGATATTTCTTCATAAATTCTTAACTCCCATCGGTAATGCTTCTATTATGTCTTGAAAGAAATACCAACTTAAACCAGAAAAATATCGATCTCTTTATAGGAACCATCTAAATAACAATAATATCATGCATAATTCAACATTATCGGAGAAGGAACAATATTCTTGTGATACCATGATTTGATCAACAAATGGTTCAATAATTTGTGCCGATTCCCATGCTATAACCTTAGTCTCCGCAATCTTAAATACTTCTTGTGGATCTCTATCCAAATTTCAATAAAGCTTATCATTTCTAAATTTCTAAATATACCAAATAAGTCAAGAAAGATTTCAACTCGGATTAGGCAGTGCGGTTGCTTTTTGGATCTCACGGATCTCAGGGATCTCATGGCTCGTTGAGTCAGCTGTCCGTTGAACCGTTGAACCAAGGAGTCCGTTCTTATAGCACTTGGGTGCGTTCCTATCAGGGCTAACTGGATAGCCGATAGAGTATATATATAAAAAAAAAATTTCTATTCTAATTATCTTTCGAGAGTTGCAAAAAAAGATAATCAAGATTAGAACAAATAATCATTAAGAAAACACACATAACCGTTGGTAACTGAGAAATGAGTCTTCTTTGCTTTTTATTCATCTTCATCTATAATCTCCTATTGTTATTGTTCATCTATTGGTCACCAATCGGAGCCATCATAATTTTCAATAACCTATTCCTTTGCAGCTAATATATTAGACGGGGATGATTCTTTCGAATGTAGTGATAAGTTTGTTTCTCTGTCTATATATTCACAGAAAGCAAGCGTGCTAAAAGTTGTTTTGTTAATATATGCTTTGTTATTTGTTTAAGTTACAGATAACAGATGTTTAATAGAGGTTTTGGCATCGCCACTCACCAGTGACGAAGAGAGATGAAATGAAATTTAGCTGTAGTCAGCCCTGTTAGAAAGACCAGAAGATGGTATTGTACCCAAAGTAACTACTTAACCACAAAGCATAGCCTTTTCTAAGTTTATTATTTTATACACCAAGGGGGAGAGAGAGAGAGAGAGAGATGTGAGAGAAATCCTTACCGGATGTTCATGCGATTCCAACAAAATCATTGAAGAACGGTGCAAACCTCTGTACAGATGTAATGACCAGAAGCAGTCCAAAACGAGAGACAATCAATCATCCTTGCAAGTAGCCTTGTTATGTCCTACTCCTCCACACTTTGTACAGCACACGGATCTTCCTCTTTTCCTGTCTTTGATTCTCTTGTCCACTCCCTGAACCCGGGAAAACAGAGGTGGAAGTACTTGTTCATCCTCTTCCTTGCCGCTGCCTTCATTCTCCACGGAAGCTAAGTCGATCGCAACTGGTCCCAGAGCTTCTGAATACGTTGACCGGTAACTCTCAACAGTGAAAAAGATCGAACAATAGTCATATAGATTTCTTCCTTTGGTGTTTAGGACACCAATCGCATGCTGGCAAGGAAGACCAGTGGGTTTCCACCCGAAACAGCTGCAGGTTTGGTTACTGATGTCCACGAGTTGAACAGACCCATCATGGACCTCGAAAAGCGTGTCCGAGCAGAAGAAAACTTTTAGCACGCTTGCTTTCTTGCATTCTTCAACTAGACTTTCCTCTTTAGATGGCACAAGTTGGCTGAACCACTCTTGTGACTTCACCTGGCTCCTGTTTACCAACTCTACGATTTTACTTACAAATGCCGCAAGCTTCAGGACGATGGAAGTCTCCTGAATTTCTTCAATCCACTTCGAGTAGATCTCTCCCACATCTGACGTTATATGGCTGTATGGTTCACCTTCAAACAATGCACTGGCCCAGTGCTTTGATTCAATCTGCATTACCCAGTCATAAGCTCTAGGAGACACTCGTTTTATTTGCTCGGTGTAAACCTTAAACCCGTCAAGTCGATCAGCACGTGCTGCAGCCAGTAAATAGTACGATAAAGATGGCTTCCCGTCTCCAAGAAACGGACCTCTCAGGCTTCTCATAAAATCCTCCATCAGGTAATGTATGGAGTAACCATGGTGAGCGTTCTCGAAAATTTCCAACACAGAACTCTCTAGTCCTTTCTCTCGGTCAGAGACAAAGGTAAGGGGTCGTAAACTGGGCACAGCTACCTTCACTTGTTCCAGAAACCAACGCCAGGTTTCATCAGTTTCCACATCCACAAGGGCTAATGCCACTGGAAGCACGCCATCATCTCCATCCAAGGCAGAGGCTGTTAACAAAATCTCATGGTACCTAGACTTAAATGGAATGGCATCAAGGAAAAGAAGCGGCCGGCAACCAGTTTGAAATCCATGGATACAAGATTGGAAAGACAGAAAAAGCCGTTGAAATCTTCGGTCCTCGCCAACCACAAGATCAACCATACTTCCCGGGTTTGCCTCAACTACCTTATTCACAAAAAGAGGCAAATGCTTATATGCCTCTTTGAATGAGGTATGAAGTCCTCCTTTAGCTTCATCAATGCCTCGTCTTATAGTGCAATAACTTAGCTCAATACCAAAATCTTGAAAGATCGAGTCGGCAATATTCTTAGTCTTCTGATTTGGGTTCTCCTGCAACCTCTCCTTGATGATACTCACGACCCAGTTCTTTTTCGGATGAGCAGATTTCCAAGATTCTCCCCCGCATGTATGCCTTCTATTGAATTTTTTAATTCTGAACACGCTTTCGGATGGTACCCACGATGCATAAATCTTCCAAGGACAGCCTCCGACTAAACAAACACCACAGGCGCGATTTGATTCATTCTTCCTTAATCTGTACCCAAAACGACAAGCAACCGCGTACTTCTGCAGGGCATCACGAAACTCAATGACACTCTCAAATCCCTGACCCACACCGGTAATGCAACGTTTCCATGAGGCTACTAAGCTCTCTACAGAACCATCGTTAGCATCAGAGATGGAATAATTCATCTCGCGTACAGATTCAAGATCCTCAGTTTCAGGGTAATAGGCATCAATATCCTGCACATAGTCCTTGTCATCATCAACCTCATCATCATCAACATCGTCATCATCAACATTGTCACCATCATCTTCGTCACTCAAGAGATATTCATCATCGTCAGTTTCTATTACAGGCTTTCGAACTTCTCCCCTGTTTCTTAAGGATCTTCTCCTTGAATCCCCGACATTTTCATCCTGAAGCAAAATGCTGGGTTCTTCCATCACGCGTCTTCGTTTACTAACACTTACAGGGGAACTGGTACTCAAACCACACACAACATTCAGAGACGTCGGAGAGGAGCTTTTTGTATTACTACCTATGAATGATTGTTTGGAACTTTTGGGAGTCATTTTAGAGTTACTGGAAAAAAGGCTCTTCTTCCCTTTCCTCTTGGGGTTTTTCGAGGTTGATTTGGCTGGTACCACTGGATCGGTGGCTATTGTTACCGGAATGTCAACAAGGCCACTGGATTCAGAAGTAATTCTGGGGGACATCTTTCTAGGTCTCAAACTAACATCAACGAGGTTGTTTTCTTCAGGAGTTTCTGTGGCAACTTCAATGGGTACATTGGCTACATTCCCATATGCCATCTGTGTTGTCTCTGTTCCAACTGCTATATTATTTGACCTGCAATTAAATTCAGATATTTTGATTAGACAACCATGATCACAAGCCCAGCATAACAATATATTGCAACAGACATTTAAGATTTTTTATATCTAGAACAACATATCTAATTCTCCTCCATTTTGAATCAACAACTACTGTATAATAGGACACATAAATTTTCTACAGGAAAAAATGTAATTGAGACATTCTGGTGTTTTGCAGACACTGAAAATCTAACTTTGCATTAGTTATGTAATAAACGAAAACTTTTCTCGAGCATTTCAGAGACGTGAGCAACAGTTCAGAATAACAACCTAAAGAATTTTATTTACTAGGCTCTCAAATTCGAGGGATAATATCATCACATAACAAACATTATCTCTGAAAAGGTTGCAAAACTGATACATCATTAGATAACCAAGAGTTCATACCTGTTACCAGGTGACACAACTGGTTCAGAGTGAAATCCTTCTTGTCCTGTTACAAAAACTTCAGCTGTGACAGAGCTCAGATGGAAATCATACATCCTTTTCATGTCCTTCTCCTGTTTCATGGTGATAAGGGTTCTTCTGTTTACTGGGAGAAAGTACTTGAGGGACAAAGAATGATAGTCTAAGTTGAAGAGTTTCGCCACTTTTAGCTTAAAGTCATCAAAAGAGGTTTCATGACTAATATTAATCGCTTCTGCCTGTCCTCCAGTATATCTCATTGTCCCATCATCGTCCGTCACAAACTTGCCACCAGATTGACAAATCAATATAAGCTTACCTTTTCCCATTCCCACAAAACCCTGAACAAGTCAAAACAGACGAAGTAAGTTACATCAGAATACACAAACCAAACCAAACCAAACCAAACTGTATTGTCTTTAAGTCATATGACCAAAAAATAGATCCGTAGGCGGTGAGAAAGTAAGTCTAGTAAGTCAAGAGAGGACAATAATGATGATCGTTTCAGTAAAATGTCAAGCCTGCAAATTTTACAAATATAAACAAAAATTGGCAATCATATTGTTTAAATAGCACAACAGAATAGCAAAAAACAGCAAAAGCCAATGTGACTAGAACTGTGTACAATCAAAAATCCACACAAGTGGCCCTGCAACACATTCTGAATTAGTCCCAAATTAATACTTCCATGCTAAGTGCAAGAGATGATCATTCANCGAGGGATAATATCATCACATAACAAACATTATCTCTGAAAAGGTTGCAAAACTGATACATCATTAGATAACCAAGAGTTCATACCTGTTACCAGGTGACACAACTGGTTCAGAGTGAAATCCTTCTTGTCCTGTTACAAAAACTTCAGCTGTGACAGAGCTCAGATGAAAATCATACATCCTTTTCATGTCCTTCTCATGTTTCATGGTGATAAGGGTTCTTCTGTTTAAAGGGAGAAAGTACTTGAGGGACAAAGAATGATAGTCCAAGTTGAAGAGCTTCGCCACTTTTAGCTTAAAGTCATCAAAAGAAGTTTCGTGACTAATATTAATCGCTTCTGCTTGTCCTCCAGTATATCTCATTGTCCCATCATCGTCCGTCACAAACTTGCCACCAGATTGACAAATCAATATAAGCTTACCTTTCCCCATTCCCACAAAACCCTGAACAAGTCAAAACAGACGAAGTAAGTTACATGAGAATACACAAACCAAACCAAACCAAACCAAACTGTATTGTCTTTATGACCAAAAAATAGATCCGTAGGCGGTGAGAAAGTAAGTCTAGTAAGTCAAGAGTAAAATGTCAAGCCTGCAAATTTTAAAATATAAACAAAAATTGGCAATCATATTGTTTAAACAGCACAACAGAATAGCAAAAAACAGCAAAAGCCAATGTGACTAGAACTGTGTACAATCAAAAATCCACACAAGTGGCCCTGCAACACATTCTGAATTAGTCCCAAATTAATACTTCCATGCTAATTGCAAGAGATGATCATTCAAAAATTCATCTCAATCCCCCTGAGAGAAGGTTAAGTGTTTTTAATCCCAAAGAGAAGAACTTTTTGGTAAAAGAGATCAAGGTAAGCAGTTCCGGTCTTTGAAACCACTATATTGGGATAAAATTTGAGCATAACTTTTGAAAAAAAAAATCGTAAAAACAAAAGAGTAAGAGAACAGTCGAATCTCACAAAATTCAGACATCCATTATCCTCTAAAACCTAACAGCAATTCATAAACACAAAAAATAAACCATAAATTCGCAAAATCTCGATCATCTGTTTAACTGACCATTCGCATTGCTCAAGAAGGACTTTTAACTTGAAAAATCGAAAATCATCGCCTTGTTTCGTTAACCAACACGAAATTAGTGGTGAAGGAGAGGTTAGATTACCAAAAATATCGAAGCCGATCTTGCAGATGAGGAAATTGGGAACCCTAGGGTTAGGACGGCGAGAAGTTGAGAATTGTGGGGAAGAAACGAGAGAATGAAACGAATTAGGGTTAGGTCTGTACAAGAATAAAATAAAGAAAAGGTCCACTACATCGAAGACGATAGTTTCTAGGGGTTGCTTTGAAAATTTTGTAGATCGTATTATGTGTAACTCTAAAATATACCTAGAAAAATAAAATAATATCTCTATAAATTAACAATTTTGAGATTTTGAAAATTTATTAATTATATATATATATAATCAAGAATTTTTTTTGTCGTTATTAATTAAAATAATTTATTTAGCTAATATTTTTTTAACTTTTTTAAATGTTATTTTAAAGAATTTACTTTTAAAAATAAATATATACTATCTTATTATATAAATTATGATGCGTCAAAAGTTTATAATTAACATGATCGTGACACGTGTTAAAAAATTTAACCAGATAACTAATACTAAAAGAAAAATCAAAAAATCAAAAAGATAAATAAGAAAATTAAGAAAAAGAAAAATAATTTTTTTTTTGTTTTTATGATGGATTACTAATACCAAAAAAAATTATAAAAATATAAATAATAAAATTAAGAAAAAAAAAATAGGTTTTTTTATGTTTTTCATTGTTAGAATAGATTTAACCATTTTGATTATCTGTTTGTTTTGCTACGATTCACACTTCGAATTAACCATAAATTATTTATTTTGTTTAATAAATGATTGGTTTCCTTATTCACATAATAACACCAATTTTAGACTTAAAACACAAACATGTTATAACTTAAACAATAATAAAATAAAATTATGTTTATACAAAAAATGTCATAAAGAAAAAATATAACGTCATAAAGAAAAAATATATAATTTTTATTATGATTAAAATTTATTAGTAAATAAAACTTAGGTTTAAAGAATATAATCAGATATTAATCTTAAAAGGAATTGATTAAAATAAAAAGGGAAAATTTTAAAAATATATATACTTGAATGGAAGTCTAAATAAAAATAAAATTAACTCCAATTTATGAAAATATACAATCTTATTATATCAAGTTGCATGTATCAAATTTGTTAATTAACATGATCGCGACACGTGTTAAAGTCTATTGATCAAATTCTGACACTATCGAATATATTTTGTTTGAGAATGTAAAATTTATAATTATATTTTTTTACAAAAAAATAAATATTTATTTTATTATATCAAAATCTTATCTAGAAATAGTAATAAAATTTAATTACAAAAACTAAAATAGATAAAGAAATTTTATTTTTATTTTTTAATTTTACTTTTCTTCACAAGGCATCAGATTTTATTTTCAAATAATATTTTACCAGTTTAAAATATTTTATTCAAAACCCGTATATATACGGGTCCTATTCTAGTAACTATATTATTTGTGTAGTGATTTGCTAATGTATCGTATTTTCGGTAAGTTTCAGCTGCGAAAAGACTTTGATGCTCTTGATTAATTGCCTATTAAGCCATGTGTCTTCGTCTTATTCGCAGTGGTATGCTGATGTGTTTGATATACTTAAAACGAATCAAAACTCTTGTTTTGAACCTCGACACGGTTATTGATCAGATAATCTTGGTTTGGTTATTGTTTTAAACTACTGTTTTGGTTTGTACTCTCAACTCCGAATGCAAGATTTTAAAAACCGACACCATATTAGTAGCATATTTTGTTTATTAGTTTATAATACTAAAAAATCAGTTTCTATTATTTGAGTTTTTTAAAAAAAATTGAATTAAGGTGGTCATTCAATTTAGTTGGATCAAGAGCTGAAATGCCCTTATTTGTTAAAAGTTAATCGCACTATCTCTCTCATAATTTAACTACCCTTCCTATATTACGGGGAATCGTCTGAGATACCCTTGGCATTCAAAAACAAATCTCTTATACCCCAACATAATCTATATATCTTTCAAAACGTGAATACACTAAATTATCCTTAATGATTTAATTTTAACCTATTTGTGAAAGGGTAAAAAAAAAAAAATTGAACCCCCCGTCCTGTCCCCTCCCCCCCCCCACCCCCAAACTCGAAAAAAACACGGCTCCTCTGAAACCTCCCCGAAATTGGTTCCGGCTTATTCCTCCTCGGTATTCTTCCTCAGTCGTCGCCGGCATAAGACAAAACTTCCTATGAGCGGCATCGACCTTCAAAATCCAGGTCCATACTTCTCGAGCTGCTGCATTTGAGGTAAGATTTGGTTATTTTGGTTTACGAAACCAAATCAAATTGGGTTATTTTTGCAAATTGAGGTGGGTATTTGGATTATGTGTGTACACTGTGTTTTTAACCATGCTTTATGGGGGCGATTAGGATCCTCCTTGGCAATGAATGTATTGTAGTTGTTGAATCGTCTAGACTAGAAGAAATCCAACTCGAAAGTCATTTGATTTGAGTTGGAGCAATAAGACAACTGGGTGCAACTGGTATTACTGATAAATAAAGTATAACTAGTGAAACTTGTATTACTGAACGAATGTGCAAATTGAGGATTTGGAAATCATTAATTTTGGTATGCACATTGGGACTTTGAATTAGCAATGAATGTATTGTAGTTGCTGAATCATAGCTAATCGTAAGTATATTAGAATGAATTCGATCCGAAACATGATAGGACAACTTGGTGCAACATGTATTACTGAGTAAAACGAGTATAATTGATTAAGTTTTTGTAATCTTTTGGCAGGATACAATGAGCAACCACGTCAACATATATTTTAATTATGAAGGTCACATGTACAATTTATCGTTCAAGACAGCAGCAGCGGAGATAACATTGTCAATACTAAAAGCTAGGATATTTTAAGAAGGTTGCAATAGATTCCAGTACGGTCAAATTGAAGTTGAAATACTTTCCAATGATATCAGATTCTGAGGACGTGTTTACTCTTGGGGATGATGAGGATCTTTATGTTTATCTAACGTCCATTGATCAAGAGAATCGTAGATGTATTTTGCATGTGAAGGTCTCTGAGTGTGAGCAACTTTTGAGAGTGGGGCTAGGAAGTTATTTTGGTGTGAACTATGAGGAGTTTCATTTAAAGGATGAAGAAATTTAAACTAATGTTGGTGTCATTACTTTGCACGTAAGCAATGAACGGGCACAACAACAGGATGAGGTGATGCAGGAGGAGGATGATGATGTTACTAGAGGGGGTGAGAATGTTTCACGTGATGATTGTGTGGATAACAGTATGGATAGCTCGGATATGCATGATAAAAATCTTGAGTTTCCACCTGCTATAGAAGGTATTCAGTTTATAGAGGCATGGGAAGACGGTATTAGTGTAACTATAGGTCAAGAATTTCGAAATAAGAAGGTAGTGCATGATTTGGTGGATAGAGCTGCATTTTTAAATTGTTTTGGTTTTGCCGTAATCAAGTCGGATAAGAAGCGATTAGTGCTAAAATGTCGTCAAGGAAGCTCTAAATGGGGTTTACGAGCTGCAAAGATTGGTAACACAAAGCTTTTCTCGGTTAGAACGTACACAAAGATACATACATGCTCCCGGGCTAGTGGGAGTAGAAGCAACGAGAAGAGAAAAGGTACACCTGGGTTAGTTGCATCTGTTTTGAATGAAGATTATCCTGGAGAAATGGACACTCCAACTCCAAAAAGTATCAAGCATCATGTTCAGGGAAAACTAGGTGTGAAAATATCACACTCCACTGCGTTGAAAGGCAAAAATAAAGCGGTTAATGATCTGCGTGGTTGTCCAGAAGAAAGTTACAAGATGATGTATAGTTATTTGTACATGTTAGAGAACGTCAATCCTGGTACAATAACTAGAGTGAAATTGGATAAAAAAAAAATCCAGGCACTTATTCATAGCTTTGGGTGCTAGCATTGAAGGGTTTCAAGTGATGAGGAAAGTGATAATGGTGGATACAACTTTTATGAAGACAGCATATCGTGGTGTACTAATATTTGCCACTGCTCAAGATCCTAATCTTTACCATTTTTTTATTGCATTTGGTGTACTTGATGGTGAGAATGAGGCAAGTTGGACCTGGTTTTTTGCGATGTTGAAATCCGTTGTAGCTGACTCTTCCGAATTGGTATTTATGAGTGACAAAAATGCAAGTCTCATTGGCGCCATAGCTAAGGTATACCTGAGCGCTCATCAGGGGTATTGTATATGACATTTGTCCCAAAATGTGAAAGGTAGTGTTTCTAACGTCAACAAAGATGTAGTCGCATGGAGATTCATGGAGTGTGCTAAGCTTTACACGGTGGCTGAGTTCGAACGTGCTTAAGATAGTATTAGGAAGAGATATCCTTCGGCAGCCAAGTATCTGGATGAGAGTACTGAGGTTGGAAAATGGGCAAGGTGTTATTTTGCAGGAGAAAGATACACCTATACACAAGCAATTGTGTGGAATCTTTGAACAGTGTGTTTAAGACCTCAAGGAAGTACTCCTTAATACCCATGCCTGATGCGATCGTTAAACATTTTTCTGAATAGTTTAACACACATAGGAAGGACTTGCTGCTGGATCTGTTGAAAATAAATTGGTGCCTTTAGTGGAGAACTTATTGCATTACAATTGGAAGGATGGTAAGAAATTAATTGTGACAGAGCTAAACACTTTTGAGCTTGAATACAATGTCACTGGAAGTGATGGGAAGCCTTATTTGGTAAACCTGCTAAGGAAACGTTGCAGTTGCAGGTGGTTTGATATTGACAAGTATCTTTGTATCCACGCACTAGCCGCTTTCATAGAATACGCGAAGCATGAAGAAAGAGGTTGTGATATCCAATTGCATGACTTGTGCTCGATATATTATTGGGTGGAGATGTGGGCATTGGCGTATTACAAGACAATTTATTTAGTGCCGGATATGTTTGAGTGGAATGTCTCAGATTATATTAAAGAACTGCAAGTCATACCTCCAGATTGCATCAAAAAGAAGGGAAGAAAGAAAATCAAAAGATTTCCATCAGCAAGAGAAAGACGTTCAAGGACAAAAAATAAAAGGCGGCCAAGACAAGGCCTGGAGTGGTTGTTATTTGGAAATCATAGTAGTGTTTGAATTTGTATTTCCTACTTACGTAAAACTATGCAATACTGATTTGTCTCTTCGTATTTCAGATTTGGACAACTACGTAAAACTGATTTGTCGTTATGTAGTACTAGAATAATATATATGAGCGTACTTGGTAATACTAGTATTACTAAATGAAGATTGTAAAACTAGTAATACTGGTATTAATAATTAAAGTAGATAATTCAAAAATTAAATTTTTATTTGATTAAAGACCAAACGATTAACAAAACAAGGTAATTGCGTTGTAAAATGTTATAACCGTGTATTACATAGATAGCTACAAAATTATAGCATAATGATTTGTTATCTAAGAATCTACACAATAATATAGAGAACATAAACATTATACTTTTTTTTTTTGCGAAGGTGTTCAAGGGCAGATACTTTAGGCATGGTAATCCCCTTGACCATATTCGTTCTTATTCCCCATCGGACGGATGGAGGAGTATCATCTCCGCTCGATCTTTGGTACAAAAAGGACTTATCAAAAGAGTTGGTTCAGGCAATTCTATCTCAGTATGGAATGATCCTTGGCTGTCAGCATCTCGCCCGAGATCAGCAACATGCAAAGGGTATAATATATATCCCGAGCTAACAGTTAATCAATTGATTGACCATACAACTTCAACGTGGAATTTTCCGTTACTCGAACAATTAATTGTTCTAGAGGATATACCCCTGATTATAGGGATACCAACCACCGAGGAGAATAAACCAGACATTTGAGCTGGGCATTCACCACTTCGGGATGATACACGGTTAAGTCTGGTTACCACACAGAGCAGGAGTTTCCATCTATGGGAGACGTGGAGAGGGTATACGGGCCGGACATAAGTCAACTACAAGGTCATGCATGGAAGGTTAGATGTCCACCAAAAATGAAACATTTTTTATGGCAGATAATATCGGGATGTATATCGGTGATGGATCGCCTTCATAGCAGAGGTCAGTTGTGATCCTCAATGCAGACGATGTGGAGCGGAAAGGGAAACTATAAATCATACATTGTTTGAGTGCCCCCCGACTTTTCAGGTTTGGGCATTATCATCCATTCCCACACCTCCGGCCATATTTCCAACGAATTCTTTATACCGGAACATTGCACACTTGTTTTGGCAACTTCCAAAGGATGATGACATGGCGTGTTACCCTTGGCTCCTATGGTTTATATGAAAATCACGGAATGAAAAACTTTTCTCGAATATAGATCAGGATCCCCGAGAAATACTTAGACGTGCGCAATCGGAAGCAATGGTATGGCAATTGGCTCAAGTTTATGAGGAAGTGGTATATTCACAACAAGGAAACCAGACTATAGATATATCGACACATAGGAATGACGGGTTATATTGTCAAGTAGATGGCTCATGGAAGGAAACATCACCTAATGCAGGGTTGGGTTGGTATTGACATGGGTTTGGATAGAATGGAATTTTAATGGGGACACGAAACATACGACGAAATATATCCCCTCTACATACAGAGCTTGAAGCTTTGATATGGGCAATGCATTGTATGCTCAATGCCAGAAGACTCACAGTGATTTTCGGCATGGACTGTTCTGAATTGGTAAAGATGGTTTCTAAACTAGAGGAATGGCCAGCATTCACACTACACCTGGAGAAATTTGCGAAAAGTAGGAGGGAGTTTTCTTTCTTCTCAATCTCGCATATCCCACGCACACAAAATATGAAGGTAGACAAGTTGGCACGGAGTGCTCGAGACAACCTTCATCACGTCCATTATGTAAACTCGGTTCCACCGGTTTAGATTTCCGAACCGTCCTAGGGACTGAGGCTATCGACAAAAAAAAAAAAAAAACTACGAAATAAATTTTTAATGTTAAGTAACACTAGTTAAACTGAGAAACACCCCAAATTATAACTATTTGCAAACCGATACAACTACAATCTTGTGGATAACTATGTGCAAATTTGGGGATTCATGTGAGCAAAAGAGATGGCGCACGTGTGTGAAAAAGACGGTTTTCCCTTTAAATATAAACATAAATAGAAAAGACGGTTTTTCATTCCTTTTCCGCTTTTCCTTTTCTCCTTCTCCTCTTTAAAACCCGGTCAAACCCCCGACATTTCTAGGGTTTCTCGACAAACTTTACTCTCCTCCCTCACTCTTCTTCCTCGACGGACCTGCTCAATTGGTGCGATTTCTGGAATGAAAAGTCCAAGGTAAGTCTGATTTGTTATTCAGTTAGGGTCTTCCTTAGGTTTGCGAAAATCTAATTCCTTGTCAATTGTGGATCTGAATTTGCCATAAAATCAATTCTGGATCTCAAAATTGAAATTTCTTGATTTGATTAACTTTTTTTTTGATAGAGGAGTAATTAGTACTACTTGGTAAAATCAATTCATGCATTTGTTGCCAAAATCAATTCAGGTTTTATGGGTTTCATATTTAGTACTACTTGGTAATACTGAACAAAATCAGTTATGATTTTCTGTATTTAGCGGGTTCATTTTCTTGTAATTTTTTATACTCTCTTATTACAGTGGTTATGGATCCATTGGCATACAAGAAAGAGATGCGGAACAAGAAGAATTACAACATGATTTTTGCCATAGTCGATGGTGAATTTGGCATTCCAAAGAGTTGTTCATGTGGTGGTGGAATCACCGAGAAGACTTCTTACACAGAACTCAACCCAGCGAGGAGATTCTTTACTTGTAAGCTGCGTGAGGTGAGATCACTTTTGAAGTTTCATTAAAAACGACGTTAGTGATTGTTTATGTGGGATGATGGCATATTCGTCTTTATGTGCAGAATGGTGGTTATCATATTCATAAATGGTGGGATGAAGCTGTTGAGGAGGAGCTTACTATCTAAATGAACCTACTTGATAAGCAGTCAGAGAGGCTGTTGAGGAGGAACTTACAAATGGAATCTCTCTTGGAGCAAATGCGTACACAGCTGAAAACAATGTCGAAGAGATTATCAAGCTTAAGAAGTTACTTCGGGGTGAATAAGTAGAATAAAGGCATGTGTTATTTGTTTTTTTGTTGCAGATGAAGAACCTTAATTTTTCAGTCTGTCAAAAGGTCTTCAACTTTATTTCTAAGTTTTCATGTTGTTGTATGAATTCTGTTTCAGTCAGTTAAAAGGTCTTCTACTTTATTTTTAAGTTTTCATGTTGTTGTATGAATTCTGATTTACGTATGCACCAAATTCCGTTTTTCAAAAACAAACAACGAGCATAGTTTTACCTAATATTACCAGTACTACGACTTCAAATACATATAAAAACAACCAAGTTTGACCTAAGAATACGAGTTCTCCAAAACAATAACCAGTTTTTTCAAAAACAACCAACGAACATAGTTTCACCTAAGAATACCAGTTCTCCAAATTAACCTACTTCAGTTTCAAAGCAGTACTCCTCGTCACTCGCATGTTCTCCTTCAAAGGAGTAGGTAGTCGCTTTTTCTTATTCTGCTTCACCACTTTCTTCTTCTCCTAGGAACATTGTCTTTTCTTCGATTCTTTCTTCTCTTCAATCTTCTGTTCAGTTCCATCATATTCTTCTTGCACTTCACCCACTTCCTCTTCCGCCTCTGATCCTTCCTCTTCTTCTTGCACTTCACCCACTTCCTCTTCCGCCTCTGATCCTTCCTCTTCTTCTTGAACTTCACCCTCTTCCTCCTTTGAACCTTCCTCTTCCTCTTCCTCTTTTGAACCTTCATCCTCTTTTAAACCTTCATCCTCTTCCTCCTCTTCCGAACCTTCCTCCTCCTCACGGCTATGCAATCCAAATACAATTATAGTAAGTGTTTTCAAGTGTGATTTATCATTTTGAAATACAAAATGGTAGTAATATTTACCTTTTCTGTCAAAACTACACCACCTAATTGCTCTTTGATAAAACATTCCACCAATACGAGCCTTGCATCAAAGCCATCAAAGTTGTCTTTCATTTCCTTGAAACCTTTGTCCATAGTATCTTTCAAGCTCTCTACGACCTCTACCAATCCACTTGAAGGCGCATCCTCAATGGCTGTATTTTTCAGGTTCACATCCTTCTCAGCCTCTTTTTCTTCTCTACAAGCTAGTTCTTGTGGGTACATATTTCTTCATCAATAAGTCGCTTCGTCCAACTTCGAACAACGACATCATTGACATCATCGACATCATCAATATCTTCAATTTCAGTGATTCGAGCCAAAAGAAATTCTTCTTCAGCAGATGGTTCCAAGATACTCTGGATGTCTTCTGATATCCTGTGATGGAAGAAATAGGTAATACAATTTAAAAATACAATAATAAACAATTTTAATTAATTAAAACATAAAAGATAACTAACCTTAGTTGTACCCAATGGTTCATAAATTTCCGAAATAGGAAATCCTCTCATAGCACTTCGTTTAAATTTGGTCTTGGACATCCGATGGCACGTACTCATTGCGCATGGACAATTTTCTCGAAATTTCTTCCCTGATGCCGGAATTGACTCAAAGGCTAGAAGCTACAGATAACACATAGATATAGTTAGCTTTTATTATGAGAAACTAGCAAAACTGAGTAATACCTCATATCATATTTACCTCTAAAAGAACACATAAATTTGGAAACGGCCAAGAAGAACCCCGGACGACCCCGTTAAAATGATCCATCGTGTGCGAGATCTCTTGCATATTGTGATTAAAGGACAATCTTCCCCAAGGAAATGTCCTACACAATTGAAGATCATTCACAGCTCTTAGAAAAAAACGGTTCAACGGATGGTGCATCTTCTCCTACCTTGGTCTGACCTATAATTATGCTTGATAAAAAATAGAGGATCACCATCTTTAACCTATCTTAAGAATATCTTATTCCCAATAGCTTCTCTTTCACATCCGCATATATTATCCTCGATCCCTTCTTAAAATGCCTCTCCACGAATTCCATGCTGCCCATTTGTAGATAATCCAGTGGATAATTGAAACATTTTAAACCTGATATCAACGCATGTTCCTTTACACCATAGCGGATGGGAACGCCATTTACGACGAACCAAGCTTCCTTTTTCTCATCGGTACAGGCTGTTCGAACAAGGAGCATCCATATGCCCATCACCTTGTGGCTTGAGTCCTTATGCATGTGGAAAAAGTGTTCGAACTGTGGGTGATGCAGAAACAAATTCTTATCTTCGGATTTAAGCGGATGCTTTAATTTGGTTAGCAGCGTCTCTACCGCTTCAGTGATATAACACCTTGTAGAGATCTTGATTTTCTTATTGTACTGTGTTGGCTGAAAGTACATCTCCAAAGGTTGGTTTGCTTTTGTTTTAAATTCGGAATCGTGCAACACATATTCAGTTGTACTTTTTTGTTTTCAGTTGTACTTTCTTTTACAGTAATTTTACCAAGTATTACTAATCACTCAGAATATCAAATACCATATATTCGAACCGAAAATTCAGTAAACAACAAATGATATATTGTTCCCTTGTTAAGAACGACTGCGACCAACCCTAACACGAAATGAAATGAATAATTCCTTCAACAATCCAGAAAATACCAAACATCCCAAATCATGTAGTTTTCATAAGTTCTACCTAATTGATCTATTAAAAAACAATCTAATTACCGTTACATTTGGGTCCGTCTCGGTTCGACTGCTACTTGTACGAGCCATCCTAGTTTAGTAACAATCGGTTATAATCACATCGAAACTACTCTAAATCGACATGCAACTGACATTTAAACGAAATCAACGACACTTACCTGTATGATTTGCTTTGAATCGATTGCTCCTCTCCTTTTAGTTTTCTTAGTTTTCCAAGTGTTTTGTGTTCTCCTCGTTTTTTCCAGAGTCGCGCTTTCGATCTCAAAACAGTCTAACTCCCATTTACTCTTACTCCCTTGAACTTACTTTTTGCAAAATTAGGAATTTCATGATTTCTTACTAAAGCGAAAGGGGTTTTGTTTTTCGTCTTGGTTGATTTGTTATTTCCTAAATTTTAGAAGGTCAAACAAGAAATCGGGTTTTTGGTATTAAAAATTATTAAAAATTATATTCGGGTTATAACGGGGATATTTGGGATTTGATTTAAAGAGCGAGGGGCATATGAGATAATTTCCCTTATATTACTCTCTCCTTTTTACCCCCACTCTTCCCTTCTTATTTTAATAATATCTCTAATATAAAATAAAAAATAAAACGAAAACAATAATGGATAATAATTTAATTTAATTCAATTCTCTTCAACCAATTTTCAACTACCCACAGTCCCACACATCATCTTCTCCACAGACTGGTTTCATAATTTGCTTCATGTCTCACAAAATAGAACATTCTCCATCTTCTAGCTCTTGGGGAACTTCAAAAGGTGAGTCAGTTATTTGCTGCTGCTGCGAACGCATTGTCTCCCTTATATGGGTTTTGAATCTATGCAAAATCTTTTAGTCTTACACATTGTTCCTTTTTCTCTTCCATGGCATCATATTTATGAATTTTTTTTGGATCATTGGGTTATTGAAATTCTTTGCTAAGGGTCTTACATCGGTAAACAAGAGCAGTTAGAATCGTTAAATGCGCATCAAATCATACTGAATCGTTGTAGATTCATATATATATATATAAACTTTTTGGGTACACAAACTGGGTATTACTGGACAACTTGATATTACTAAGACAATGGGTATTGGTGAGAGCAACTGGTATTACTGAGCATTGCTTAGAAAACTGGTATTACTGATAGAACTAGTATTACGAGAATAACTGGTATAACTAGGTTGTATTACTGAGAGAACTAATATGATTGAGACATATGCTAATGATATTTGTTATTATTATTCAGGGGACAATGAATAGAGGCCATTGCATTGTTATATGTTTCGACTATGGAGGAAGCTATTCAAAGGACGGTGATGACATAAGATGGGTCTAAGGAGAAGATGAAATTCACACTTTAGTGATGATGACGTATGTTGAGGAGGTCACTTATTCTGGGTTAATCACGAGAATATGCAGGGAAATAAAGATAGATGAAGCTAATACGCAGCTGAAAGTCAGTTACTTTCCATTGGTAGTGGGTTCTAATAAACCATCATACATCTGGAATGATGAGAATGTTTTTGGCTACCTAATGCAAGTGAATAACGCTACATGTAGAAGTGTTTTGCATGTGAAGATCGTGGAAGATGTCGATCAAAATCAGGGTTTTGTGCAACCTTCAAGAGAGGATCGTGAGATTGAAAACGGTGCGAGTAATGATGAGGTGTTTCCATGTGGTATGGATGTTAATGCTGGTATGATTACTCTTCACGCAGGTGAACCATCAGAAGCCCGTGAAGCAGAACAAAGAAATGTGTCAATGGAAGAACTTGATGATACTGAGGTTTCACCTGGTATAGAAGAAGTAGCATTAAATAATGGCTGGGAAGATGGTATTGAAATTATTCTAGGTCAAGAATTCAGAAGCAAGCAGACAGTGCAAGATTTTGTTCATAAAGCTTCACACCAATATTGTTTTGAGGTTGATACAATCAAGTCTGACAAAACTCAATATGTGGTAAAATATAGTGAAGAAAAAGATTGTTGCCAGTGGTCTTTACGAGTTGTAAAGGTGATGGAATCAGATTGTCTCTCAGTAAGAACTTATAACAAGATGCATACATTCTCTCGAGCTTCTTCAATTACAGTCAGAAACAAAAAGAAAGGGACACCAGGATTGGTTGTATCTGTTTTGTATGAAGATTATCTGGGTAAATTTGACACTGCAACTCCAAAACATCTGATCGGTATGGTTCAAGGAAGACTTGGGGTTAAAGTATCATAATCTACTGCTTTGAGGGAAAAAAACAAGCTGCAAATGATGTGCGGGGAAGTCCACCAGAGAGTTACCAGTTGGTGTATTCTTATATGTACATGCTAGAGGCGATGAATCCTGGTATACGAACTTATGTGGAATTAGATGAAAACAAAAAGTTCAAGTATCTATTCTTTGCGTTAGGAGTTAGCATTGAAAGATTAAATGCATGAGAAAAGTCATTGTTGTGGATGGAACCCACCTTAAGACTGGATATGGTGGTGTTTTAATAGTTGCTACAGCTCAAGATCCTAATCATCACCATTATCCAATTGTGTTTGGTGTAGTTGATGGTGAGAAAGATGTTAGCTGGATGTGGTTTTTGAATAGGTAATCAGTGGTACCGGATGATCCTGGATTGGTGTTTCTTTCTGATAGAAACCCAAGTCTCATCAAGTCGGTGCATGCGGTCTTCCCGTTGTCTGAGCATTGGTATTGTATACAACATTTGTCTCAGAATGTGAAAGCAAATGTCTATTACGTTAACAAAGATACATGCGTGAAGAAGTTCATAGAATGCGCTCAAGCGTATACAAAGAGTGAGTTTTTGACACTTTATGCTGCTTTTAGAACCAAGTATCCGACTCCGACTGAATATCTCGATGGTAGTGTTCGTGTGGAGAAATGGGCAAGATGTTATTTTACAGGAGAAATGTACAACATAAACACCTCCAATATTGCAGAATCTATTAATGGTGTTCTTAGGAAAGCAAGAAAGCACGCTCTATTACCAATGATTGACGTGATTGTTGAAAAAGTGGCTGAATGGTTTAATAAACTTAGGAACACTTCTAGAGAAGTATCATCCGCCCAGAAGCTTGTGCCTTACGTGGAGAAATAAATTCATAAAAGTTCACTGAAAGCAAAGAAATTAACGGTGTATGAGCTGAATGCCTTCTTCCTTGAATACAATGTCATTGGAAAAGATGGTAAGTCCTATTAGGTGGATATGAAAAAGGAAAACTTGTAGTTGCAAATGCTTTGATATAGACAAATATCCATGCGTGCATGCAATAGCTGCTGCCATATTTATAAGCGGAGGCACGAACCTCAATTTACAAGAGTTTTGCTCAAAATATTATTGGATGGAGGTATGGAATTTAACGTATTGTAGGACGATTTATCCAGTACCCCACAAGTCTGATTGGATTGATCCTGACCATATACAACAGCTGATTGTCATACCACCGGATTATGTCGCAAAGGAAAGAAGACCTCCAGAAAACATGTTTCCATTCGTTGGAGAACACCAAGGAAGAGGGAGAGGAAGTTGAGGAGGAAGAGGCAGATCGACGATGTAGTCATATTTAAATAGTGATAATAGTGATGCTGCTGAAACTGTGTAACTCATTTCTGATGATTTTGTGTCTTGCGAATACTAGGCATAACTGGTGTCGATGATTGTATTTCAAGAGTCAGTTTTTTATTTGATTTTTAAAAATTATTAGAAAAATGAACATTCAATGTGAAACAAACAAATATTCGTTAGATAAATAACTAATAAGTGAATAAAAATGTGTATTAACTGGTTAAACTAAATTGATAACATAATAGTTTGTTATAAGAAAATTTACACAACAAACACTATATACTTCTATGAACACTTTCTTAATACTAACCACCATATGAAGCCAAACACACATATGATGTGTTCAAAATATTTGAATGCATAAAAACCTCTGATTTAACAATTTAATGACTAAAATCATCTGTAAAACTAGAAATATAAATGTTTTTTTAGAGTAAAACTAAAAAAAGTTGAAAACACCGAAAAGTATAACTATTTTCAAATCGGTAAACTAATAAACTGTGTATAACTAAGTGCAATTTTGACGGCATCCACGTAAGCAAAAAATGGCGCACGTGTCTATTTGGCGGCGCACGTGTATTAGGTACGGGTTTTTATTCTCTTTTGGGCCTTTCAGCCTGGTTTCCCCCTCATATGGAATCGGGGTTCTAGAGAAATATTTCACTTTTCCCGATTTTCCCATTTTCCTCCTCTCTCTCATCTTCTCGAGGTCCCCCATTCTTCCTTCTTCCTCAGTGCAGCGATTTATGGATTTGAACCTCCAAGGTACCTCGATTTTAAATATAATTGCACACATTTGTCTAGGATTCGCCAAGAAATTCCAGGGTTCGCCCAGAAATTCGGGATTCGGGTTCCTCTAGGGTTCGCCCAGAAATTTGGGATTCGAGTTCGTCTAGGGTTCGCAATGAAATTCGGGTTTGAGTTTCTTTAGGTTTGTCTACTGTTTTACATATAGTAAAAGATTATTTCCTCTCTTGTTACAGTGACTATGGACCCTAATGATCCAAACTACGGTGCCGAGAAGAGGGCTAAAGAAATGATCGATAGGCTTTATCACATAGCAGATGGGGACTATGGCATTCCGAAAATGTGTCCATGTGGTGGACGAATCATTAGGAAGACCGAGAAGACCGGAGAATCTAAATCCTACCCAGGAAAGAGATACTTTACATGCACTGTGTATGCGGTGAGATCAGTTTTTTTCAGTTTTACCAATTTAAACATGGCATTATTGAACATGAGATTTTATTCTTTATGTGCAGGATGATGGTTTCCACATTCACAAATGCTGGAACATGCTATTGAGGAAGAAGTTGATAGATTAAAGAGGGAGCACACGAACAACATTAAAAACTTTCATTATCAGATTAACAAGCTGAAGGATGAAGTTGAAAAGCTGAAGAGGAAGTTCAGAAGTTGAAAAGCTGAAGGAGAATGTCTGCATTAATGCTTTGTAATAGACCTTGTAATAGACCTAAGTGAGTTTCTTTTGGATTTTGTATGACTCTTAATTTGTGTTTTTGAATTTTATGTTATAACTTATGAGGTTTTATGACCCTTACTTAATTAGTTATAAACACAAAATGAAATCCAGAACATAGCATAGCAGAGTTTTAAACTACTAAATGAAATCCATAACATAGCATAGCATTGTTTAGTTCTTCCTAGGCCTCTTGCCCTTTTAGTTGTCAAACTATCATTTTTTAGTTCTTCCTAGGCCTCTTTCCCCTGTCCTTCTCCTCTCTGAATGGAGACATTAAATGTTGGGGAAGTTTTTTGTTCCTCTTACTCGGTTCACCTCCTTTCTCTCCATCCAAAGCGGTGGTTTCCACATGTTCCTCAACCCCAGGAACTACCTCTTCTCCTTCATTCTCTTGCAAATCGGTGGAAACTATATGTTCCCCAGGACCCTGTGTCTTTCTCCTTCCATATGTTTGGTTCGTATCCAATTTCCTCTTTAAATCCTTTTGTCTTTTGTCATTTTTAACTACCACGGTGCTACACCTCTCTATTGATATCTGAGGAAGATCCTCTTCTCCTTCCTTATCCTGCGAAGCACCTTCTTCCACATGTTCCTCAATCACATGAACATTCTCTTCTCCTTTTTTCTCCTGCAAAGCACCTTCTTCCACATGTTCCTTTACGACATGAACATTCTCTTCTCCTTCCTTCTCCTGCAAAACACAAACAATTTTTATTTAGTTTTACCTAGTATCACATTTTCATTTAATGGTCTAACAAAACAAAAGTATTACCTCTTCCATCATAGAAACCTCTTCTCCTTTGTCTCCATCTCCATGAACTTCATCTCCCCCTTCCTTCTCAATCAAATCACATTCTTCCACATGTTCTTCAACCACATGAACATTATCTTCTCCTTCCTTCTCCTTCTCCTTCTCCTTATCTTTCTTTCCCTCCTTCTCCCGTGTGTCTTTCTCATTCAAAATATGAGGACTAAAACTATAATTCACTTCTTCATACACCCTTCGAGCATCTCACTGTTCTTTCACATAACTTTCCACGGCTAAGACACTTGTGTCAAAGCTATCAAACTTCTCTTTCATTTCTTTGAACCCTTTTTTCCAATTGAGTATTCAGGCTCTGTACCACGCCAACCAATTCAGTCAAAGAAGCATTATCCTGTAATCCAGTGGCGGCATTGGCCTTATTGTCCTCATTCACAGATTCTTCTTCTACTCGGGCAGCCACGTTTTTTTCATACATATGCTCAAAAAAGATGGGCTTATCCTCATCGATAAGTCACTTCATCATACTATGAACAACAGCATCGTCGACAACTTCGTCGTCATCTTCTTTAGTAATTAGAGCTATAAAACCTTCTTCCTCAACGTAAGGGACCAAAATGCTATCAATCTCCTGTGAATAATAAACAAGGATTATAGTGATAAATCCGAAATTTTAAATAAACAATGCAAGTTTAAAAAGGTCAAATCAAAAAGGATTACTGACCTTCGTTTTAACTTCCTTTTACACATTCTCAGACATGTCTTCTTGGCAGTTGGAACATCTTTTCAGATTTTTTTCCTCAGTGATGGAATTGCCACAAACGCTAGAAGTTACAAACGATACATTTAATTTAAGCTAGCTTCAAATATAAGGAAATACAAGTAATACTGACAAATATTTTTATTCATATTTACCTACAAAGGAATGCAGAAACTTGGATAAGGCCAACTTGATCCGCGAACGACTCCTTGAAAATGATCCATAGTATGCTCGATCTCTTTCATATTGTTATCAAAAAACAATCTCCCCCAGGGAAATATCTTGCACAAATTAAGATCGCTGACAGCTCTTTGAAAGAATGGCTACACAGAAGGAGCATCGTCTTCTACCTTCGACTGCCCAATAATGACGCTTGATAAAAAGTAGAAGATAGCCATCTTCAAGCGATCTTCAGAATATTTCATTGTCAAGAGCTTTTCTTTCACATCGGAATATCTAATTTTTGATCCCGCCTTAAAATGTCTATTCACGAAATCCATACTGCCCAATCGCTCATAGTCCCGAGGATAGCTGCGACAATTTAAACCTGAGATGAGAGCGTGTTCATTCAGACCATACCGAATAGGAACACCATTCACAATGAATCAAGCTTCCTTCTTCTTCTCCATACACGCTGTTCGAAGAAGTAGCAACCACATGCCCATCACCTTGTGGTTGCTGTCCTTCTGCATGTGGAACAAATGCTTGAACTGGGGGTGATTCTCAAACCAACTTCTCTCATGTGTCTCGACTGCTTGGGTGACAAAACACCTTGTCGAGAGCTTGATTTCTTCACGTACTTCGTTGGCTGGAAGTGCATCTCCATATGAAGCATCGGTTCGGTTTCCAGAAACATATAGTTGTACCAAGTGTTATTTTTTTCCAGAAATTTCTAACATACAAAATGAAGCTAGTTTTACCATTTTTACTAAAAACCCATAACATTACTAAAAACACGAATTCAGCCTAAATTCGAAAGAAACATCAATAATTCTTCCACGAAAACGATAACCAACCTAAAACTCATGTATTTTAACCAAACCTGAAACCCAAATCCGCTTCAACCATTACAAAATCTTTCAAAATCAAAAATCTAAGTAACAACGGTTATACATACCGCGGACTCATCGTCGGTGACAGTTCGGCTGCATGCATCTGTCGTCTCCGTCGTTGCCTTCTGCTCCTTCGTCCTCGAGAGGGTCTGAGTCTTCATATACAATCCGAGAGGTTGTCTCGGATCTTTGAACCTCTGTTGGAACCTCTGTTGGAACCTCCTCACCCAAAGCATAATTCGGCCTCTTTGTACGCGCCATATGCCTACATGAACAATCCCGCAACTCCGCCGGTTACAATCGAATCTAAATCGACATGCATCTCACAAACTTACCTTTTCTAATTGGCCTCGAATTCGATTGCTTAATTTGCCTTAGTTTTCCTTTTTACACGAAGTGGTCCCGTCGAAATAGGAAGTCCTTCGTTTCGTCCGCTTTTTTTCTTTCAAAATTTTGCCCTAAATTTACTTCAGATCGCATAGAAAAGGGAATGTGTGAATTTGGCAGTTTTTACATAAAGATCTGCGAGGGTTTGGGTCAGGTTTGAAGCGGTTGGGTCAATAATATTATTATGTTTTTAAGGACAATATGGATATTCACCAGATTTTTCGATGAGAAATAAATGTTTAGAAAAATGCCAAACATAACGGGGGCATTCTAGATTATTTTATTGATGAGAGAGGTATCTGAACCATTGCTCCAATTTAATTCATAACCTCATATCAAGATTTAATTGTTTACAAAAAAAAAAATCTACGAACCTATATCGATTTTAATAAAATTGGTTCCTATTCTCGGTTCATAATCTCATACTGATTGGTTATAAGTATAAGATTTAAATGTGATATGCCTATATCCAAATAAAAATATATATTAGAATGTGAAACAACTATGAAAAAGGGAAAATTTCATTATATCAATATATTGATAAATGTAAATCGAGTCATATCGATATATTGATAAATGTAAATCGTCTAGAGATCAATCAATTAATGACTTAACTAAAACAAAGTGGCACCAACGAGTAAAAAAAAATCCTAAGACATATGAAGTTTGGTATAAATACATCTTCTATTCGACCATATTCTGCATGTGAAACTTGTGGTGTTTTCATAGTTTGCTATCTCAATAATAAACTTGCTCTATTGAGCTTATTATAATCTAACCTAATTTTTCATAATGTTTCTCTTCTTTTATTTTCATAGTCATTCTTGATGCGGTGGTAAACATACTCCAAAATTTATCGCTAAGACAAGACTGCAAATGCACATCAATCACAGCAGTATATTAAAGAATCGAATCCACATAGATTTGATGTTAACTTAAGACTTCTTAAAGATCTGCTTTTTTCTAGAACTATCAAATTTTAAGAGTGGGTATCCCAATTTGTAGCAAAGAGAGTAAGTAAAGTAAAGCAAATAAACAATGTAAAAGATCAGAGATAAATGCGTTGGGCAGCAAGGAATTCTTTGGGGTTCATGAATCAAATCAAACAAACAATTAGATAGGATTAAATCGACTAGATCGATCGGTTCTATAATCGGAAACACGATGATGTAATTAACCTAATTCGTAAAATTATGTCTAGCAACCTAATTACTCAACTTTTGATGATAATCATGAAGTAAAACATGCAATTCACACAAGTTCTATTTGCGTTTACAAAGTTCTATAATTCAGTTTTCAAATGTTATAGCGTAATAGTTCGGGTTAATAAATCTAGCATATGAGTGGATTTATATTCCTAATATCAATAACTAGGTGATCATTTAAGAAACTTGCAATGATAAATAAGTAAGAAACGAAGAACCCTAATAATATCCTATATCTAACAACCTAAAATGAATGATCCATGGTTAAACCCATTCAAAAACTCTTAAAACCCAACAATTAAACTACTTAGACATGAATACGCATAACATAAATAAATTCATAAAAGTTTGTGAATTCAATAAGTAAGAAAAAGGGTTACAAAATCTTCTGTATGAAGTACAAAGGTTAGAGATCTGCTTCCTAAAAGTTGCAAAAGAAAAACTAAAAAACGGAAAACAAAAGAGAGGCGGCAAAAGCTGTGTAAGTTTTGGTGGTGGTAAATTTCGTGCTCTCAGTGTTAGGCATCTTCAAAACCCCAAAAATCTTAATTTTATATGTCAGGAGAGGTAATCGTTTTCCCCCTCCTAGCGCCAATTGTTATGGACATAATTTTTTGAGTTTTATACTGATGGTTTATGCGTGGGCCAAGGGGGTTCAAGTTTGTGAAATAGCAGATTATCTCAGGACATGTGCTCGTCCCCTTGGGGGATGAGGATTATCGTCCGTGGGGAGTGTCTATTGCAGAAGTCATGCACACAAAGGAAGACTTTAAAGACCTCCGGGAGGAGGAAAAGGGGTTTCCCATCTGAACATTTTTTAATGCACAAGTCAGACGTCTTCTACTGAAAACAGATATCCAAAAAAACATTTGTGTGGGTTGGGTGAGGAGTCACGTCCGATGATCGAGACTTCTATCTTGTGTTTAAGTGGTTTCTTATGTATATTGCTATCTTAAGGAAGTGGGGTTAGAACTTTACCTTCACGTTTGGGGTCTCCTGTCGTCTGGCCAAAGGGAGAAGTCATCCGATGAGACTGGCATGGTTCTAAGGGAGTCACGAGTCTAGATTGTTTAGCCACTTTCTTGGTTGTGGACCCTTCTGGTGGTTATCTCCGTTGATTGTGATAACACTTATATTTTACTCTTAAATCCTATCATTTCAAGATCCTTTACAAGTGTTTTAACCCGGTTTTCAATGGTTTTAAAGGGATTTTCACGTTTTCTAGTCTTAAGAGTCATTTCAATGAAATTGGACAAAAAACATACATTTAGGAGAAAAACGGGAACTTCCAGGACAAGTGCTCGGAGACAAAAGTTTAACACCAAACGACGACCTTCCCACCACAAGATCAAGCTCATATTTGGAGAAAAGGTAGCCTTATAAGCTGTCTTTCACCTCGAAGAGGTTTGAGAACAATCTCACGGTTGGATCTCAAGTTATGAAGGAAGCAAGAAGGTTTGTCAAGCACCCAGAAGACCAAACTGGCCGCGCCACGACCTGACCAGATGAACAGTGGCCGTGCCACGGCCATTCGCTCGGGTGGCCAGCCATATAACGATTCTCGAGCCCGTTTTGTACTTATTTGATATTTCCCAAGGTTAAAACGCAAGACTCACTTATGAAGACATGAAGGCCTATATAAAGGACCCCCTAGGGCTTCACAAAAGGTGTGACTTGACACAGAGCTTTTCCCAAAACACTTTTTCACACCGCCGGAGAGAGAGAGAGAGATCGACGGCTCTGGAGTTGAAGACCTCGAGAGAGATTTCTTCTGCAGCCGCCACCTTTCTTCCCTTCTCTTTTCATCTATTGTTCTTAGTTCTTTGCTTTTCAATACTATAAGAAGATCTCTTCATTCGGATTTCCTTTTGAAAAATTTTCTAACTCTGTTTCTTATTCAATACAATTCGCACCTTTTCATATTTCGAAGGATATCTCTCGTTCCCATGAACGAGTAATCTAGTTGGATTTTATAGAGGGTTTTCAAAGTGGTTTAATCATGGATCGATTTCTCTAGGTTGATTGAGATAAAGTTTTCATTAGGTATCTTTGTTTATCTCTTCCTCTTATTGCATGTTTGCTTTTCTGATCAATTAGCAACTAATCCCAGGACAACTAGATACCCGAACGTGAGTCTATTGTCTAGTTCTAGAGGTGAATGAGTGGACCACACCGTAGGATGCTTAGGCATATCGATGGACCGCACCGCGAATGTTTACAAATAGGTGAATGATATGTTTGCGCGTTTGACTCGCATCGTGGGATGATAACTCATATCCGCGAAGCGAGTCAAACCTAGGTGGTTAGATCCACGAGGGCGGGGTAATCATAGTCGCACGTTTCAGCTTAAGAACCTAAGCAACTAAGTCGTTTAAAACCTAATATATTGCTTGTTAGATCCGATCCATGAACCCCGTAGAACACCCCTGAACCCAACACCTTTTACCTATTGATTTAGAAACGTTTAATTCTCTTTTGATGCTTGATACCATTACCGCAAACCGTGACACAAAAACCCTCAACCCACTTGTTCTACCGGGAAACCGAGATGCCAACCGACCTATTGTACCCGCCAACCAACCAAGGCGAGTAAGGAACCACATCGTTCAAGTGAATGTCCCTCATTAGGACGAGCTGGATATCAAACCCCAAATCATCTCTTTGGTGAAACAAAACCAGTTTCACGGGCTATCAAACGAGCATCAGATGGATTACATCGAACTTTTTGAAGAGATTTGCAGCACTACAAAGACTAGCCGAATCCCTCCCGACTATCTGAAGTGTAAGCTATCTCCTTTCTCTTTGAGCGACAAAGCTGATAACACTCATATTTTGCTCCTAAAACCTATTATTTCAAGATCGTTTACAAGTGTTTTAACCCGGTTTTCAACGGTTTTAAAGTCATTTCCACGTTTCCTAGTCTTAAGAGTCATTTCAGGGAAATTGGACAAAAAGACACATTCTGGAGCAAAACGGGAACTTCAAGGACATGTGCTCGGAGCCATAAGTTCAGCATCAGATGACGACCTTCCCACCACAAGATCAAGCTCATATTTGGAGATGAGATAGCCCTTTCAGCTGTCTTTCATACCAAGGTGTTTTGAGTTCAATCCCACGGTTGGATCTCAAAGTACGGAGGAAGCAAGAAAGTCCATCAGACACATCCCCAGAAGAAGGACGGCCGCGCCACAGATCCTCAGAAGACCAGTGGCCGTGCCACGCTTGGTCGCTCGCGCGGCCAGACCATTCCGGCCTATCCCGAGCCCGTTTGCACTTATCCGATATTTCCCGAGGTTAAAACGCGAAACCCACTTTCTGAAGACTAGGAGCCTATATAAAGGGACCTTAGGGTTTCAGACAGAGGTGACTTCACACAAAGCTTTTCCAGAAACACTTTTCACGCCGCAAAGAGAGAGAGAGAGAGAGAGAGAGAGTTTGACGGCCTCGGAGTTGAAGACCTCGAGAGAGAATTCTTCTTCTGCCACCCCCACTTCTTCTTCTTTTCCCTTTCATCTTTTGTTCTTAATTCTTTGTTTTTCAATACTTTAAGAAGATCTCTTCAATCGATTTCCTTTGAAGAAGTTTTCTCACTTTGTTTCTTATTCAATACAATTCGCACCTTTCATATCTCAAAGATGTCTCTCGTTCCCATGAAAGAGTAGTCATCTAGTTGGGTTTTAAGGGGGTTTTCGAAGGGGTTTAATCATGGTCTGATTTCGCTAGGTTGATAGATATAAATTTTCTTTTAGGTATCTTCGTTTATGTCTTGTTCTCATTGCATGTTTGCTTCTCTGATCAATTAGCAACTGATTCCAGGACGACTAGATACACGAACGTGTGGTCTATCGTCTGGATCTAGAAGTTAACGAGTGGATCGCACCGTAGGATGCCTAGGCATATCGACGGACCGCACCGTGAGTGTTTACAAATAGGTGAATGATATGTATGCGCGGTTGTCTTGTATCGTGGGATGAGAAGTCATATCCGCAGTATAAGACAAACGTAGGTGGCTAGATCCGCGAAAGTGGGGTAGTCATAGTCGACCGTTTCAGCTTAAGAACCTAACCCATTGAATCATCTAGAACCTATCCTATTGCTTGTTAGATCCGATCCATGCCGGAGAACACCCCTGAACCCAACGCCTTTTATTCACTGATTTACAACCGTTTAATTCTTTTTCCGCTGCTTGATATTACTACTGCAAACCGTGACACACTACACCCCAAGTTCCCCTTTGCTTTAAAGAAGTTAGAAATCCTAGGACTTTCGCAAAACAACAATCTCTGTGGATTCGATCCCTTAATATACTACTGTGATTGCTGTGCACTTGCAAGTATCTTAGGGGTAAAACTTGAAGTAACAAACCCCACCGCATCAAGTTTTCGGCGCCGTTACCGGGGATTGTTTGCTTTTACGAAGTTTTAGTTTCTAATTTCTCTTTTAGACCACGTTGAATTTCAAGCTTTTCCGTTCATTGCTTACGATTTTCTTGTGTTTACTTCTCATATTTCAGGTGTATGACCACTAAGAGGAACTCTTCCAACGTCTTGCCCCGCCACATCGAGATTGACAGACACGAAAAAGAAATCCGAAGGTTAAGAAGACAGATCAGCATGGCCGAAAACGAGGCCGCTCTTGGAGTCACGATCCAATCTGCTGAGAAACAAGATCCAAAGCTTTCAACAAGGACCGATCGAGTCATTCTTTGAAGCATGGGAGCGATTCAAGGATTATGAACGCGACTTTCCTCACCATGGTTTCTCCGGTGCCAGCTTGCTAAACACCTTCTACCGCGGACTGCAAGCTAGATATCAACTCTCACTCGACACGGCCAGCAATGGAGACTTTACAACCAAGACGGAGCGACAAGGACGCGCACTCATCTAGAACCTCGTTGTAAGCATCAGCAACAACTTTCCTGATTATGATAGAAATTTGCGAACCGGAGATTCTGATTCTAAGCAGATAGCCGAGCTGAAGAACATGATGAGTCAGCTGCTTTAAGGATAGCAGTGCAGTATCAATGCGTGTGAGACCTCGTGGGAAAGTGAAGAATCTAACCCTTGAGACGATGGAGATGAATTCTACACGTGAGAAGAGGAAGTTAACTTCATAGGAGGACATAATTCATATCCGAACCGAAACTTCAACAATGGATTCAACAACAACTTCAGGAACAACAACAACCTCTCATACCGAAACCCGAACGTGGAGAACCTTTCAGAAAAAGTTCCAGAACATAAACTACGAAAGCAACGGAGGCTACCAGCCGAAGCAACCCTACAACTCTCAGCTCACGCCCTACAACAACCAGCAAGGAGCGCCACAAGCTGCACCAAACGCACCGTACCCATCACGAGAGGACACACTCGAAGGACTGATGCAACAACTGTTGTTGTCTCAGCAAAATCAGTCAAGGATCTCAACATCAAGGTAGATTGCATGTACAACGACATGAATGGCAAGTTCGAAACCCTATCTTCGCATGTGAAGAAATTAGACATGCAAGTCTCTCAAACTGTTGAAACCATCAAGAGACAAGCAGGGATTTTTCCCGGAAAGGTGCAAGATAACCCAAAAGGATTCTGTAACGCGATCTTAGCAATCGCCGACGAAGCTGAGGAGCCAGAGCTAGCTTCGGGAGAAAAGTGCAGGTTCGTCCCACTTTTCCCGACGATAAAGAAAGGAACGGCCAATCCACCTTTTGACACTCCGGAGAACCGCGCATTCGATAAGCTGAAGAAAGAAGAAGATCCAGGCGCATTTACCTTCCCATGCTCGATCACAGGAATCAACTTCAAAAATTGTCTATGCGACACAGGGGCTAATGTCAACGTCATGTCAACGGATATCGCTGAAAGGTTAGGAATAACAACCTATTTCCCCTCACCTACGCAGCTAGTATTCGGAGATTCGTCTAGAAAGAAATCGAATGGCATGGTCTACAACGTCCAACTTCTTGTCGGATATAAGATAGTACCTACTGACTTCCATGTGCTCGACATGGGGGAAGACAAAAATAAACCATTGATACTTGGAAGACCCTTCTTGGCCACGGTAGGAGCGAAGATCGACCACGTAAGTAACTTCGTAGTCTTCCTACATATAAGCCAGAAAAGATACTACCCGAAGGAGATAAACACTTCGTCGCTGGAAATGAGGAGCCACACGACTAAAAAGGAGAAAAAGGGTATGATAACAAGGGCAGGACAACTCCACTCGAGGCCTTTTTCCAGGATTGAAATCCTGATTCCTCCCGAGCTAGAAGAGCTGGGTGAAGAGGAAGTGTCAAAGTCAGTTGAGAAGACAAAGCGGGTGATCTTAGAAGCTAAGATTCTAAGGAACGGAAACGGAGGCACGCTGCTGATACGGAAGCAAGGAGAAGCTTTAGGGGAGACAACTCCTGAAGCACTTTCCTCAATTGCCTAAGCTTCAAACAAAGTCGAGCTAAACGACTTAAACAAAAGCGCTTGGTGTGAGGCAACCCATCCGGTACGTGTTTTTAACTTTCTTTCTTTCATTTCTAACAACTAGTTTTTGTAAGTTTTCTGTACTTAGGCATAAAAAAAAAATATATATATATATATATATATATATAAAACCAAGAAAAACCCAAAAATATGAGGAGGAGCCTCGGAAGGAGGCTGGCCGCACTAGCACCGGCCCGTGCCGCGGAGTGATGGATCGTGGCCGCGAGACAGACCACGACCGCGCGGAGAGAAGAAGCATGGCTGCGGCCGCGACGGGTCATGGCGCGGCCAGCAGTCGTCTGAGCGACCAACCCAGAAAAACTTACATTTTTTCTCCCGAACCGAACTTTCCGCGTTTTGGTACAATCCCGCACCGGAAGTTATTCCCGTTAATGTAAGTTAACGAATTTTATTGATTCGTGGCCAACACGCAAGGTAAGTTCTCTCGTTTTAAAATTTTTGAAAATAAAAGGTTTTTGGTGATAAAAACACCTTTTTAAAGGCAAAAGAGAAATTTTAGAATCAAACTCCCTTTTCTTCTTCTCTTCAAAAAGATTTGGAGATTTTTGAGAAATTCTAGGTTTTTCAAAAACAAACTGTTTTCAAAAATTCTTTGGCCCAAGCTCATCTATTTTCACAGGAGATTCAACTTTTAAAGTTCATTCATCTTCATCTACAAGGAATGGTCTCTAATTTTACAAATCCCTAGAGAACTCAATTTTGATGACAATAAGTTGACAAAATCAATTTATTGGAAAGTTTTTGGTTTAAATTCCCAAAAATCCGAAAATAGAGTATGAGTACCAAATTGATCTTGAAATTTATGCAACGACTCGATTGGTTTTAGTCTTGGAAACTCTTGATATATGCCTTGTGTATCATTGCACTTGAGAATCCATATGACACATCAAATTCACATGTTTGGTCGAGTTTTTGTTTTTGTTTTGCTTGGTACAATGAGCTATGACCGGAACTTCGAGATACGTTCGATGAATAGAGAGCAACTAAGCTCTTCGAGGAGTTCTACGCGCAAGCAAGAACACGAGACACCGCTAGGAGACCCGAGTCTAAACTCCACTCTAGGGAGATATGTGGAGGAACAAAGAAGGAAGTTCCTCAAATTGCGGAAAGCATGCACAAGCCGCACCGACCATCCACCCCAATAGCCAACAAGAGAGCTGAACCCTTCTCCTCCTTAGCGCAAGGTCCGAAATTTTGGAGCACCAATGGACCCAAAGATTGATTATTTGAAGGAGATGAAGAAGATGGATATAAGAACAACCTTGAAGAACGATTACTCCGCTTTAGACGCTTTGGGCATCACACGTCACTTGGTACTTGGACGAGCTAAGGCTCAAGACTTTTATGGAGATTGATCGACCCACTTACAAGGAGCTCGCCCAAGAGTTCTTAGATTCGGTTCAGCTAACATACCGGAGAGGAAGGAAGTCACTTCCGAAAGACGGTATTCTCTATTTCACCATTGGCTCTCGGGATGATGAGCTGAGCATCCCTAGACTCTGCGAGATATTTGGTTTTGACGTGAGGAACGAGACGAGCATTGAAGAAGAATGGAGTGCTGACCTTTGGGAACTCATGGGCCGATGCATTTACGACAAGGGAAGGCATCCGTCTGCTTTCCTTTCACACCCAGCCGTGCGATTTGTGCACCGCCTCATAGCACACCGACTTTACTCTCGCAGCAACCAATCATGCATCCTCATTCCAGAGCTCGTCCTACTTCAGTTCGCCTTTAGGGACGAGCCACTTTCAGCATGCTTTGGATGCGTCCTAGCAGAGAGACTCGTGCGAGTGAAGCACGACGTCACCACACCTAGATGCGAGACCGCCTTCACGACTTATGGAGGCATCATCACAGCGATCATGGAGGCAGCAGGAGTAGACACCAGCATTGAGACGCCCTTAGATGAGGCTTGGTTTGACTTGTCCGAGTTTCAGACGGACAGGAACTTGACAGGCGCAGCCATGGATCCAGACAGGTTCGGATACCGTTACCGATTAGGGAAGGGAGACAACCGCACGGTCTATTTGCCATCTCCCACTGTCCCGCGCCTTTCAGAGGGCTCACCACAGTGGATCCCGAACCACGATGAGTTCCGTACCGAGTTCTCACGTCTACCGCTTACCATTGGAGAGAGTATGTAGCCGCTAAGGCTAAGAGAGAGGCGATCCGTCAGAGGACTCACTACCACACCTCATCCGCCTCCACGTGCAGTACCTCACGATCCGCTGCACCGTCCACCTCGACTGATCCCGCAATCACCGCACTTCTGGAACAGCTGGCACGCCAGAAAGAGATGCTTGAGAAGATGGCGCGACAGCTTCGAGAGAGAGGACACATAGATGGCAACCTTTAGACCCTGAGTTCAGATGCCTAGAAGACTTCTCATCTCGGCCAACATTCTTCCTGCTTACGAGCCTGGTTCCATCTATTCTACCCCTATCATTTACTTATGCTTTATTGTTTATTTCTATCATTTCCGACCTGTCACCACTATTTCACACTGGGGACAGTATGATTTAAGTCTGGGGGGAGTTCGTACTAATGACTTTGCTTTGTTTTGGTTTTATTTGAGTTTTTTTTTTTTTTTTTTAGAACTAAGAATGATGTATCTCGATATATATAATATGGTTTTAGGGATTATGATGCAAAACCAAGGATGATATTCGACCAGTGTGCTTCTACGCTATTTCTAGTGACAGATCTTCCAAGCTTTAGAACTAGACTAGGCGGTAGCTAGAAAGCCGGAGATGCGAAATCTTTGAGAATGCCGATCTATAGAGATTTCAGGGGAAGGAATACACTAGCTCTATTTTTTATTGGATTTTAAACTAACTTTTAATTTCTTTGTCAACAGATTTAAGCATTCAACGAAAAAGCCAGAACGTTCGGGACATCTTTTTCCATTTTTACAATCCCTTGTTGTTCCCGAATGGCCAACACATCAATAGTTGGTACCATACCCGAAACCCTTACCATCTTTTCATACCTCATGCAACTCTCTTATTTTTGCCATATGCAGATATGTGCAAAAACGCCGGAGAGGGAGGAACGACACGATTTCTAGTCACTCGAGACGAATGATCGAATGGTTAAGGAACGGAAGTGTTAGCCTCGGAAAACTCGAAGGAATGGTAATGTTCTCGTGATCCTTAAGACTCTTACATCGAGGCACTTCCCGTTTCATAAAAAAAAGAGAAGAAAGAAAAAGAAAAGTAACTCGGTAAAGGACCCGAATTCCTTGGAATGATGACGGTACTTATCCGCTAAAAAAGGAGTTACATAAAAAAAAAAAAAAGAGAGAATAGAAAAAGAAACGGGAAGAAAATGCCTAAGAGCCTTAAGAGGATCGAAACGTTCACAGAGGCAGAGTCTGGTCGATATGGTGAGAAGTTTTAGATGCCATCCAATCCGAACCAGAAACAAGAAACTAAGTCTGGGGGGATGGCGATATCAAGGGGAACTCGCGGATGTGTACGTGCGAAGAGTGATTGGAAATCGTGGATCTCAATAGTTCCACCTTCTCCTGTTGTTTTGCATAATATCTCGCACCTTCCAGAGACTTATACGGTAACCCGAAACACTATAAACCTCACCAATAAAGGCCTTTATACACCTAACCTCGTTGAATCTAGCTTAATATCCCTTGACAAGGATCACGCCAATCTTAATACTACTTAGAGAGCTAGTTGACTGAAACCTGGAGTTTAGATAGTGAAAGCTTCATAAAGGACTAGTGTTGAAGGAACTATAGTGAGAATTTTTTAGGCTGAGCTTGGATAGACTTGTTCGATGACTTATGGTTTGGAAGGACAGTCACTGAGTTTTTGCTAGTTCCTATATTTTCAAACCTCTTTCCGAGACTTGGTCTGCGTTTTGTTTGAGGACAAACAAAGGTTTAAGTCTGGGAGAGTTGATAACACTCATATTTTACTCCTAAAACATATTATTTCAAGATCGTTTACAAGTGTTTAAACCCGGTTTTCAACGGTTTTAAAGTGATTTCCACGTTTCTTAGTCTTAAGAGTGAAAGAGAGGTTTTTAACCTTCTGGTCAATCCTGAAACAGACATGTCATTGTAGTATTTGAGATGTCAATCCACTTGGGAAGCTAATGACACTTGAGATATAGAGAACTTTGCTAAGCTAAGCTAATAGAGAAGATTTTAAATCTAACAACCTAAGTGATTACCAAAAGCAAAAGAGAGAAGAAAAGTTAACAACCTAAGTGACAAACAAGAAATAAGAGAAAGTAATTAAAGAGCAAAATCTAACACCCTAAACAAAGACTAAGAAAATAAAAGACAAAAGTGGTTCCTAGGATGAGAATAATGATCTATGATGAACATTTCAGATCAAGAAGGCTTATAACAACATCTAGACCTTGGGTCTTAGATGGTAATCCTTAGGCATAGGGTTTCTAATCAAGACTAATCCACTCTCGTGATAGAAGTCACTTTACTAACTCATAACCTAACCTCGCTCTCGCGTAGTGATCCATGAGAATAGCAAGCAAGGGTCCCCAACCCTATAAAGCCGAAAGACTCCTAGACAGATGGTTAGTCTTAGCCTAGGAAAGATCAATCTCTTGTTTATGGGTTTGGCTAAGCAAGCACGTGGCGTCATGTCAAGCCGCCTATAGTCTTTAGACTAGTTGATCAAGCTAGACTAAGCTTTGAGATCAATAAACAAGAAAGGATTAAGATCATTAAATGCATAAGCATCAAGATCTATCACCATAAATCTTTCACATCCTAATAACCACGAAATCTACTCCCTTTAACATGAGTTTAACCTCTAGATCCATGAGGAAATAAAAGCTAAGCATGATTAGAGAGAAGATCTATGACATAAAAGTAAAATAAAGGCAAAGACTTTACCAAGAAATGCTAAAGAACAAGTCTTGGTTAAGCATAAACCTAAAATAAAAGTTCTTGAACTCAAGAACAAAATAAAAGCATAAAATTAAATTCTACTCATGAATAACCACAAAATTCTATGAAGAATATGTGGCTAAACAAGATTAGAAAGCAAGAACAAGAAGAAATAAATAAGACAAGTGCAAAACTAAATTAAATTCAAAAGTATTTACATGGTTATGAAAATAAAAGAGAGAACTAAGCAAAAAACTAAAAATGTCTAAAAGGAAAAGAGGGAAGAGAGAGATTTCGTTTTGGGGTTGCTAGGGTATTTATAGATGAGCCACAAAAACCCTAGTGACCCTTATCCACAAAAATGGGATCCAATGCTAAAAGCAAACTTCTTTGGACTCTTGTGCTCTTTTGGACTTATGCTGCAACAGCTTCATGTCGATATGGCACCCTGATATTGGCTCCAAGCTCTTATCTTCCCAGCAGAAGCTTCATCGGGCACAAGTCGTTATGCTTGCCCGTTATACACTAGCTTGCCGAGCTGGCCAGACCGATGCTCACTGTTTCCGCTGTAACTTCTGAACCTCCGATCATAATGACTTCCTATTTCCACCATACGAAAGCTAGCTCGATCCCCTACAAATCTTATGAAGACATCAGAGGCTGAATCGAGCCAGAAACACTTCTTCCGAGCTGATATTTCCACAACGGCTTGCCATTTCGGTTTAGTTGATTGATCTTGAAGCAACGTCTTGCTTCATATCAGGATGATGTCGTTGTGGCTGACCGTGGTGGCTGTAGAAGTTTTCTCTTTTGCTCCTTCTTGCCTTGGCTGCTCATTAGTTCTTCTCCCAAACTCCATAGAACCTCCACAGGCTCCAAAAGTACCTGCCAAGTACTCCAAACATGCAAAATATGCAATGCCTATCCTAAAACTAATATGAATGGAAATGGGACAAAAACTAATGAATAAATGCATAAAAGAGAGCAAAACCTATACTAAATGTATGCTAAAAAGGTGTAAAATATGGAGTTATCAACACCCCCAAACTTGCCTTTTTGCTTGTCCTCAAGCAAACAAAGACAAACAAGAGAGTGAGGTTTGAAAATGGGTTTCCAAGATGCCATGAAAAGAGATCAAATCAACGTCCATGTTTAAAGTTCTAAGATGCAAATCAAATGTATTCTACTCTAAAGTCTTAGCTACACTTATCTCAAAATACAATGCACTTAATCTCAACCTACACACACAATCAAATCATCCTCTCCCTTTAACATTCATTAAAAATTAAAAACCGTGAATCATGCTTATGTTCATCATTCAACTCATTTGGCTAAAGGCAAGGTTCGCGAGCGAAAAGTGAACTCGAAGTAAAAGGGTTAAGTGTTTAGCAAGGATCACTCAATGAAAGGAATCTTCTTAATGCAAAATGCTAAGGGTAAAAATTAACCGATGCATACAAGGATAAATTCTCATCTACCCAAGCACCTAATTACTTTCTACCTTAGTCTAAATCATAATCCATTTCCTAAGCTACCCTTTCCTTAGGCATTTCGCCTTGTACCCGATTTTACTCCTCGTTTCACCTTCTTTGGTCATGGGGGACTTCTTCTTTCTTCTTTTGAGATCGGTTTCGGCTTTTTCTTTGGCTCATTTGGTGGCGCTCCTTTGTTTTTCACCTTTCGTGTTGCTGGCCGGATTATACTCTGTTGTTTGGCCTTCTTTTTCTTCTTTGGAAACGCCTTTTCCTCTTTTTTTTTTGATTTCGAGCTTCTTTTGCAGCCGCCATCTCACTGTTTTGTTGTCCCCATGTGACCCATAGAACCTTTCTTTCTTTCCCTTTCACCCACAAATAAGCAATTATAACCAACCCTTCCTAGTCTACCCAAAGATATCTGTTAAGCATTTCGGTGTCAAGCCGTTTTTCTATGTAAACCACCTACCCTATTGTTGACTCGAGTTGTGAGCCAACGTCTACATGAGACTTTAACCTTGTCAGTCTAAACCCAACACTTTTTGCCTAAGAAGATTCGAAAAATAATGCAAAGGCCTCACATATCTTTTATAAAAAGTGTTTAAGGTTTGAAACAAAGGTTAAGGTTTTGGGTGTGGTCTGGTACTTGGACTAGCAGAGAGTGGTATAAAAGGGAAAAAGAAAGCCCAAGTGAATATCCATGAGTTAAAATCCAAAACACAAGCATGATAATTATGAATCAATATTTACGGTTCAAGTATAATTAGGGAAAGGAATCAAATCAAGTGTGCTTCAGCAAAGAACTAAATAACAAAGTATATGGTCCAAGTGTGGTTCAACCTCAAATTCGAATTTACTCAAAATGCATCAAACAACTATGAACAAGGGCGTTGATCTCATGACTTAAAATGACAATTTACAAGGATTTACCCTATGCAATGCAAATGAATCTTATATGCTATGCAACTAGACTCAATCCTATAATGTAAATGCATCTAAATGCTAATTTTTTTTTTTTTTTTATGCATGAGACTCAAGTATGCAAAAGGAAAATAAGAAAATAAAACACAAAGTCAAATTACACAAACCCTCCCCAAACTTAAATTACACAGTCCCTTGTGTAATAGAAGTTCAAGAGAAGGACTCAAAATCACAAAAATATGCAAGGAGTAATGGCAGTCACAAGGAGCGGAGTAGGGTTTAGGCAGAAAGAAGACTTACATTGGATTTGGATGCATATCGGGATCTAACCGTTGCCCTGTCCCGGTGTGGCACCGATATCGAGTACAAGCCGTTAAGCCAGCTCGTTATAGCCTCTATTGGGTATAAGCCGTTGCACCATGTTGGCGTAGCACCGATATCGGGCACAAGCCGTTACAGCAGCCCGTTTTGGCTGTCATATCAGGTACAAGCCGTTGCACCAGCCCGTTTTAGCTCCTTTGGTCCCCTTTTGGTTATTGTTCACGACCTCCATCACCCTCTTCACTTGGATAAACATGAGACTGCCTCTCAAGTGCGCTAGTTTTGTGGCTCTAGCTTGACTCCCTCATTGTACCTGAAAGAGAAGCAAAATTAAAAAAAATTAGACTTGAAATAAATGCTTAGTCTAAGCAAGAACTCAATCTCAAATGCATTAAAACAATCCCAAGCGGCAACGGCGCCAATTGATGCAGAGATTTTTAACCTTCTGGTCAATCCTCAAACAGACATGTCATTGTAGTATTTGAGGTGTCAATCCACTTGGGAAGCTAATGACACTTGAGATATAGAGAACTTTGCTAAGCTAAGCCAATAGAGAAGATTTTAAATCTAACAACCTAAGTGATTACCAAAAGCAAAAGAGAGAAGAAAAGCTAACAACCTAAGTGACAAACAAGAAATAAGAGAAAGTAATTAAAGAGTAAAATCTAACAACCTAAACAAAGACTAAGAAAATAAAAGACAAAAGTGGTTCCTAGGATGAGAATAATGATCTATGATGAACATTTCAGATCAAGAAGGCTTATAACAACATCTAGACCTTGGGTCTTAGATGGTAATCCTTAGGCATAGGGTTTCTAATCAAGACTAATCCACTCTCGTGATAGAAGTCACTTTACTAACTCATAACCTAGCTTGGCTCCCGCACAATGATACATGAGGATTAGCAAGCAAGAATACCCAACCCTATAAAGCCGTAAGACTCCTAGACAGATGGTTAGTCTTAGCCTAGGAAAGATCAAACTCTTGTTTATGGGTTTGGCTAAGCAAGCACGTGGCGTTCGTGTCAAGCCGCCTATAGTCTTTAGACTAGTTGATCAAGCTAGACTAAGCTTTGAGATCAATAAACAAGAAAGGATTAAGATCATTAAATGCATAAGCATCAAGATCTATCACCATGAATCTTTCACACCCTAATAACCATGAAATCCACTCCATTTTCATATGTTTAACCTCTAGATCCATGAGGAAATAAAAGCTAAGCATGATTAGAGAGAGATCTATGACATAAAAGTAAAATAAAGGCAAAGGCTTTACCAAGAAATGCTAAAGAACAAGTCTTGGTTAAGCATAAACCTAAAATAAAAGTTCTTGAACTCAAGAACAAAATAAAAGCATAAAATTAAATTCTACTCATGAATAACCACAAAATTCTATGAAGAATATGTGGCTAAACAAGATTAGAAAGCAAGAACAAGAAGAAATAAATAAGACAAGTGCAAAACTAAATTAAATTCAAAAGTATTTACATGGTTATGAAAATAAAAGAGAGAACTAAGAAAAAAAACTAAAAATGTCTAAAAGGAAAAGAGGGAAGAGAGGAGTAGATCGTGACAAGAGGCTACATATTTATAGAAAAGCCACAAAAACCCTAGAGAACCTTATCCTCTCAAAAGGGATCCAATGCTAAAAGCAAACTTCTTTGGACTCTTGTGCTCTTTTGGATTTATGCTGCAACAGCTTCATGTCGATATGGCACCCTGATATTGGCTCCAAGCTCTTATCTTCCCAGCAGAAGCTTCATCGGGCACAAGTCGTTATGCTTGCCCGTTATACACTAGCTTGCCGAGCTGGCCAGACCGATGCTCACTGTTTCCGCTGTAACTTCTGAACCGCCGATCGTAATGACTTCATCCTTCCACCAGACGAAAGCTAGCTTGATCCTCTACAAATCGTATGAAGACATCAGAAGCTGAATCGAGCTAGAAGCCCTTCGTCTGACCTGATCTTTCGACAACGGGTTGTCCATTTCGGTTTAGTTGATTGATCTGGAAGCAGACGTCTTGCTTCATATCAGGATGGGGTCGTTGTGGCTGACCGTGGTGGCTGTAGAAGTCTTCTCTTCTGCTCCTTCTTGCCTTGGCTGCTCATTAGTTCTTCTCCCAAACTTCATGGAACCTCCACCAGCTTCAAAAGTACCTGCCAAGTACTCCAAACATGCAAAATATGCAATGCCTATCCTAAAACTAATATGAATGGAAATGGGACAAAAACTAATGAATAAATGCATAAAAGAGAGCAAAACCTATACTAAATGTATGCTAAAAAGGTGTAAAATATGGAGTTATCAAAGAGTCATTTCAGGGAAATTGGACAAAAAGGACACATTTTGGAGCAAAACGGGACCTTCAAGGACATGTGCTCGGAGCCATAAGTTCAGCATCAGATGACGACATTCCCACCACAAGATCAAGCTCATATTTGGAGACGAGATAGCCCTTTCAGCTATCTTTCATACCAAGGTGGTTTGAGTTCAATCCCACGGTTGGATCTCAAAGTACGAAGGAAGGACGAAAGTCCGTCAGACACATCCCCGGAAGAAGGACGGCCGCGCCACAGATCCTCAGAAGACCAGTGGCCACGCCACGCCTGGTCGCTCACGCGGCCAGACCATTCCGGCCCATCCCGAGCCCGTTTGCACTTATCCGATATTTCACGAGGTTAAAACGCGAAACCCACTTTCTGAAGACTAGGAGCCTATATAAAGGGACCTTATGGTTTCAGAAGGAGGTGACTTCACACAGAGCTTTTCTAGAAACACTTTTCACGCCGCAAAGAGGGAGAGAGGGAGAGAGAGAGAGTTCGACGGCCTCGGAGTTGAAGACCTCGAGAGAGAACTCTTCTTCAGCCGCCCCACTTCTTCTTCCTTTCCCTTTCATCTTTTGTTCTTAATTCTTTGTTTTTCAATACTTTAAGAAGATCTCTTCAATCGATTTCCTTTGAAGAAGTTTTCTCACTTTGTTTCTTATTCAATACAATTTGCACCTTTCATATCTCAAAGATCTCTCTCGTTCCCATGAACGAGTAGTCATCTAGTTGGGTTTTAAGGGGGTTTTCGAAGGGGTTTAATCATGGTCTGATTTCGCTAGGTTGATAGAGATAGAGTTTCTTTAGGTATCTTCGTTTATGTCTTGTTTTCATTGCATGTTTGCTTCTCTGATCAATTAGCAACTGATTCCAGGACGACTAGATACACGAACGTGTGGTCTATCATCTGGATCTAGAAGTTAACGAGCGGATCGCACCGTAGGATGCTTAGGCATATCTACGGACCGCACCGTGAGTGTTTACATATAGGTGAATGATATGTATGCGCGGTTGTCTTGTATCGTGGGATGAGAAGTCATATCCGCAGTATAAGACAAACGTAGGTGGCTAGATCCGCGAAAGTGGGGTAGTCATAGTCAACCGTTTCAGCTTAAGAACCTAACCCATTGAATCATCTAGAACCTATCCTATTGCTTGTTAGATCCGATTCATGAACCCCGGAGAACACCCCTGAACCCAACGCCTTTTATTCATTGATTTACAACCGTTTAATTCTTTTTCGCTGCTTTATATTACTACTGCAAACCGTGACACACTACACCCCCAAGTTTCCCTTTGGTTTAAAGAAGTTAGAAATCCTAGGACTTTCGCAAAACAACAATCTCTATGAATTCGATCCCTTAATATACTACTGTGATTGCTGTGCACTTTCAGCTATCTTAGGGGTAAAACTTGAAGTAACAAACCCCATTGCATCAAAAGCTCATACATGGTTGAAGACGTTACCACCAGGATCGATAACTAATTGGGTGGAATGCAAATCTGCTTTACTCAATCGCTTCTTCACGTAATCACGATCCAATCTGCTGAGAAACAAGATCCAAGACTTTCAACAAGGACCGGTCGAGTCATTTTTTGAAGCATGGGAGCGATTCAAAGACTACGAACGCGATTGCCATCACCATAGTTTCTCTGGAGCCAGCTTGCTAAACACATTCTACCGCGGGCTGCAAGCTAGGTACCAACTCTCACTCGACACTGCGAGCAATGGAGATTTCACCACAAAGACGGAGCGACAAGGGCGCACACTCATCTAGAACATCGCTGTAAGCAACAGCAACAACTGTCTGGATTATGAAAGAAATCCACGAACCAGAGACTCCGAATCCAAGCAGATGGCTGAGCTGAAGAACATGATGAACCAACTACTCAAATGGCAGCAACGCAGAATCAATGCGTGTGAAGCCGCATGAGAAAGAGAAGAACTTAACCAAGGGGACGAAGGAGACAAATCCTACCTGTGAGAAGAGGAAGTTAACTTTGTAGGAGTCCATAACTCATATCCAAACCAGAACTTCAACAGCGGATTCAACAACAACTTCAGGAACAACAACAACCTCTCCTACCGAAACCCGAACGTGGAGAACCCGCGAGACCAAGTTTATCCGCCTCAAGGAAGACCTTTTAATAATAGGTTCCAGAACGTGAACTACGGAAGTAACGGAGGCTATCAACCAAAACCACCTTGCAACCCTCAGCCCGCGACCTACATCAATTAACAGGAAGTACCACAAGCCGCATCAAATGCACCATACTCGACACGAGAGGACAAACTCGAAGGACTGATGCAACAGCTGCTGTTGTCTCAACAGAAATCGTTCAAAGATCTCAACATCAAAGTCGATTGCATGTACAACGATTTGAACGACAAGTTCGAATCTCTATCTTCCCATGTGAAGAAAATGGACACGCAAGTTTCCCAAACGGCTGAAACCATTAAGAGACAAGAAGGAGTCTTTCCCAGAAAGGTAGAGGACAACTCGAAAGGATTTTGTAATGTGATCTCCGCGATCACAGACAAAGCTGAAAAGCCAGAACTAGTTGGGGGAAATAAGGAGGGGAACAGCTGAACCACCCTTCGAGATTCTGCATCACTACGCATTCGGGAAGCTAAAGAAGGAAGAAGATCCCGGAGCATTCACCTTCCCATGTTCGATCATGGGGATTAGATTCGACGATTGTCAATGCGACACATGAGCCAATGCCAATGTCATGTCCACGACAATCGCTGAAAGGTTAGGAATAACAACCTATTTCTGCTCACCTATGCAGTTAGTGTTCGGGGATTCGTCCAGGAAGAAGACGAATGGCATCGTATACAACATCCAACTGCTTGTCGGAAACAAGATAGTACATGCAGACTTCCATGTACTTGATATGGGGGAGGACAGAGACAAGCCTTTAATACTTGGAAGACCTTTCTTGGCCACGGTAGGGGAAAAGATCGACCACGCAAGGAACTTTGTAGTCTTCTCGCACATAAGCCCGAAGAGATTCTATCCGAAGGAGCTAAACGTTTCACCGTCAGAAAGAGGGAGCCAAGCGAGTAGAAAGGAGAAGAAGGGGATGATACCAAGGGTAAACAAGCTCCACTCAAGACCTTTCTCGAGAATCAAAATCCTGATTCCTCCCGAGCTAGGAGATCTAAGCGAAGAAGAAATGGCCGAGACAGTAGAGAAGAACAAGCATGTGATCCTGGAAGCAAAAATTCTTAGAATGGAAACGGAGGCACGCTGCTAATACAGAAACAAGGTGAAGCTTTAGGAGAGACAACTCCGGAAGCCACTTTCCTAATCGCCTAAGCTTCAAACAAAGTCGAGCTAAACGACGTAAACAAAAGCGCTTGGTCGGAGGCAACCCATCCGGTACGTGTTTTTATTTTTTCGTTCTTTCATTTCTAACAGTTATTTTTCATAAGTTTCATGTACTTAAGCATAAAAAGAAAAACCAAAAAATCGAAAAACCAAGAAAAACAAAAAAATATGAGGAGGAGCTTCGGAAAGAGGTTGGCCGAGCAAGCAACAGCTCGTGCCGCGGCCAGGAGAGCCGTGGCCGCGCGACAAGCCGCGACCGCGCGGAGGGAAGACGCCTGGCAGAGCGACGAGCCGCGACCACGCGGAGGGAAGACGCCTGGACGCGGCCGCGATGGGGCATGGCGCGGCCAGCGATCGTCTGGACGACCAAACCGGAAAACTCGTGTTTTCCTCCCGAATCAAACTTCCCGCGTTTTTGTACAATCCTGCACCAAAAAAAGCATTCTCGTTAATGTGAGTTAACGAATTTTACTGATTCGTAGCCAACACGCAAGGTAAGTTCACTCGTTAGAAATTTTTTGGAAATTAATGGTTCTTTGGTCATAAAAACACATTTTTAAAACAAAAAGAGAATTTTTAGAATCAAACTCTCTTTTCTTCTTCTCTTCCCAAAAGATTTGGAGATTCTTGAGAGATTCTAAGTTTTCCAACTTTGAATCGTTTTCAAAAATTATTTGGTATAAACTTATCTAATTTCAAAGGAGATTCAACTTTTAAAGGTCATTCATTCTCATCTACAAGGTATAGTCTCTATTTTTAAAATACTCTAGCAAACTCAATTATGAAATCTCTCTTTCTTGACTAGATAATTATTTAGGATGCTTGGATAATAGTAGAGAACTTTGAATTGATGGATTAGGTTGCTTGGATTTCGATTTTTGCAACCAAATTTTGGCAAAGTTGAAATTTTTGAAAAGTAGAAGATAGAACTTGCTCTAAAAAATGAATTTTGGAGGTATTATTAGACAATTGACTTTGTTTGAACTTACTTCATGCTAGGTATGACTTAAGAACCAAAATTTGATGAGAATAAGTTGGCAAAATCGATTTATTGGAAAATATTTGGTTTGAAAACTCAAAAATCCGAAAATATAGTATAAGTACCAAATTGATTTTGAGATTTATGCATTAATTCGATTGCTATTTAGTCTTGAAAACTCTTGATATATGTCTTGTATATCATTGCACTTGATAATCCTTATGACACATCAAATTCACATGTTTGGTCGAGTTTTTGTTTTTGTTTTGCAAGGTACAATGAGCAATGACCGAAACTTCGAGGTGCGTTCGAAGAATAGAGAGCAACTAAGCTCTTCAAGGAGTTCTTCGCGACAGCAAGAACAAGAGACAGCACTAGGAGACCCAAGTCTAGACACCACTCTTGGAAGATATGTGGAGGAACAATGAAGAAGGTTCCGCGATTCACGGATAGCGTGCACAAGTCGCGATGATTCACCTCCACCTCAAGATCCAACTAGAGAGCTGAGCCCTTCTCCTCCTAAGCGCAAGGTCCGATACTTTGGAGCACCAATGGACCCAAACATCAGTTATTTGAAGGAGATGAAGAAGATGGAGATAAGAACAACACTCAAGATCGATTACTCCGCTTTAGACGTTTTTGGGCATCACTGAGGATGTTACATGGTACTTGGACGAGCTAAGGCTCAGGACCTTCATGGAGATCGATCGACCTACTTACAAGGAGCTCGCACAAGAGTTCTTATCTTCAGTTCAGTTGTCTTACTGGAAAGGAAGAAAATCATATCCGAAAGACGATATTCTCTATAAAGATTATGAGCTCAGCATCCCTCGGCTTACTGAGATATTTGATTTTGACTTGAGGAGCGAGACAAGCATTGAAGAAGAATGGAGTGCTGATCTTTGGGGACTTATGGGCCGTGGCATATATGACAAGGGAAGGCATCCGTCTGCTTTTATTTCACATCCGGTCGTGCGTTTTGTGCACCGCCTCATAGCACACCAACCTTTCTCTCGCAGCAACCAGTTATGCATTCTCATTTCAGAGCTCGTCCTACTTCAGTCTGCCTTTAGAGACGAGGCACTTTCAGCATGCCTTGGATGCGTCCTAACAGAGAGACTCGTGCGAGTGAAGCACGATGTTACTGCACCTAGATGCAAGGCTGCCTTCACGACTTACAGAGGCATCATTACAGCGATCATGGAGGCTGCTGGAGTTGACACTAGCATTGAGGCGCCACTAGATGAGGCTTTGTTTGATTTGTTCCAGTTTCAGACGGACAGGAACCTGACAGGCGCAACCATGGATCCAGACAGGTTCAGATACCAATACTTCCTAGGGAAGGGAGACAACCGCACGGTCTATCTACCGTCTCCCACAGTCCCGCGCCTTTCAAAGGGTTCACCACTGTGGATCCTTGGACACGAGGAGTTCCGTACCGAGTTCTCACGCCTCCCGCTTACTATTGGAGAGTACATAGCCGCTAACGCTCGGAGAGAGGCGATCCGTTAGAGGACCCACCACACATCATCTTCCTCCACGCGCACCACCTCACGATCCGCTACACCATCCACCTCGACTGATCCCGCGATCACCTCCCTTCAGGAGCAGCTGTCCCGCCAGAACGAGATGCTTGAGAAGATGGCACGACAGCTTCGAGAGAGAGGACACATAGATGGCGACCTTTAGACCATGAGTCCACATGCCTAGCAGACTTCGCGTCTTGGCCGATACTCTTCCCGCTTACGAGCCTGGTTCCATCTAATTCATCCCTATCTTTTATTTATGCTTTATTTTTCATATTCCTAGTCATTCCGGACTTTCAGCGCTATTTCACACTGCAGACAGTGTGATTTAAGTCTGGGGGGATGTTCGTACTAATGACTTTTCTTTGTTCTGGTTTTATTTGAGTCATTTAATGATTTTTATTTACCATAAGAACTAAGAATGATGTATCTCCATATATATGATATGGTTTTAGGGACTATGACGCGAAACCAAGGATGATAATCGACCAGTGTGCTTCTACGCTATTTATAGTAACAGATCTTCCAAGCTTTAGTACTAGGCTAGGCGGTAGCTAGAAAACCGGCAATGCGAAATCGTGGAGAATGCCGATCTATAGAGATTTTAGGGGAAGGAATATACTAGCTCTATTTTAATTGGATTTTAATTTCCTTGTCAACTAATCTAAGCATTTAACGAAAAAGCCAGAACGTTCAGGATATCTTTTCCATTTTTAAACATGACCCTTTGTCAGTCTCGAACGGCCAACACATCAACAGTTGGTACCATACCCGAAACCTTTACCATTTTTTCATACCTCATGCAACTCTTCTAGTCACTCAAGACGAAGGATCGAATGGTCAAAGAACGAAAGTGTTAGCTACAAGAGTATATACGACTCATGCCACGGAAAGCTCAAAAGAATGGTATATTTTCGTGCTCCTTAAGACTCTTACACTAAGGCACTTCCCGTTTCATAAAAATATATATTTAGAAAAAGTAACTCGGATAGAGGATTTGAATTCCTTAGAATGATGATGGTACTTATCCGTAAAAAAGAGAGTTACACAAAAATCAGAACATTCAAAGAGGCGGAGACTGGTCAATATGGTGAGAAGTTTTAGACGCCGTCCAGTTTAAGCCCGAAGCAAGAAACCAAGTCTGGGGGTTTGGTGATATCAAGGAGAACTCGCGGATGTGTACGTGCGAAGAGTGATTGGAAATCATGGATCGCAATAGTTCCACCTTCTCCTGTTGTTTTGCATAATATCTCGCACCTTCCAGAGATCTATACAGTAACCCGAAACACTCTAAACCTCACCAATAAAGGCCTTTATGCACCTAACCTCGTTGAACCTATCTTCACATCCCTTAACAAGGATCACACCAATATTAATATTACTTAGAGAGCTAGTTGACTGGAACTTGGGATATAGATAGTGAAAACTTCTAAGGGATTAGTGTTGAATGAACTATAGTGAGAATTTTCTAGATTGAGCTTGGATAGATTAGTTCGATGGCTTTTGGTTTAGAAGGACGGTCACTGAGTTTTCGCTAGTTCCCATATTTTCAAACCTCTTTCCGAGCTTTTATCTTCGTTTTGTTTGAGAACAAACAAAGGTTTAAGTCTGGAGGAGTTGATAACATTCATATTTTACTCCTAAAACCTATTATTTCAAGATCCTTTACAAGTGTTTTAACCCGGTTTTCAATGGTTTTAAAGTGATTTCCACGTTTCCTAGTCTTAAGAGTCATTTCAGGGAAATTGGACAAAAAGCATACATTTTGGAGCAAAACGGGAACTTCCAGGACAAGTGCTCGGAGACAAAAGTTTAACACCAAACAACAACCTTCCCACCACAAAATCAAGCTCATATTTGGAGACAAGGTAGCCTTTATCAGCTGTCTTTCACCTCGAAGTGGTTTGAGAACAATTTCACGGATGGATCTTAAGTTATGAAGGAAGCAAAAAGGTCCGTCAAGCACCCGGAAGACCAAGCTGTCCGCGCCACGGCCTGACCAGACGATCAGTGGCCGCACCACGGCCATTCGCTCGGCCGGCGAGCCACTTAACGATTCCCGAGCCCGTTTTGCACTTATTTGATATTTTCTGAGGTTAAAACGCAAGACCCACTTATGAAGACATGAAAGCCTATATAAAGGACCCCTAGGGCTTCACAAAACGTGTAACTTGACACAGAGCTTTTCCAGAAACACTTTTTTCACGCCGCCGGAGAGAGAGAGACAGAGAGAGATCGACGGCCCCGTAGTTGAAGACCTCGAGAGATTTCTTCAGCAGCCGCGACCTTTCTTCCCTTCTCTTTTCATCAATTGTTCTTAGTTCTTTGCTTTTCTATACTTTAAGAAGATTTCTTCATTCGGATTTCCTTTTGAAGAAGTTTTCTAACTATGTTTCTTATTCAATACAATTCACACCTTTTCATATCTTGAAGGATGTCTCTCGTTCCCATGAACGAGTAGTCATCTAGTTGGGTTTTAAAGGGGTTTTTCAAAGGGGTTTAATCATGGATCGATTTCGCTAGGTTGATAGAGATAAAGTTTTCATTAGGTATCTTCGTTTATGTCTTGCTCTTATTGCAGGTTTGCTTTTCTGATTAATTAGCAACTGATCCCAGGACAACTAGATACGCGAACGTGAGTCTATTGTCTGGATCTAGAGGTGAACGAGCGGACCGCACCGTAGGATGCTTAGGCATATCGATGGACCGCACCGCGAGTGTTTACAAATAGGTGAATGATATATTTGCGCGTTTGACTCGCATCGTGGGATGATAACTCATATCCGCGAAGCGAGGCAAACCTAGGTGGTTAGATCCGCGAGCGCGGGGTAATCATTGTCGACCGTTTCAGCTTAAGAACCTAACCAACTAACTCGTTTAAATCCTAATCTATTGCTTGTTAGATCTGATCCATGAACCCCGAAGAACACCCCTGAACCCAATGCCTTTTTACCTATTGATTTACAAACGTTTAATTCTCTTTTGCTGCTTGATACCATTACCGCAAACCGTGACACATAAACCCCCAACCCTCTCTTTTGGTTTAAAGAAGTTGAAATCCTAGAACTTTCGCGAAACAACAATCTATGTGGATTCGATCCCTTAATATACTACTGTAATTGATGTGCACTTGCAGCTATCTTAAGAGTAAAACTTGGAGTGACAAACCCAACACATCAGATTGCCTTATGATATTCTCTCTAGTCTACATCCAGCTGTCACGTCTTTTCGTTCGCTTTTCTCCTCCTTTTATAGGAGGAGGCTTTCTACTCTTCATCTAACCCTCATTAGCAGAGAGTGGCTGGCAGAATATCTGAATCAGGTAAATCCCTCTTCTGTTTACATTTACGGCGTGCTTGGTAGTCGTATGGCATGATGATCTAGCTCTAGTCAAGTCTCGCGTGCGATCTGTTTTCTACGAACTAGGTAGTTCTTAGTGGAGGCATTTGGTGACATGTCGCTACGAGATCGGTACGTGTAAAATCCTAGAATCAGTTGGTAATTGATCAGAAAAGCAAACATGCAATAAGAACGAGAAATAAACGAAGATACCTAATAGAAACTTTATCTCTATCAACCTAGCGAAATACGATCCATGATTAAACCCCTTCGAAACTCTCTTAAATCCAATTAGATGACTACTCGTTCATAAGAACGAGATACATCATTCGAGATATGAAAAGGTGCGATTGGTATTGCATAAGAAAGAGTTTATAAAACTTCTCCAAAATAGTTGCAGATGAAGTGATTTTCTTAAAGTATTAAAAAATAAAGAACTAAGAACAATAGATGAAAAGAGAAGGAAGAAAGTGGCGGCTGATTGAAGGAATCTCTCTCAAGCTCTTCGTCTCCGGGCGGACGCTTCTCTCTCTCCCGAAGGTGGCGTGAAAAGTGTTTGTGAAAAAACTCTTGTGAGAAGCACGTTTTTGTGAAGCTCTAAGAGTCTCCTTATATAGGCTTTCATGTCTTCTTTAAGTGGGCTTCGGTTATAACCTCAAGAAATATCGAACATGTGCAAACAGGCTTGGAACGGGCCGAAGTGTCCTGGCCGCTTGAGCGACCAGGCGTGGCACGGCCGTTGCTCTTCTGGCTTTGGTCGTGGCGCGGCTAACATGCCCTTCTTGTTTCCTGATGGATCTTCTTGCTTTTTTCATAACTTGAGATCCAACTATGTGATTAGACACAAACCACTTAGGCGTAAAAGACGGTAGATTAGAATACCTTGTCTTCAAAATTGAACTTGATCTTGTGGTGGGAAAGCCTTCATGTGATATTGAACATATGTTTGCGAGCACTTGTTTCGAATATGTCTGTTTTGCTCGAAAGTATATTTTTTTGATCATTTTTCCTGAAATGACTCTTTGTAATTAAAAAACATGAAAATTATTTTTAAACCTTTAAAAACCGGTTTATAATTTTTTTTGAAATGATAGATTTTTAAAATAAAATACGTATGTTATCAATTACTTACAGTTTACTTAATAGTTTACTATTTTATAATCAAAATAACTTTACAAAAAATATTGTGCTATTATGTTTTTAATATAAAAGATAATAACTTTAATTCGAAATGTGGTATATAATAAAAAAGTAAATAAATAATCAACGAAATAAATTTTTTCATTAAATTTTTAATCATTATGAATTTAACATAGTTGCTGAGGTAATTTCTCTTTTAACATATTTGAATTACTGACAATCTTAACACTTTAATATAAATATTACAAAATTTAATTTACAAAAATATCTACCATACATGGGAACACATTAGAATCTAATTTTCAAGCTAATAACAAAAATTCAAATTCAAAATAATTTTGAATAACTATATTATTTAAATTCAAATTATATAACTTTATATTCTCTTTTTCCTATCATCTATGTATTTTTTCTCTTTGTCCTCATATTCAAAATAATAGTTTATATTCTTTGTTCTATGCAATTTTTCTTTTTCCTTATTCTATATTTTTCAAATCCATTATTTCTTAGCTTGTGTGGATGAGGTCTTCTCCCTTTGTTTTGTTTTTTTGTTTGTGTCGGCATGAGTCTTTTTCTCGAACATATCCAGAAAAAGAAAATAAAAATTGAAATACTCATTTCTAAAAGAGAAATTCCAAACTAATCGTTCGTATCTCTAGTTTTTGTTCAGTACAGTATTTCAGTAGTCACCATTTCTCAAATTTCATATCCTCTTTTGGTCAAGAATTAATTCACTCTTGAGTTTGTTTGACCTGTAGAGATGCCGGACTCCACGACGGAGGTCTCCGTCGCCGTTCCGCTACTTCCCTCCCTCCGTCACGCTACGGACTCTTCCTCTCAAATCGCCATCGTCGGTTCCAATGTCTGCCCAATCGAAAGCCTCGATTACGAGTACGACAACTTCTAATCATTGCTTCATCTTCCTCAATTTCATCTTCTTCATTGGCCCTAATTTTGTTTGGTTACTCGATTTAGGATTGCGGAGAATGATTTCTTCGAGCTAGATTGGAGAGCTCGTAGTAAGACACAGATTTTCCAATACTTGTGATAAGCATAGACCTTAAGTGATGAGCTGGCATCTGAAGAAAGAAGAGACGGTTAAGAGATCGTATAGCTTTATATAGACTTCTTTTCCTTTGTTGAAGAGGAGACTTGTATTATGAATTGAGAGTGTGAGATCGTTTGATCTTGAGGCGATACTCTGTTTAGAGGATTCGTGAGCTGAGGATTGATCGGATTTCTCAGGGTGTTGAGAGAATCCGATAGTTCTTAAAACTTTCATTTCAGTTTGTACTTGTTTCCTTTTATCAATTGAGAGTGATTTTCGGTGTTACAGCAAGTTGAGATTGAGATCGAGAGGTTTGGAGTTTCAGTCTTAACAAATGGTGCGTCGTGATCCAGATCGAGCTTAGCGCTGTCTCTTATACACATCTAGATGTGTATAAGAGGAGTAGAGTAATCACAAACTTACCAAATGGTGCGTCGTGATCCAGATCGAGCTTAGCGCTGTCTCTTATACACATCTAGATGTGTATAAGAGGAGTAGAGTAATCACAAACTTACCAAATGGTGCGTCGTGATCCAGATCGAGCTTAGCGAGGGTGTCGACGGAGGATTGTTGGTACTGGACTTGAACCCCATAATTTTGGTCTGGCTCAAATCGTTATTTCCATCAAAAATTCGAAAAGAGATCCGTGGGGTCTATTTCCATCAAAAATTGCAAACTACATTTTCCTATAAATACCGGGAGAGGATGAGGAAATGAGGATCCAAAAATTTTCAGAGAGAACCTCCAAATTTCTCGATTTACGATTTATACGATTTTTCTCGTTGTATTTTTTGATTAAGTTATTTCAACGATTTCTTTTGTAATCTCCGATTTTAATATTTCGTATAAGAAAGTTTTCGAACCCATCTTTTTCACTTATTTACGATAACCATATTTCGGTATCAACATTTGGCGCCGTCTGTGGGGAGAGGAACATTTCTACACCTAAAAAAAAAACCAAAAAAAAAAAAAAAATCGTTCATCAATAACAAAAGGGACAACTCCCGCGTCCATAAAACCAACCTCTTCGACTTCGGCCGCGACAACCGCCACTGCCTCGGGAACGACGATCTTGGGAACATCGGCAAGGCCAACCCCCGCCGGGTCAGAAATGCCGATCTTATCATTATCAGCGATGCCAACTTACGGCACATCAGAAGCGCTGACACCACTAACGACAGCGAGACCGACCTCGATGGCCTCTGCATATCGAACTTACACGCCACCGACGGGACCGACTTTCCTAACTGCGACAAGGACATCCTTCTCCGATCCAACAAGGATGGACAGGACGACCGTAAATCCGACAGGTGCTACAAGGACGGAAGAACCCGCAAACAACGCGTCGCCACTATCCGACATCTCGACTTTACTCCAGACGCTTATCGCCCAGATAAACGATAACACACGAGGGACTAACGAACGACTGGACAAATTGGCCACGGCTCAGCACGTATGTCATAGCCGAATTGACGACCTCCACAACGCTAACGACAGGGGCCAGATGCCAAGGCAAACCACCTACCCCCCGCGCCTACAACGACTTCTGTTCGAGGACCAGATCGCCGACCCGAATGACCAAGGCGAACTGCCTCCCCCGATAGACAATCAAGAACGAAGGGATCAGAGACGACCGGCGAACAGAGACCACCAACGCCAAGAGCACATCGATCGGCCAAACGATGCCCGTAATCGTCAAAATCAAAACAGCGAACTGGAAGGCATAAAGAGGCAACTTAGTTTGATGACTTCACGAGTCCACCAAACAACAAGCTCGGCACCCGAAATCGATCGAGTACTCAGAGAAGCGCAAAACACCCCATTCACAAGCAAGATAACTAACTCACCAGCTCGGCACCAGGGAAAAATTAAGATCACTGCATACGACGGAACGACAAATCCTATGATGTTCATAACGGCATTCAGCGTCGCAATGTGTCGAACTCAATTCCCTCCCGAAGAGCGCGACGCGGGATTTTGCCAAATGTTCGTGGAAAACCTAATCGGCTCGGCTCTAAGTTGGTTCTCCAAGCTCGGAGCGAACTCGATCGATTGCTACGATGACCTCTCGAAAGCTTTCGTCAAACACTATTCTATGTACATAAAACAAGGGGCGTGCGAGGCCGACCTATACACGCTACGACAAGGCCAGAAGGAGACGCTACGGTCTTACATTAACAAGTTCAAAAACATCGTCTCAAAATTATCAGTTTCTGACGACGCAGCAATCCCGGCATTGCGCAACGGATTATGGTACGAATCAAGTTTTTACGAAGAAATGAAGAAAAACAAACCACATACCTTGGAGGACGCACTTCACAGGGCAACAATTTTTATCGAGATGGAGGAGGAAAGAGTCGAGAAGGCTAAGAAATATGCCGCCCCGAAAGCGTCCACCCTAAAAGAGAAGTCGAAGGAAGACTACTACGAACCGCGTCAGCACTTCGATAGCTGATATACTCATTTATTTCGCATATTTATCATGCATTTAGAATAAGTTTTCATCCATATTTCATTTATAGCTAAGTATAATCATAGTATTTGATCATTTATAGGATTTAGAACATTTGCATTTGCATTTGCATTTTCTTTTGTATATATGCATCATTTCAGGTTATTCTATGGATTTGGCGACAATGTGGAAGCTGGAAACATAAGATGATGAGCTAGGAACAAGTAGAGAGCAAATTGATGTCATCTGACTTGCTGTACCAAGATGTTGCAACCGATTCAAATCCATGCCACCTAAAGCGACTTAAAGATCAGACTCTACAAAGACTTTCCATTCCGATTCAGCCTCCGCAATCTTCATAAAACTCATAGTAAATTGAGCTACCTTTCGTTCAGAGGTTATTTCAAGTCATTATGGTCAGTGGTTCAGAAGATACGGCTATTTAAGTAACAACATGTCCGTCTGGAAGTTTGGCGACCAATTTCGTTAACTGAACGATCAGCTCGGATGAAGGGGTTTTCATTGCGATTTAGCCTCGACAGTCTTCATGAGAGTTTTAGGAAATTGAGTTAGCTTTAATTTGGTGGTGATTTCAAGTCAAACGGTGCAGTAGTGCAAAAGATACAGATCGATCAATCCATGTACCCGAACCTAAAGATACCACTTGCAAGTGCTCCAAAAAAGTGTTTATGCTTTAGTAAAAGTGGGATTAGAGAGGTCCCTTGTCCCTTGTCCCTTGCCCCTTGTCCCTTGCCCCTTGTCCCTTGCCCCTTGACCTCTCTTTTAAGGCCAAGAGCCATGTTTAAAACTCTATATAAGGAGTGTGTGTGTGCTTGTAATAATCATTCAGTTTTTCATTCAGTTTTTCATCAAGTAAACAATCAAGTCTTTATATTCTCTTTTTCAAAGTCTTCTTAAGTGTTTTTGTAAGCTTTCCCTTGTTCTTGAATTTTATAGTTCTTCTTATTTAGTTCTTTAAAAATTCGTATTTTATATATAGATATTTCATATTTAAGATATTCCAAAGTCAAATCTTTCTTCTTAATTCTTGTTTAAATCTTTTGATAATTCTTGTATTTTATTATCTTCCACAAGTATTTATTTAATTTTCAATCTTTCTTATAAACCTCATTGGTCATGTTCCTTAACTCTAAACTTAAGTTTAAAGGAGATAAGAACATGATTTGTGAGTAAACCGCCTAAGATTTAAGGTTGGGATGATTAAGGAAGTTGGAGACTAAAAACTTGGTTTGTTTTCATCATGTACTTCATTTTAATTCTCTTCTTGGATTTGGGGGTTTTAAGGTCTAGAGACTCTCTAACAAGATCTCTTTAATCTAGGGATTTCCTTATCCTAACAAGACTTAGGAAATCCCTTAAAACCAAATCCAAGAGACTAGCTCATCCTTTCCCACACATCATGGATGCTTAGGGAGCTAGTTAAACCATTTTTTTTAAGATCCATTCTTAATGTTCTTCACCTTTTCTTTCCACCAAACATCATGGGTTAGGAGGAAAGGGTGAAGAAAGGATTTATGCCACACATCATGGATAAATCTAATTTGGTTTCTTAAGGTTTAGAGAAATAACTAAAAGAGTAAGAATTTATGTTTTTAAACCCCAAGTTCGAATCTTCAACTTCCCTAAGCATGATTCCCAACCTAGAATCTGTTTTTAATAATTTACAACCCAAAAACCATTTTCCTCTAGTTTTATGTTTGTTTATCTTGATTAAATTTCCATTAAATAGTTTAATTATGCAATATAGTTTTATAATTTTGTAAAATTGTGTTTTTACTAATTTTATTATTTTAGAAATTGCTTAGAGTCTTATTTTATTACCTGTTGTTGATTTGGTAATTGTTTGAATTTTAGAAATAGTTTTTCTTATTATCTTGCTACTCACCATCAAATCTGTATAATAATTCCGGTTTTAGATTTGTATTTTATTAAATTAGTAGATCTATTGTTTTATTATTCTAGAGTCATCTAGTACTTATATAACCCTTCTGTAGGGATTGTAAAATAATTTTCGTGTCTATTTACAAACCGCAAGTAATTAATTTAGAATTCTTCACCCATTTAACTCGAATTTTGCTTAGCTTCATATAACTTTTGTAATCTTAGTAGCTTTCACCCCAAGGTTGGTTTGACACCTAAAGTACTACAACTGCAAAAAGACCTTTAGGTTTTGATTATCAAACCGGTTAAAATCCTGTTTATCAAATGGCGCCGTTGCCAAACTTGGGTTTTAAGTGAATTTATTAGGATTTGAAGTTTGTGGAGACTAAGTTTTTTTTTCTTTTCTATTTTGGTTCCTAATTTACCTACTATTGTGATTGTGTTTTCAGGTACATGAACCTAAGGTCTAGAGGTGACAACAACCTGCTCACACCACTAGACAACATCCAACAACTAGGAAACGCAAGACATAGGAGAGAGAGATTACTTCTTGATATAGAAGAGTACCATCAAGAAGTGATGGCTGACCATGATCAGGTGGAGGATCCACCTCAACACGCTGCTGCTGGCAGAGGATTAGAACAGCCTTACCATCCACAAAGGGCACCACGCATAATTGGCGCCGGTGATGCACCGAACACACACACCAATCGTTTCGGCATCACGCCTCCACCGGTCCAAAACAACTATTTTGAGATCAAGCCTGGCTTCGTCTCTATGGTGCAAAACAGCAAATTCCACGGCCTGGCTATGGAAGACCCATTGGAGCACTTGGACAACTTCGACCAAGTGTGCGGAATGATCAAAATCAACGGCGTAAGCGAGGATGCCTTCAAACTGCGACTTTTTCCCTTCTCTCTTGGGGATAAGGCAAGGCATTGGGAGAAAACATTACCACAAGGCACCATCACGTCCTGGATAGAGTGCAAGAAGGCCTTTCTCTCAAAATTTTTCTCAAGTGCTCGAACCGCTCGGCTTAGAAGCGAGATAAGTGGCTTCACTCAAAAACACAATGAAAGCTTTAGTGAAGCAATGGAGCGTTTCAAGGACTACACCATCCAGTGTCCTCACCACGGCTTCAGTGAAGAAACTCTATTGATCACTATATACCGTGGAGCCTTGCCCAAAATTCGAATGCTACTTGACACGGCAAGCCGAGGGAACTTTCTTGGCCAAGATGTCCACGATGGTATGGAGCTCATTGACAACCTCGCTTTGAGTGATGGGAATTATTTGGAGGACTATGACAGGGCACCAAGAGGACATGAACTGGAGGCACACAAAAAGGAGTTGAAGTCCCTCCATGAAAAACTTGACAAGATGATGCTTGTCAACACAAAACAAGTCCACTTCGTCGGTGAAGCCGCAGACATGTCTCAAGGAAGAATTGGAGACGAGTTTGAGGAAGCAAATTGGGTTGGAGGCCAAGACTATCCAAAGCCACAGGGATACGCCTCAAGGTACCAAGGAAACAACAACAACTTGTCTTATAGAAGCACAAATGTGGAAAATCCAAAAGATCAAGTGTACCCTCCACAACAACCAAATCAAGGCAAACCGTTTATACCATACAACAAAGGTGGTTTCCAACAAAACGGTGGGTATCAAGGGCAAAGACAGGCACCTTACCAAGGCCAACAACAGCAGGGGAACAAACCATACACTCCTGGTTTCATGCCTCAGCAACAACAAAATCAAGGGCCAACTCTAGATTCGCTACAAGCAATGCTCCAACAAATTATACAAGGCCAAACGACCAGTGATCAAAAATATGTTGATATCAACAAACGCATGGACTCCTCCTTTCAGGACGTCTCTACCCAGCTCACCAACATCAACAACAAAATTCGTCAGCTGGAGAAAGGAAAAGCTAGTACAAGCGGCCAAGGTACTTTACCCGGCCAATGTGAGGCTAATCCGAAGGAGTATGCACATGTTATCAACCTAAGGAGTGGAAAAATGGTAGCACCGCCATCTACAGTTAAAGACAATGAGGACATTGTCATTCAAGAAGAGGGGAGTGATCTTTCAAATGATCAAGAGATCACATTTGATAATGTCTACATTGAAAGAGCAAGAAAAGGCAAGGAAGCGATTTTCGCAAAAGAAGTGGGGGAAACAAGCAAAGAAAAAAATATTTTCGTGCCTCCACCTTACAAACCGAAGCTCCCCTTCCCTGGACGCTTCAAGAAGCAGCTGATTGAGAAGCACAGAGCCCTATTCGAAAAACATTTGAGAAACGTGGAGCTGAAATTGCCACTACTCGATTGTTTAGCCATGGTCCCAAAGTACGCAAAGTTTCTAAAGGATACGCTCGCCAAAACAGCTAAGGGTTGCCAAGAAGTCATGGTGTTGAGCCAAGAATGCAGTGCAATCATCCACAGAGAAATTGCGCCAAAGAAACTAGGAGATCCAGGCTCATTCACCATACCTTGTGCGCTGGGGCCGTTAAAATTCAACAATTGCTTGTGTGACTTAGGCGCGAGCATAAACCTTATGCCGCACTCCATTGCAAAGAAGCTAGGCTTCACCAAGTTTAAGGAGTGCAGAATCTCGCTGATCTTGGCCGACCGAAGTGTAAGGCTCCCGGTAGGAATGCTTGAAGATTTACCGGTGAGAATAAGCAATGTAAGTGTCCCCACGGACTTTGTTGTTCTCGAAATGGATGAAGAACCTAAGGATCCCCTGATCCTTGGAAGACCGTTTTTGGCGACTGCTGGAGCTATAATTGACGTCAAGAATGGCAAAATTTCATTGCACTTGGGCAAGGACGTCAAGCTCAACTTTGATATTAATGAGGTTTTGAAGAAACCGACGATCGATGGACAAGTCTTCTACATAGAAGCTATGGATCTTTTAGCTGATGAATTGCTAGAGGAATTGGGTCAAGAAGATCATCTACTAGTGGCACTGACAAAGGAGTGTGGAGAGTATGGTTACCTAAGTGATCAGACCCAAGAATACATTCGCATCCTTGACTCTCGCAAAACTGTCAAGGAGATCGACCAAGAGATCGAGCCACTCACTCGATCTGACGACAAGATCGACAGGCTGATCGACCAATCTACACGATCCATGCAAGATATCTACCAACCGACACGATCTCCAACCCGATCGAAGGAAGATCAACTGAGCCAATCGAGGGAAACAAGACGATCCGCAGCAGATCGACTAGCCGATCGACCCATCAACTCGATCACAGCGGGGAATAAGCTCGAAGAAGCAAGTATGGAAGCTCATGACTCGTGGTCTAATGAAGCGGATGAGGACAGCGATCTAAAGCAAGATCAAGAGGAGGACTGGAGCGAGCTGCTAGCCCCAAAGGTGGACCTCAAGCAGCTACCAATTGGTCTAAGGTACGCTTTCTTAGGATCAAATGAGACTTACCCGGTCATAGTTAATGACAACCTGAATGATGATGAGTTAGACTCTCTCCTTAGGGAATTAAGGAAGTATAGGAAAGCCATTGGTTACTCTCTAAGTGACATCAAAGGCCTTTCACCATTACTTTGCACTCATAGGATTCATTTAGATGATGAGAACACTTCTTCAATTGAACATCAAAGGCGCTTGAACCCGAATTTGAAAGAAGTAGTTAAAAAGGAAATCCTTAAACTCTTAGAGGCCAACGTGATATACCCCATAAGTGATAGCACTTGGATCTCACCGGTCCATGTCGTGCCTAAAAAGGGGGGTATCACGGTTATAAAAAACGAAAAAGACGAGTTAATTCCTACTAGAGTTATAACCGGCCATAGGATGTGCATTGACTATAGGAAACTCAACAAAGCCACTAGGAAAGATCACTTCCCACTGCCATTCATTGATCAAATGCTAGAAAGATTAGCCAACCACCCTTATTACTGTTTTTTAGACGGTTATAGTGGCTTCTTTCAAATCCCGATTCATCCCAATGACCAAGAAAAGACAACATTCACTTGTCCTTATGGAACATATGCATATAGGAGGATGCCTTTTGGTTTATGTAATGCTCCTGCTACATTTCAAAGATGCATGATGTCTATATTTTCAGACTTGATTGAGGAGATGGTTGAGGTATTCATGGATGACTTCTCCGTGTATGGCTCTTCCTTTGGTGTTTGTTTGTCTAACTTGTGCAGGGTACTCAAGAGATGTGAGGAGACCAATCTCGTGCTCAACTGGGAGAAATGCCACTTCATGGTGACAGAAGGGATTGTCCTTGGTCACAAGATCTCGGGACAAGGCATTGAAGTGGATAGAGCAAAGGTGGAAGTGATGATTACTTTGGCGCCTCCGGCTAACGTGAAGGGCATCAGAAGTTTCTTGGGGCACGCTGGCTTCTACAGAAGGTTTATCAAAGATTTTTCTAAGCTGGCACGTCCCCTCACAAGGCTATTATGCAAAGAAGCTGAGTTCCACTTTGATGAAGAATGCCACCAAGCGTTCAAGACCATCAAAGGCGCGCTAGTAACCGCACCAATAGTACAAGCACCGGATTGGGACTTTCCCTTTGAGATCATGTGCGACGCTAGTGACTATGCTGTAGGAGCTGTCTTGGGGCAGAGGAAAGATAAGAAGTTGCATGTCATCTATTATGCCAGCCGCACCTTGGACGATACACAAGTGAAATATGCGACCACCGAGAAGGAGCTCCTAGCCGTTGTCTTTGCATTTGAAAAGTTCCGGTCATACTTGGTGGGTTCGAAGGTGATTGTATACACTGACCATGCTGCCTTGAGGCACATATATTCCAAGAAGGACACAAAACCGAGACTCTTAAGATGGATCCTTCTCTTGCAAGAATTCGATATGGAGATCAAGGATAAGAAGGGCATAGAGAATGGTGTGGCGGATCATCTTTCTAGGATGAGAGTGGAAGAAGTCCTACCTTTAGACGATTCACTTCCTGAAGAGCAGCTCATGATGATCAATACCGTGGTATGTGCAAGGCTGGAAGACAAACTTGAAGAAGTTTTGAGCCTAAAAGATGAAGATCTCCCATGGTACGCGGATATTGTCAATTTCTTGGCTTGTGGGGAAGAGCCTACTCATTTGGACCGATACCACAAGAAGAAATTCATGAGAGACGTCTCACACTACTTCTGGGATGAACCGTATCTATACAAAAGGTGTGTGGACAGTATGTATCGAAGATGTGTAACAAGAGAAGAAGCGAGAGACATACTTCTACATTGCCACGGTATGACCTATGGGGGTCATTTTGCGAGTTTCAAGACTGCTACAAAGGTTCTCCAAGCTGGGTTCTGGTGGCCTACACTCTTCAAAGATGCGCATGAATTCATCAAGTCATGTGAAGCATGCCAAAGAACCGGAAACATCACCAAAAGAAACGAGATGCCACAATCACCAATCTTTGAAGTAGAGATCTTCGACGTATGGGGGATCGATTTTATGGGCCCGTTTCCATCATCATATGGCAACAAGTACATTCTTGTGGCAGTAGACTATGTGTCTAAGTGGGTGGAAGCCATGGCCTCACCAACAAACGATTCAAAGGTGGTAGTTAAACTTTTCAAAACGATCATATTTCCAAGATTTGGAGTTCCTAAAGTGGTGATTAGCGATGGAGGCAGCCACTTCATCAACAAAGTTTTTGAAAGTCTCTTGAGAAAACATGGTGTTAAGCACAAGGTGGCCACGCCCTATCACCCTCAAACAAGCGGCCAAGTGGAGGTTTCGAATAGACAAATCAAGACTATACTAGAGAGGACCGTGGGAGTCACTAGAAAAGATTGGTCTAGCAAGTTAGATGACTCTCTTTGGGCGTATAGAACGGCATACAAGACTCCAATTGGGACCACGCCTTTCAACCTCCTATATGGCAAGTCTTGTCACCTTCCTGTGGAACTAGAGCACAAAGCTCTTTGGGCCGTGAAGCAACTCAACTATAACTTCAAAACGGCTCAAGAGAAACGGTTGGTACAACTTCAAGAGCTCGATGAGATAAGGATGAATGCTTATGAAAGTGCCAAAATTTACAAGGAGAGAACAAAAGCCTTTCATGACAAGAAGTTGGTGCACAAGGAGCTCAAAGAGGGAAGCATGGTTCTACTCTATAACTCAAGATTGAAGCTGTTCCCTGGAAAGCTCAAGTCTAGGTGGTCCGGGCCGTATGAGATTAGAGAAGTATTACCATATGGAGCTGTTACTTTGGTTGGGAAGAGTGGAGAAAATTTCACAGTGAATGGGCATAGAGTCAAGCCCTACATGGCGAGTGACTGCAGCAAGGAGAGCACCACGTTGCCTCTCCAAGACCCCCCACTAGCCTAACCAAGTAAAGTCAAGCTAAGAGACTTTAAACAAAGCGCACTTGGGAGGCAATCCCATGTCTATCTTTGTGTATAAATTTTTTCTTTCATTTCTAGATTATGTTTTTAAGTGTGTGTGAGCAGGAACAGGGGAGTACTCCATGACACGCCAAGAAAGAGCAGGAGGACCGGAGCAACCTCAAGCTCCGGCCATCTCTAGCTTCAAGGTACCAAAAACGCCAAACTTTGTATATAACATGCATTTTTATTTTTTATTTTTGTGTGTCTTCTCTTGAATTTGTTTAACACCGAGACGGTGTCATTCAAGTTTGGGGGAGGAGAGTTTGTGCTTTGACATATTTTATTTGATCTTATTTTGTTTTTACATTTTTTGAGTCTTCATGCATACATAAAAAAATTGCATAGAAAAAAAAAAAAAAACAGAAATTCATAAAAATTTCGAACAAAAAAATTCATATAGCTTGCATTTGCATTATCAAATATTGTAGGATTGAGTCTAAATTTTTATCATATAGGTTGCATCACTCATATGCATAGGGGGCAATGATGAAAAATGTTCCTTTTAAAGTGTTTTAAGCTCATGTATTTGTTCAAGGCCCTAGTTAGTAGTTCTTTGATGCTTTGTGCAACTTTGAAATTAAGTTCTAACCATACTTGGATCATTTGATTTGATTTTCTTGGCTTAAAGTTGAAACAAGCATGAATTGAATCCTTACTTAAAAATCGGAACCTTGACATGAACATCTAATTATCATACTTGTGCATTTGGAAAAGAATACATGGATTACAAAAAAATATTTAGGCTTTCTTATTCACTTCACCACTCTTTGTAAGCCTAAATAGAATACCACACCTTCACCCTTGCCTTATTTCAAGCCAAAATTCCTGTGTGATTACAAATTGTGAGGCCTTATTTTCTGTTTGAACTTGGCATAAAGTGTTAGGTTTTGGGCGACATGTTTAGGCTCTCATAATGTTGCTAGCTTTGCATTTTGAAGCTAGTTTTAGGCTTGTTTGGGAATTGGGAGATCACGGGTTTGAGAATGAGAAGGTGTTAAGGAAAAAGATGAAAAAGGGATACATATTTCTAGTGGTTGATCTTGATTTGTGATAAGAAAAAGCTCAAAAGAAAGAAAAAGAGCCCTAGAGGCCAAATGCATAAAATAAATATTTTTAGAAGAAAGCTATCAAAAGAAAGAAAAGAGCTAATATTTATGACCATACCACTAGCCTTAAGCAAAGTTTAAGAAGTTTCCCTAAGAAAAGAAAGTGTTTGATGGAGTTCTTGTGGGTTTAAGCTTGGCGTGAATAGCCTTGTTGATTTGGGTAGTTTCTAGAAGGTAAGTGAGCTTGGAAAATATAAAAATGAATGAGAGAGGGATTATGATCATTGTTAATATACTTGGGTAGATGTGAGTCTAGTCATGTATGCATGCATTGCCTTTTACCTTTAGCATTATGTATAAGTTCAAACATTTTTTGAGAGAAACCATTGCTTGGAGTACCCATTTGAATGAGATCATTTTTATCTCATAACCTTAACCCTTACCAAATGTATTCGGTTTTAAAAAGCACAAGTGTGATTCACGGTTTGGAGCTCTTAATGAATATTAAAGGTTTTGATTCTTGGATTGCTTGGATTAAACAAGTCATGATTTGAATTTCGATTTGTGATGATTATGGCTAAGTTCTTTTGAGTAAATGCTTGTGTACTGCATCCTAGAACTGAAAACAAGGACCTTTGAGTTGATACATTTGAAAAACACTTTTGGATTTGAGCCCCCGTTTTTAATCATCTCTTCCTAGCTTGAATTTGGTTTGCTTGAGGACAAGCAAAAGGCAAGTTTGGGGGAGTTGATATACTCATTTATTTCGCATATTTATCATGCATTTAGAATAAGTTTTCATCCATATTTCATTTATAGCTAAGTATAATCATAGTATTTGATCATTTATAGGATTTAGAACATTTGCATTTGCATTTGCATTTTCTTTTGTATATATGCATCATTTCAGGTTATTCTATGGATTTGGCGACAATGTGGAAGCTGGAAACATAAGATGATGAGCTAGGAACAAGTAGAGAGCAAATTGATGTCATCTGACTTGCTGTACCAAGATGTTGCAACCGATTCAAATCCATGCCACCTAAAGCGACTTAAAGATCAGACTCTACAAAGACTTTCCATTCCGATTCAGCCTCCGCAATCTTCATAAAACTCATAGTAAATTGAGCTACCTTTCGTTCAGAGGTTATTTCAAGTCATTATGGTCAGTGGTTCAGAAGATACGGCTATTTAAGTAACAACATGTCCGTCTGGAAGTTTGGCGACCAATTTCGTTAACTGAACGATCAGCTCGGATGAAGGGGTTTTCATTGCGATTTAGCCTCGACAGTCTTCATGAGAGTTTTAGGAAATTGAGTTAGCTTTAATTTGGTGGTGATTTCAAGTCAAACGGTGCAGTAGTGCAAAAGATACAGATCGATCAATCCATGTACCCGAACCTAAAGATACCACTTGCAAGTGCTCCAAAAAAGTGTTTATGCTTTAGTAAAAGTGGGATTAGAGAGGTCCCTTGTCCCTTGTCCCTTGCCCCTTGTCCCTTGCCCCTTGTCCCTTGCCCCTTGACCTCTCTTTTAAGGCCAAGAGCCATGTTTAAAACTCTATATAAGGAGTGTGTGTGTGCTTGTAATAATCATTCAGTTTTTCATTCAGTTTTTCATCAAGTAAACAATCAAGTCTTTATATTCTCTTTTTCAAAGTCTTCTTAAGTGTTTTTGTAAGCTTTCCCTTGTTCTTGAATTTTATAGTTCTTCTTATTTAGTTCTTTAAAAATTCGTATTTTATATATAGATATTTCATATTTAAGATATTCCAAAGTCAAATCTTTCTTCTTAATTCTTGTTTAAATCTTTTGATAATTCTTGTATTTTATTATCTTCCACAAGTATTTATTTAATTTTCAATCTTTCTTATAAACCTCATTGGTCATGTTCCTTAACTCTAAACTTAAGTTTAAAGGAGATAAGAACATGATTTGTGAGTAAACCGCCTAAGATTTAAGGTTGGGATGATTAAGGAAGTTGGAGACTAAAAACTTGGTTTGTTTTCATCATGTACTTCATTTTAATTCTCTTCTTGGATTTGGGGGTTTTAAGGTCTAGAGACTCTCTAACAAGATCTCTTTAATCTAGGGATTTCCTTATCCTAACAAGACTTAGGAAATCCCTTAAAACCAAATCCAAGAGACTAGCTCATCCTTTCCCACACATCATGGATGCTTAGGGAGCTAGTTAAACCATTTTTTTTAAGATCCATTCTTAATGTTCTTCACCTTTTCTTTCCACCAAACATCATGGGTTAGGAGGAAAGGGTGAAGAAAGGATTTATGCCACACATCATGGATAAATCTAATTTGGTTTCTTAAGGTTTAGAGAAATAACTAAAAGAGTAAGAATTTATGTTTTTAAACCCCAAGTTCGAATCTTCAACTTCCCTAAGCATGATTCCCAACCTAGAATCTGTTTTTAATAATTTACAACCCAAAAACCATTTTCCTCTAGTTTTATGTTTGTTTATCTTGATTAAATTTCCATTAAATAGTTTAATTATGCAATATAGTTTTATAATTTTGTAAAATTGTGTTTTTACTAATTTTATTATTTTAGAAATTGCTTAGAGTCTTATTTTATTACCTGTTGTTGATTTGGTAATTGTTTGAATTTTAGAAATAGTTTTTCTTATTATCTTGCTACTCACCATCAAATCTGTATAATAATTCCGGTTTTAGATTTGTATTTTATTAAATTAGTAGATCTATTGTTTTATTATTCTAGAGTCATCTAGTACTTATATAACCCTTCTGTAGGGATTGTAAAATAATTTTCGTGTCTATTTACAAACCGCAAGTAATTAATTTAGAATTCTTCACCCATTTAACTCGAATTTTGCTTAGCTTCATATAACTTTTGTAATCTTAGTAGCTTTCACCCCAAGGTTGGTTTGACACCTAAAGTACTACAACTGCAAAAAGACCTTTAGGTTTTGATTATCAAACCGGTTAAAATCCTGTTTATCAATAGCAACTATCAAAGAAATGACAAAGGAAGTGGGCCATTCACCTTTGTCGTCAACGGCTCGCAATTCAATCAGCAACAAGTCGAACGGTCAAACAAGTATATACGGCCTAACCAACACAACACATCCTGTGGGTCGAGACCATATTGCACTTTTCATAAACGCTACGGGCACTCCGACGAAGAATGTCGCCATCTGCATAATGACTTGATCGCACGTTACAAAAGGGAGCTAAGAGAATCAGGCAACAAACAAGCGGCGCAACTGAACGAAAGGCGAGATGCCTCACCACCAAGAAACGAAGGAGAACGATTCCGACTCGCATAAGAAGAAGCCAGGCGACAGCCCGCCGTTGTAGCACCGAATCCACCTGTTGGACCTGTCAACGCCGACATGGCACCTCCAAAACGCGAACCCGACGACCAAGGACAAGACAACGTCCCGGCTCCGACAAGGCGAAGAATAAACATGATAATGGGAGGACTTCCCACTTGTAACGACTCGGTCCGATCAATCAAAAGCTACGAATGAAGAACCATCGCAGCTAAACCGTGGAAGCGCAATGCCAAAGACGAACTTAAAATCGGCAATGACATATCTTTCATAGAAGACGACCTCGAGGGAGTGGATACGCCTCACAACGACCCTCTCATCATCGAGCTCCGAATCGGAGATTGCGAAGTCACCCGCGTTTTAGTCGACACCGGGAGCACAGTGGATCTCATCTTTAAGGAAACTCTCCAAAGAATGGAGCTCGAAGATTTCGAATTTAAGGTAAGCACGAAGCCGCTCACAGGATTTGCAGGGGACACCACAATGACAATCGGAACCATTAAACTCCCGGTCTATGTCGGACGAACGACTAAGGTTGTCAAGTTCGTGGTCATCGATAAGCCGGCCATCTACAACGCAATCCTCGGCACCCCCTGGCTAAATGCGATGAAAGCAGTCCCGTCAATTTATCACCAATGCATAAAATTCCCAACCTCGAGCGGCATCTTCACGGTTAGAGGAAACCAACGAATGGCAAGAACCTGCTTCATCACCGAGCACAAACTACGAAAGGCGGGGCAAACATGTCTGATAGCAACCCAAGGACCAAGTGAACTCCCACCCCCGGACGATCAACAGCGAGAAGAAGTTGTCAGAACCAATATCGACATACAAAATATAGAAAGATGCGTCGGCATCGGAGCAGAACTAAGCGAAGACCTCAGAGACGAGCTCATCGATTTCCTTCGAGAAAACGTTTCCACGTTCGCATGGAAAACCGGCGACTTGAAAGGGATTCCTCCCGCCCTCGCTCAACATGAACTTCAAGTCGATCCAACCATTAAACCAATCAAGCAGAAGCGACGCAAGCTCGGCCCAGAGCGCGCTAAGGCGGTAAATGACGAGGTCGAACGGTTATCGAAGGCCGGCTCGATTACGGAAGTCTGATACCCCGACTGGTTGGCCAACCCGGTGGTCGTCAAAAAGAATAATGGCAAATGGCAAGTGTGCGTTGACTTCACAGATCTAAACAAGGCATGCCCCAAAGATAGCTTCCCGCTACCGCATATCGATCGTTTGGTAGAGGCAACTGCCGGAAACGAGCTCTTATCCTTCATGGATGCTTTTTCGGGCTACAATCAAATAATGATGCATCCCGACGACCGCGAGAAAACTTCTTTCATCACTGATCGAGGAACGTACTGCTATAAAGTCATGCCCTTCGGCCTGAAAAACGCGGGAGCAACGTATCAACGCTTGGTAAACAAGATGTTCGCCGACCAGCTCGGGAAAAAAATGGAAGTTTATATCGACGACATGCTCCTAAAATCGCTCAACGCCGAGGACCACATCGAGCACTTGCGAACCTGCTTCAAGAGTTTGAACGAATACGGCATGAAGCTAAATCCGGACAAGTGCACTTTCACCGTCAAATCAGGAGAATTCCTTGGGTATCTCGTGACTAAAAGAGGAATCGAGGCTAATCCGAAGAAGATAGACGCGATCCTCGACATGCCATCCCCGAAAAATACCCGCGAAGTACAAGGACTTACAGGACGGATTGTCGCGCTAAACAGATTCATCTCCCGATCGACGGACAAATGCCTCCCTTTTTATCAACTGCTGCGCGGCAACAAGCGGTTCGAATGGGACGAGAAGTGTGAAGATGCATTCAACCAGCTCAAGGAATATTTGTCGACACCGCCGATATTAGCAAAACATGACCTCGGCGAAACTTTGTACCTATATGTGGCTGTCTCGCATTCTGCCGTCAGCGGTGTCCTAGTCAAGGAAGATCGCGGCGAACAAAAACCAACATTCTACGTGAGCAAGTCGCTCGACGGCCCGGAAAGCAGGTACCCAACAATGGAAAAGCTTGCACTAGCCGTAGTGACTTCGGCACGAAAACTACGACCATACTTTCAATCACATTCGATCACCGTTCTCACAAATCAGCCTCTACGGACAGTTCTCCACAGTCCAACTCAATCCGGACGAATGACGAAATGGGCGGTCGAACTAAGCGAATACGACATCGATTACAAAAACAGGACTTGTGCAAAATCCCAGGTGCTAGCAGACTTCCTCGTCGAATTACCCCTAGATTCGGCTAAAAATAGAGTCTCTCTCGAAGAAAAATGGTTTTTGTACGTCGACGGCTCCTCGTCTCGCAATGGTTCAGGAGTTGGAATTCGACTTATATCACCAACCGGCGAAATCCTTGAACAATCCTTCCGACTCGAATTTACCGCGTCAAACAACGAGGCAGAATACGAAGCACTCATCGCCGGCCTAAGATTAGCAAAAGCGATCAAGGCAAAACAAATACAAGCGTTCTGTGACTCGCAACTCGTCGCCAACCAATTCAACGGAGAGTACGAGGCCAAAAACGACCGCATGGAAGCCTACCTTAAGGTCGTCAAAAATCTAGCTGAAGGCTTCGACAATTTTGTCCTCACAAAAATCCCGCGAAGCGACAACTCGCCGGCTGACGCCTTGGCCGCCCTCGCATCAACATCTGATCCGACTCTCCGCAGAATGATACCTGTGGAAAGTATCGCCAAGCCCAGCATCGAACTATCAAAAGGTGTATGTGTCATAACCGAACTCGAAGAAGGCCTCGATGACGCCGACGAGACAAACTTTGAACCGATGGACAGAGCTGGCGAACCCGTCGAAATAGACTGGAGGATCGAAATCAAAATGTACCTGGCAGATGGAGAAGTTCCACCAGACAAATGGGCTGCCCGACGTCTCAAAGCACGAAGCGCCCACTACACGCTCGTCGAGGACGCCCTCTTCCGATGGAACGCCTCTCGGGTCCTGCTAAATTGCATACACGGACAAGAAGTGCAAGAAGTCACGAAGGAAACGCACGAAGGAGAAGGCGGAAACCATTCCGGCGGACGAGCCTTAGCCCTAAAGATAAAAAAGCACGGCGTGTTCTAGCCAACGATGATTACGGACTGCGAGAAATTCGTCGCACGATGCGAGAAGTGTCAACGCCACTCTCCAACAATCCGAGTACCTTCGGAACTACTGACGGCTTCCACGGCTCCTTATCCTTTCATGAGATGAGCTATGGATATTGTCGGTCCACTCTCGCGATCCCGCCAAAAATGTTTCGTCTTAGTGATGACGGATTACTTCACAAAATGTGTAGAAGCGGAGTCATACGCCAAGATCCACGCCCTCGACGTTCAGAAGTTCGTCTGGAAATTCATCATCTGTAGACACGGACTCCCTTACGAGATCGTCACCGATAACGGCTCCTAATTTATATCAACCATCTTCGAAGACTTTTGCGCACGATGGAAGATCAGACTAAGCAAGTCAATTCCCCGCTACCCACAAGGTAACAGACAAGCCGAAGCAACGAACAAAACAATCCTCGACGGCCTAAAAAAACGTCTCGGTGCGAAAAAGGGCGCTTGGGCAGATGAACTCGACGGCGTGCTCTGGTCTCATCGTACTTCGCCACGCCGATCGACAAACAGAACTCCCTTCCCATTGTCGCACAGAGTAGAAGCTATGTCACCTTCAGAAGTTGGCATCTCCGGACTTCGACACACAATGATCGCACAAGACCCGAGGATGAACGAGGAAATGATGAAGGATCAACTCGACTTGCTAGAAGGCGAACGGGATCAGGCACTGCTAAGAATTCAAAACTATCAACAGCTCGCAGCCCATTACTACAACAAGAAAGTTCGAGGACGGCACTTTGAAGAAGGCGATCTTATCCTCCGTAAGGTCTTCGAGAACACGCGCGAACCAAACGCCGGGAAGCTCGGCGCAAGTTGGGAAGGACCTTACATCATTTCGAAGATCGTCAAACCAGGAGTATTCGAACTAACAACCATGGCAGGAGAGGCGATTCCACGGTCATGGAACATCATGCACGTTAAGCGCTATTATTATTAATGAAGAAATTTTTCGGAGGGTACGATCGGCTTGATCCCTGCTTAAGGGTACGTAGGCAACCTTTCGGAGGTCCAGCTATACTTAATAAAAAATTTAATATTTACCGTCAACTCTTCCCCTTCGATACGCAGTCCGGCTGCCCAAACACGTTGACGCCCTGGCCAGGCGATCAATTTCAAACGCGTTCCGCACGAATGCAGTGGTGAAATAATCCACCCCTTCGATGCTTAAGCCTAAAAAACTTAGCTCGTCTGTTTTAAAAGCCGAGCCCAGTCTCGCACAAATTAAACGGGTTAAGCCGAGCCAAGTCTCGCGCCCAGGATCGACAAAGCCGGACTCTGATCCGCACGAAGAGGTCGAAACGAACAAATAAGCCGAGCACCTCGCAAGTTACGATTTCGATCTCGGAATAAAAAAAAACATTATTTATACGCCGAGCCAAGCCTCGCAGAAATCGGTGACATAAAACCAAGGCAAGTCTCGCACCCAGGATCAGTAAAACCGAACTCTGGTCCGCACGAAGAAATCAAAACGAACAAACAAGCCGAGCACCTCGCACATTAAAATATTCGAGCAAAACTCAGCTTTCCGAAAAACAATACAATAAAATCGAGAACAGCAAGAAAAAAGAAAGATACGCTGAATTATCCAAAAGAAACGGCAAAACGATTCGGTACGTATCCAAAAAAAGGAGCCCGAAATATAAAAGTCCACATACGGACCAATCGAACATAAGCAATAAATAAAGGTCGAATGCTAAAAGCGACTAAGGCTCCAAAGCATCGTCCTCCCGGATAGTGGCAACAACCGCAAGAGTGAGTTGAGTCGCGTTCGACCCATATTCGTTGATAACAGGAGCCGCCTCCTCTGGACGCGTCAAGCGCTCCACCCAAGCATCGACAGGAGTAACGGCGAAATCACTTTCCACGAAATCCTCGACATGCATGGCCCGGGCTTCTCTATCTCTTTCAGCTAACTGCTCCTCCAAATTGGAAATCTTTTCCTCGGGAAATTGGACACCTTCCTTCGCGGAACCCCGAAAAGCCTCAAGAACCGCTTGCGCCTGACCATAAAGACTAAGAGCTTCTTCCATAGCCTCATCTTGGTACCTCGAGGCAACTGCCTCAAGAACACGACGCCTCTCGTTTTCCACCTCACGCGCCCCTGCTATCAATGCCGCCTCGTACTTTCCCTTGTACTGTTCGCGTTGCTTCCTATAACTCGCCACCGCCGCATCAACATCTTTCGCCTTTTTCTTATATGATTCGAGCTCTTTGAGAACCTTCTCCTTAGCCGCACACTCCACATCCAAAGCCTTTTGGCGCATCTTATCGATATTCTTCCGCAACACGTGATCAAGTTTGTTGGTCGAAGCCGCCAGCTAAAACAAAAACAAAAGGGGATTAACAAAGAGAGAACGAATAAAACCGAAGTGGATATTATAGGAATCTCACCATGAAATGATACGAGGCGATGCTTTTCAAGATATTCACTCCGCAAGAATCATCATCAACCGGGAAAAGCTCCGAATCAGTATGTTTGATCTTTCGGTACAACTCAAAGCTAGCCTCCTTGTCATGAATGAGCTACTCGCTCCCGGTGTGCTCGAACGAAAACGTGTAATTCGGAGCATCCATGTCAACTTCTTCCGACACCTCCTCTTGTCGAACCTTCTTCACGGAACCAACTACATTTTTTAACCCAAGCACGACACTCCGAGTCTCCTCTGTAGGAGGCCCCAACAGAGCTTCGAAAGAACCTGCAGCTCCAACATGAGCCTTTCCCGAAGTCTTACCTGAGGACGTCTCACCAAATGTCGCCTTACGAGACGGTACCATGGCCTTTCCCACAAGAGTCGGGGATCTGTCCTTTCTACTCAACTTCTCTCCGACCTGGCGGCCGCCTTGTCCAGTACCGGAGGATCCGCCCTCGGAAAGCTTCGGAGTCACACGAGGAGACGCCCGAGACTCTGAAGCAAAGAGAAACTTAGGAACTTTCTTCATCCGTTTATCCATCTCTTTCGGTCGATCGAAATTCACTGCAAAACGAGGATTGGTTAAACTAAGCCTTAAAAAAAAACAAAAAAAAAAACAAAAAAAGGAGTTACCTATATACCCGGGAACACCATCTCTCTTCTCCCGAACCGATACAATAGTCGACCACTTTTGGGCACCAAACTGCTTGATTTTCCCGAGATCGTCTTGATATCTCTCAAGATATGATTTGCCGGTCGGATTTTGGACTGCAAAAAATAAAATAAAAAGGAGGAGAAGTCAGACGTTTCATTCACCATGACAAATCTCGAGCGAATCGCTAAGTCTACCAAGGCTCGTGCTCCAACGACGTCTAAACTCTTTACTAGCATCGGGAACCGATGCCTCGGTCACCCGAACATAGAAGTAACGCCTCCACCAGTCGTACTCTTTTTTCCGAGAAGGATAAACAATCATGCGTTCCGGTTTCATATTCAAAAGAACGGTCCCCGTAATCCCTTGGGTATTCCATCGGACGTCCGACATCGCTTCGAAAAGGCGAACACTCATGTTGACTCCCCACTCAGGCGCCAAGAGAGTGGACGCAACAACGTTCCGGATCGAGCCCGGAGAAAGTTGAGAAAATACTATTCCCCTAGCTGCACACAAATCCACCAAAAGTGCAGGCAACGGAAACCACAACCCGCAATGAGTAAACCAGTATTCGTATAGACAGATCCAATCCGGAGCATGGATCCAAGGCCGCTCGCCCCCCTTGGGAGACCGAAGCTCCAAACCAAGAACCCCGTGAAAAGACTCGAAATTTTTTAATGACTCTGAGTCCGACAGGGTGTCCGGAAAATCGTGGAGGATGCGAAACAATAGATCCCGGGTTTCTGTCATCGATTCCGAATCAGAATCGTACTCCTCAAGAGATTCTACGACAAAAAGATCAATGTCGGGAACCGGCGCATTGTCGTTGGCAATCTCCGATTCTACGACATAAAGATCAATATCGGGAACCGACGCATTGTCGTTCGCAATCTCCGTTTCGTCCGGAAAAGCTAACCCTATCTCATTCTCTTCCATTGCTCTATCAAGCCAAGACGCATCGTCGTCCGACATCAGATACCAAGCAACCAACAAAAGACTCGATTTCGAAAAAATCGCACTACCTGAAAAGAACGAAAACTCGGATTATCAAAAAATTTACGAGTAAACGAAGCTTGGTCAAATAAAATAGAAGGAGGCAATCCCGAAATCGTAATCTCGAGATTTCGACAACAAGCACCTACCGAGATATCTCGACATCCTCACACAAAGACTCCAACCAACAAATTCAAAAGTACTAGTAGGCCTGGCCCATTTTGGCCCTTGTATTTCTTCTACTGGGCCTATTTCAGAGTGAATATTTGTTTTGGGCTTGATCAATTCTTTGATAAATGGCCCAATAACAAGTGAAGCCCACACCAACTTCATCCTCTTCTTCGTGGCTTTATCGTGAACATTAATCAGATTTCGGAGATTCAGCGACGGCAAGCTCCTCACAACGACGGCAACGGCGACGGCAAGCTCCTCACGGCCCGGCGAGAACCAGGAAGCTCCTCACGGCGACGTGAAGCTCCACCTCGCATCCGCGACACCTCCACCCGGCGAGAGCTCGACCCGGCGATGTCTCCAAGAACACGGCGTCCCTCTCCTCTCTCTTTTCACGATACGGCGACGGCAAATTGAGACGGCGAATCCGGCGATTCAAATCGGCAAGACTCGACCACCCGGCAATCTCGCGGCGAGTTTCCTCCACCTCGGTCAAAACCACACGGTGACATATTAACCCGGCGATAACGTCTCGGCCCGATACGTCTCGATCCGGTGACATCACTTCGGTATGGCATCACCAACGTCACCTCCACATTCCCTTCTTCCACGACGTCACCAACGTCACCTCCCCATTCTCTTCTTCTACGGCGTCACCAACGTCACTTCCACACTTTCTTCTTCCACGGCATCACCAACAACTCCTCCACGCGAACCGGGGAGCGCAAGACCACGTCGTCACCAATTCCTCCACCCGACACGACGGTGAAACACGGCGAGACTCCACCGACTCGGCCAAGACCCCATCACACGGCGAACAAGAGCCAACAAAAAATAATAATAACGAAAACAAAAATAATAAAGAAAAAGGTGGAACCATACCTACTGTGCTAACGGACACAAAGAGGTCGTGTAATGGACACACCAAGGAGATCGTGAAAGAATAATGGGGATAGGGGAGATGATTTATATAAAAAAAAAGGATTCACCTACTTAGCCATTACGGGAACGGAGAAGAAGAGATGATTTATATAAAAAAATGGCTCACCTACTTAGCCATTACGGGAATGGAGAAGAAGAGATGATTTATAAAAAAAAGAGGCTCACCTACTTAGCCATTACGGGAGTGGAGAAGAAGAGATGAATAAAAAAATATATATATATAGTAAGAGGAACGCTCATGTTAAAGCTAAGATATCTCGAGATTCCGTGAAAAGGCGCGGGATTCGTCAAACGGAGTCAAAACTCCGATTTATGCCGCACCAACAATGTTGAAGAATCCGTCAAAATTCATACGTAAATATCTACATTTTAAACGGACTGGGGGGACTTACTGTTGGTACTGGGCTTGAAGCCCATAACTTTGCCCCGGCTCAAATCGTTATTTCCGTCAAAAATCCGAAAAGAGACCCGTGGGGCCATTTCCGTCAAAAACCGCAAACTACATTTTCCTATAAATACCGGGAGAAGATGAGGAAATGAGGATCCAAAAAATTCCAGAGAGAACCCCCAAATTTCTCGATTTACGATTTATACGATTTTTCTCGTTGTATTTTTCGATTAAGTTATTTCGACGATTTCTTTTGTGATCTTCGATTTCAATATTTCGTATAAGAAAGTTCCCGAACCCATCTTTTTCACTTATTTACGATAACCATATTTCGGTATCAACAAAGATTCCGATCCTCAAATTGAGGTCATCCATGATCAAATTGACAAGCGGATGGATGAGCTGCATCGGGAGGTCAAGATCATTTCCACTGGGTGTAAGCTGCTGTCTAAAGCTAATACGGAGGCGAATCTTCAATCTTAGCAAACTCCTGTTCTATACGGTTTAATCCTTCGGACTCATATTCTGACTTTGCTAAAGAAGCGAGTATTCTTGACTAGTCCAATGGCTTTTGACTCCAAGACCCTTGGCCAGTTCAAGGCAGATGAGTTTGCTAAGAAGGGTTCTGGGAGGGGAGATAGAATAGGAGATGTGGAATTAAGCTAGGATAAGTTGAATATGTATATGGATTTACATCCATTCTCTAATGCTTCTCCTTACACTGTTTTGGAGACGATGTCACTTGCAAAGGCCCTTCTCCTCTTCCGTGAGGTTGGTCTAAGGCACTACTTACTGGTCATACCAAAAATCACCAACGTAAGTGATCTTGGTTTCTCCTTTTCCCTGTCTCTTATAGGCACTAAAATATGAGATGATTGGTACATACAGATCAATGATAAAGGAATAGTATAAATAACAACATACTATTGAAATTTTTGGGCTTTAGGAGAGTTTAGGAAACTCGAACCATCACTTGGCTCTCTCTCTGTATCTGATAGCTCTTGGTTACTTGGTTCATCAGTGATTTAAAGAGTTCATGCCGGAACATATACTAGGCGTTCGTCCCTGTCTCGGAGCAGGTGGAAAAGGCTTCGGATTCGACTGCCTTTCCTCTCGTAAAGTATTCAGCTGCCTGCAAAGTCTCAGGTATGGTATCTCCGATCTACTCTGTGGAAGTACTGAATGCAGCCATGTGGTGGCACAAAGCGGATTATTCTTTCACTTTTCACTAAAGAATTGTTGGACTGTTATGTCGAGATTTAAGATTTGCAAATGCTTTGTAGTAGTTATTCGACTTTGTATATAAATTAACAAGAAGGTACCTCGAATAAAGTGCTTTTTTGTGAGGGATACAAAGATTTAGAGGTTCTTATATATGTTTTGTTGCCTGAAAAAGCTTGCTCTTATTACCGGAAGTGGTTTCCAATAAAGGTGTTCAATCCGGATTAACGATCCGAACCGAAATAACCCCCCTAAAAACCAAACCATATTTTTTTTTTTGTGGTAATCAAACCATATATACGGTTTAAATGGATTCATTTTTTCTATATCGAAAAACTAAAAACAGAAACTGAATTGAAAAGAGAAAACTGATCTAAAACCAAAGTTTCTTCGAAAATTATGTTTGTATTACTAAAAACCTAATCTGAACAAACACCGAATTCGGACCAAACCATCTATAATATATTATGTTTTACAATTATAATTGGATTGATCCATGTCAACCAAATTGAAATCTGGATTGATCCATGTCTGGCACTCCTTCCATGAGGGAGAAAACACATTATTGAAACACCAAATTAAACATCTTCTTTTCATCTACACCTTCCCTTGTGTTTGGATCCACCAACTTCAATACTTTTCCTTCATTGTACGTTTCGAACACCTGCCCAAGCACAAGAAACATAGATAAGTTTGCTAAATAAAAGCAAGAGGTGTGTGCGCATTGATTGTCACAATCGAACTGTAGTTTTTCATCATTAGGGTGCTTGTCGTCTATCTCGACGTTCAAAACCTCAAATGAGTAAACGTCACTTTTGGCGGTTAGTTCATAGATCCTAAATGAGAAGAATTCACTCATTTTTTACCCTGGATTTGGATTCATGTTTTCAATAAAAGAATTATGGGTTTTAAAAGGGTTATAGTTCATTACGTATTCCTCTTAAAATGTTTCTTATATAAAACAAATTTTGAATCATTATACCAAGTGGGTGTTCTCAGAAGGTTTCAGTGGAAAATCCATTGCGGATTTGGATCTTTCAACAGGTCCAGACTCATACTGCCAAATATATGGATTTCTCTTACTTAACACTATGCTACAATGAATCTTCTTCAATATAACTCGTGAGCTTTAATTTGTTTCCCAAATAAAGGATATTTCACGTGAATCCTTTATCGGTCCGACTGTCCCCACTATTTCAGATTCTAAATGTATGTTGACTGTGTCAAGAAATTGCGTCAAGAAAGATGTTACATGCCTGATAGTGTTAGCTCATTTGGTTCGTGGGCTATGTTCCATCCATATTCCCATGAGTTCGATTAAGGCAGAGGAAGAAAGAAAGATTTCTTCCGAAAAAAAAAAAAAAAGAAAGAAAGAAAGATGTTACATATGATATACGAGTAGGCGAGGATATATATATATATATATATTTTTTTTTGGTTTTCTACTAATTGCCAATTTATATGTACGTTAGATTTTCTCTTATAGCTACAATATAAGGTCGATTATATATATCTTTTAGGAAACAAAACTTGTAACTACTTTCGGGATATTAAGGGCTTGATTAGTTCTCGTGCTATCACCCGCAAACACAGATTTTGCGGGTGGTAGCGGTTGTTGGCGTTTGACAACAATCACACAAATAATTTTTTATCACTTCAAACTGTTTTTTGTCGCTCAAAATCAAAAGCTATTTCCACCTAGCGTTTGCGGTTACGCGCGATTACAGATAGATAATTTAAAAAAAATTAAAAATTAAAAATGAACACAAAATTTATTTAAAATTAAGATATATATATATATATATATATATAAAACTTTTAAAAAATAAGATTTGAATATTATAATTACAAATAAATAAATAAATTTGACATTTTTAACTAATACTGCCTTTGTTTTTTAAAGGTTGGTGTTTTAGGTTTTTTCTTTGTTTTTAAAAGATTAATGTTTTAACTTTTAATCATTGCATTTAGTTTTACAAGATGAATTGAAAAGGGAAAAGGAGTGTTAACATAAGAGTAAAAAATAAAAAGTAATTCAAAATAAAATAAAAAACAATTGTAAAAGTAAAAAGCTAAAATGTTTTAATATATGTGAAAAAACTAAAATATCAAACTTTCGAAAACAGAGGGAGTATTCATTAACAATCTTTCATAATTTTATATGTATAAGATCTATAAACTCTAATTATTTTGATAATTTTTTTTTTCATCACTAATGTATATATAACAACTAAAATTCTTTTCATCTAACATCTCCATATAAAAAAAAAAAAATTCTCAATTAAAATCATAAATTTCTTCCAAATTAAAAAAAATTTGAGAAATAAAAGTAATAATTTTTATAATTAATTATGTTTAATTAATAATTTTATAGTTTTTTTTATAATAATATAGTTTTTAATATTTTTTTATAGTTATAAAATATGTTTATATTGTTAATTTATTGTTTAACCGTTACTGCATCCGCAAGTTAACCAGTCGTAAATATCCCGCAAACGCACCCGTTTCTAACCGCTGTGCCAGTCGTACAACCTGGTTAATAACGTTGTTAACCGCAATCGCCCATTTCCACAAACTCTCGCAACCGCAACCGCTGCGTTTAAACAAGTCAGGCCCTAAGGGCTTGATTGGTTTTCCCGCTAACACCCGCAAACATAGCTTTTGTGAGTGGTAGCGGTTGTTGGCGTTTGACAACAATCACACAAAACGCTTTCTACCGCTTCCAACTGCTTTTTGTCGCTCAAAATCAAAAGCTCCTTCCAGCTAGCGTTTGCGCTTGCGGACAATTGCGGATGATAATTAAAAAAATTAAAAAAATACAAAATTTATTTAAAATCAAGATATAAATAATTACAAAAATAATAGATTTGAATATTATAATTACAAATAAAAAATAGATTTGACACTTTTTAACTAATATTCATTAACAATCTTTTATAATTTTATATGTATAAGATCTATAAACTCTAATTATTTTGATAAATTTTTTCTCCATCACTAATGTATATATAACAATTAAAATTCTTTTCATCTAACATCTCCATACACAAAAATAATTTCTCTATTCAAATGATAACTTTCATCCAATTTAAAAAAAAAAAAAGAAAAAAAAGTAAATATTAAACACATACTATTTTTATAATTAACTATGTTTACTTAATAATTTTATAGCTTTTTATAATAATATAGTTTTTTATATTTTTTATAGTTATAAAATATGTTTATATTGTTAATTTATTATTTAACCGCTACTGCACCCGCAAGTTAACCAGTCGTTAATATCCTGCAAACGCACCCGTTTTCAACCGCTGTACCAGTCGTACAAACCGCTTAGTAACCTTGTTAACCACAATCGTTCGTTTCCGCAAATTCCCGCAAGCGTAATCGTAACCACTGCGTTTAAACCATCCTAAATTATTTGTAAGGTTTCAATTTTTAAATGTCAACATAATTACAGCAGGTTTATGACTAAGACGTATATATATATATATATATATATATAGTTAATGATTTGTACTATTGTTATTGCATTGTTTCATCCAGATGGAAACTCACGTAATACATATTGTTGATAAAAAAAATTGTGTTAAAATTAATATTAAAGATAGTGTTAATGTATTTCTCGTTCTACAGGGAGACATTATCCTACAAATTAGTAAATGTGTGCAAACACGAAGAAATGGTGTTTTATGAACTCTCTGACGCTCAAGTTAGTATAAAAGCAAGAAAAGACAACGATATAATGCGTCAAAAACTAGAATGAATAATAAAATATAAGGAAAGACTCAGTGATTTGGACCCGAAGAAATGGATGGATCCACAGAGTATTTATGTAGGAATGATGTTTTACACATATAGAAGGAGGATGCAACGATATATATATGTACAAAGAAGAGTCTAGAACAAGGTAATTACAGAGGTTACTATAACTGAATCAATCATATATTCGGAAGTTAATGAGAGATATATGGTGTATCCTTGACACGCCCCCTCAAGATGGAGGGGTTGGAGCCACTCTAATCTTGTCTCTTAGCTCAATGAACCTAACTCGGGGAAGTGGTTTCGCCAATGCATCTGCGAGCTGGTCCTTTGTTGTTACATGAGCTACACAAAGAGACCCTTGTTGAACTCTGTTCCGGATGAAATGATAATCTAAAGCCACATGTTTCATCCGTGAGTGAAACACTGGATTGGCACAGAGGAAAGTAGCTCCCACATTGTCACAGTACACAACTGGAGGGTGATGTAGTGTGATGCCGAGCTCAGTGAAGAAATTACAAATCCAGTCAATCTCAGAAGCACTGTTGGCGACAGCTCTATATTCAGCTTCCGTTGACAATCGTGACACACCTTTTTGTTTCTTTGCCGACCACGAAATATGATGATTGCCAAGGTAAATGATGAATGCGTTGGTGGAGACATAGTCATCCGAGTCTCCTGCCCAATCAGCGTCTGAAAACGCATGTAGAGTGAGTTTGTTTTGAGCAGAGAAGAAGATTCCATGTGAGGTGGTTCGTGCTAAGTATCGGAGTACCCTTTTGGTGGCTTGCCAGTGATCTTCCGTTGGTCGATGCATGAATTGAGATAAACGATTGACAGCATAGGCTATGTCTAATCTGGTGAATGCTAGGTACTGCAGGCTTCCGACCAATTTTCTATATTTTATTGGATCAGACAGAGAGGTGCCTGAGTTGAGTGTCAATTTCGGGGAGCTGGCCATAGGTGTGCTCACTGGTTTGGCGTTGCTCATGTTGTGCTTGTGGAGAAGGTTAAGGACATACTTGCGTTGAAATAGGTGCAAGCCCTTTGGTGTCCTATGCGCCTCTAGTCCCAGAAAATAGTTGAAATCCTCTGCATCTTTGACTGAGAACCTATCTGCAAGAAGCTTCAGAACACATTGAATGTGGGTAGGACTGTTGCCAGTGATAAGAATATCATCTACATAGACAAGTAGGTGGATAAATTGTTGGCCAAATGACAAAACGAATAGGGATGTGTCAGCCATTGAGTTTTTAAAACCAAGACTGAGGAGGAATGTTCTTAGCTCCATGTACCAGGCACGTGGGGCCTGTTTCAATCCGTATATGGCTTTGCAAAGACGACATACATGATTGGGGTTTTCTGCATCAACAAAACCGGGGGGCTGCTCCATATACACCTCATCTGTGAGCGTACCTTGCAGGAAGGCATTGTTTACATCCAGTTGTTGTATGGACCATGCTCTAGCGACTGCAATATCCAACACCAGACGAATTGTGGTGGCTTTAATGACTGGACTGAAAGTGTCCGTGTAGTCTCTGTCAAATTCTTGATTGGATCCTTTTTGGACTAATCGCGCTTTGCATCTGTCAAGTGCACAATTAGACATCAATTTGTTTTTAAATAACCACTTACAGCCAACAACATTGTAGTGGGATTGACGAGGGACCAGATTGAATGTCTGGTTCCTGACAAAAGCATCGATCTCAGCGGTCATGGCTCCTCTCCATTTTCTGTCTTTCAAAGCCTGGTTCACGGTCTGGGGTTCAAGGGGGATTTCAGAATTGAGTGAGGCAAGGTTGGCGTACTTGGGATTGGGTTTGACTATGTTGTTTTTCCGGCGGGTTTGCATAGTATGTGGGTTGGTTGGAGGTGGGGGATTTGGAGGAACGGTGATTGTCGTGGATGGTGGCTGTTGTTGATCTGAGGTTTGGGATTTTGTGACGAGTGACTGTTTTGGGGTTCATTTAAGGTATTTGGAGTTGGGCTTGTTGGGCCAGAGGGTTCATATTGTTGGGCCTGAAGGTTTTGTGTTTGGGTTTGAGTATTATTAGGGATCGATGGTGAGGGAGTGTCATCTCCGTCTTCTTCGCTGCTGACGCCCTGAGGAGCGGCGTCATGTCTCGGTGGTGATTCAACTCTCAGGTGAGGATCTGCAGTCGGTTGTTCAGTCTCCGTTTGTACGAGTGGCAAGGAAACTGTGGTAACTGACGGAATTATGTAATTGTGAGGAGGAGGAGGCAAATCGGTATTTGTGATGGAGGATTTGCGGAAGAGAAAAATGTGCTCGTCAAACTTCACATGTCTGGAGGTGTAAATCCGTCCAGAGCTGGTTTGATGGCATAGATATGCACTTTGAGTTGGCGAGTATCCGATGAAGACACATGGTGTGGATCGATCTTCCAGTTTATTGTTGGTGTACGGCCTTAACCAAGGGAAACATAGGCAGCCATAGACACGAAGCTTAGAGTAGTTGGGGTCGGTTCCAAATAGCTTCTGCAGTGGTGATTTCATCGCCAGAGTTTGAGTGGGAAGTCTGTTGATGAGGTAGGCAGCCGTGGTGAAGGCATACGACCATAATGTCTTTGGCATACCCGCATGAGTGAGGAGAGTGAGTCATGTTTCAACCACATGGCGGTGCTTCCTTTCAGAGATTCCGTTATGTTCTGGAGTGTGCGGTGGAGAGGTGAGATGAGAGATGCCTGCCGTAGCGAGGTATGAGCGAAGAGCTATGAATTCTCCACCATTTTCGGAGTACAGAGTTCCTATTTTGCAGTTGAAGCGGTTCTCGACCAGCATCTTGAAAGGTATGAATGTTTCTCGGACTTGGCTTTTTGTTTTGAGGGGATATAGTCACGTATAATGAGTGAAATGATCGACGAGCACAAGATAATATTTGTAATTATCTATGGAGATGACTGGAGAACTCCAAACATCTGTGAATATGTATTCAAGAGGGCGAGTGGAAATGATGGTGGATTCGGAAAACGGGAGTTTATGAGATTTATTGATGGAACAATCTGAACACAATAGGCTTGAGGTTACAGATTGAGTGTGTGGAAGAGAAAAACAAGAAACAATATTTTTGAGAATGGAGGACGAAAGATGACCGAGGCGGTAGTGCCAATAATCAAATGTAAGTTTTGGAGATGTGGATGCAAAGAAAGAATGAAGAGTTGGAAGGGAGACAAGCCACTCGTACAACTCATCTTTAGTTTTGCCTTGGAGCAATGGGACATCCGAGCTGAGATCCTTCACCTGAAAATAAGCAGGAAAGAATTCGACCGAGACCTTGTTAGTGTTACATAAAAGATAGACGGATATGAGATTTTTTCTGAATATTTGGGACGCAAAGGACATTGTTTAAGGTGAGGTTTTTGGAGGTAGAGGGTAGAGATAGTGAACCAATGTGTGTGATGGAGAGACCTGAGCCATCGCCCATGAGAACCGAATCTTCACCTTGGTATGGCTAGTGCAAGGTGAGATTGTTGAGATCATTTGTGAGGTGATGAGTGGCACCACTGTCCACTAGCCACACATCTCCAGGGCTTGCTTGTCCGAGAGCAATATTGGCTCTAGGCTGCCATGGTCGTGGTTGTTGGTACATCGCTCCATTGTTGAAGCCTGAATGCTGATTGTAGAGTTGTGGACATCTTTTGCCACTATGACCATGGATTCCATAGAGTTGACAGCGGCCTTGGTATCCCCTTGGTGTTTGATTGTCTTGTCTGTGATTGTTGTACTGCTGTTGGGACTTGTTGCGTTGATTCCAGGGTTGATTGGTGCGTTGAGTGTATTATCCTAGAGTTGACTTTTGTTTGGTGTTGGCGAGATTGGCAGTAATTGGAGCAACAGTGGAGACGATGGGAGTAGCGCTGAGTAGTTTGGCTTCCTTGGTGAGAAGTTTCTCATGCACCTCTGTGAGGGACGGAGTTGTGTCACGGCCTTCTATTTGATCCACAACCGACTTGTAGTCTTCAGGTAAGCCTTCCAACACAAACTCGATTTGATCTTCTAGTTCAATTGGTTTCCCAAGGAGAGCTAGTTGATCAAACCTGGTTGTTAGACCTTGAATGTAGGCGTCAATGGTTTTGTCACCTTTGATCCACTGCTTGAGTTGATGCTTGAGTTGTTTAACGTGTCCTCTGCTTGGTTTTGCGTAGGTGGCGGCGAGAGTCTTCCAGATGTCAGTAGAGGTTAGAGCTTTTGACATCAGTGGTTGAATCATCGAGGAGATGGCACCGAGGATCCCGCTGTAGATCAGCTTGTCCTGGCGCTTCCATCTGGTGTAAGAAGGGTTGACTGAGATCGTTCCTGCAGTTGTGACAGTGGCTGCAGGTGGTGGGATTGATCCGTCAAGATGTCCCGCAAGGTCGTAGCCGTCGAGGAGTGCATGCACTTGAAGGCTCCACATAAGATAGTTATGGGAGGTGAGTTTTATGACATTGGTCATGTTCACATTGAGAAGAGATTGAGTGTTGTCGACTGTGTCAACAATGTTTGCCATGCTGAAAGAGGGAGAGAGATGAAGAAAGTGAGGAAAGAATGAGAGAAGAAGATGGCGGCCAAAAAAAAAAAAAAAAATTTAGGTTATCTTTTACTGCTCTGATACCATGTAGGAATGATGTCTTATTCATATAGAAGGAGGATACAACGATATATATATATATATATGTGCAAAGAAGAGTCTAGAACTAGGTAATTACAAAGGTTACTATAACTGAATCAATCATATATTCGGAAGTTAATGAGAGATATATGGTGTATCCTTGACAATCTATAGGTTTAGAAGGCACTTTAACATGAAAGAGTAGTAGTAGTGCAAAAAGGTTGGTTTCCTAGTGTATGGGGTTCAAACTCCATTTGGGATAGAGAGTTATTCTTTAAATCAGATATGTAAAAGATTATGGGTCAAAAATTCAGAACTCCTACAATTTAAAAATAAATAAATAAAAAATAATCGTGAAAGAAAAAAATAACAGATTCAATATAGACAAATAAAACAAAGAAAATAGGTAAATAGCATTTGAGTACTTGTACCAATCCTACTAGAGAGATCATTATCCTAAATGGTATACCAGCCCATGGCAAGTGATCTTTATAAATATAATTTTTTCTCTACGAGATGGAGATAATAGGGTTTCCTGATTCTTTATAATTTCTGACCAAATCTTGTGATATGTGTTACTAACTTAATCATCAAAAACTAGAAATTCATGTAAAAAATCCTCTCAAATATATTTTCAAAACTGCGTGCATAAGATTTAATTTGTCTCTGGTAACTGAACTCATATGACAAAAAATTATCTAAAAAATATATAATAAATTTAGAGTAGATAGAAATTATATTTTCTACATTTTATAATTTTTTTTTTCATATATTAAAAATCATGTAAATATATCTGTATATTCGTATTTAATATGTATTTTTAACTGAATTATAATAAGTAAAAAGTAAGTATTTTATTAAAATTTATTTTGGAATTTTAAAAAACGACATTCGTTAAATAGAAGGTTAGAAGATACATGTATACGATGTGGATTAGAACCTGAAACAATCCACCATCTTTTTTTCACGTGTCAAACATCTATTTCAATATGGCGATTATCAAAAACACCATTAAAATTCCTCACTATCCCATCTCTAGACACTGAAGGAATCATTTGTTTGACTCTTGAAGTGAAATCTTCAACTAGGATTGATGACTTACAAAAATTATTACCGATTTAGATTCTCTGGCGAATATGGAAATAAAAATATAATTTAATTTTTAATAAACAAAGATCACAATTAGTAAAGATGTCAACATGGCTGTTGCGGACGTTGCTGAATGGTTAAAATCAACCTCTAAATTGCCCTCCACTCCATCAAAGGTATCTATAAGATGTTGGAGTCCACCTTCTATTGGATTCTTTTAATGTAATTACAATGCAGCTTTTAATATTCATACTCAACATGGATTGTCCGAGATTATCAAGGGAATTGCATATATATTGGAGATCAGCATCTTTGGAAACGATTTCATCAAGTCTTGAGGCGAAGGAAAAGCTTTACTTATAACGATACAAAATACTTGGGGTGTGGGATATTAGGAGATTGCCAAATTTTTGTGAACTTGATACATAAAGATTCTTTTGATATTTGTGTTTCAAATTTAATAGATGAGATTCGTATTTGGTTGTCAAATTTAAACAAACTGATGTCATCCATGTAAAACGAGAATGTAATGAGTAGCTAGGAAAGATCCTCCAAATAGAATTTTATTTTCGTGTAGTAGTTTTCTGCCATCATTGCTTATCCAAACTTTATACTTTGATTATCATAATTCGAGATAAATAAAATATATGTTTTGACGAGAAAAAAATATATGTTTATAAGATATTTTTATAAAATGACTGAATACAAAATGATTTTAATAAAAAACATTTCTGGTCATTAATTTTAATTAATCTTATACAGAGATAGAGTCATGAATCTGAGCTATGTACTGCATGATTGCAAACAAGAAAGTGGAGGTGGCGTTTGCTATAAACTGTTTAGAACTGGTGACGATAGTGTATAAACTAGAATAATGATCGGTCTTCTCCTTGCATTTGGAGGAATTCTAGAAAAGTAAAAAGGTGTTTATAGTCTTTTTCATCTTGCACATTATATTAGCTCAAAACATATTTCCCAACGTATAAATTAGCATGGAAAGCACAAAACTATATTTACGATATAGATTATGTAAACTCGTTCCAATGGTTTAGATTTTTGAAGTGTTCTATAAATTGAAGCTGTTAAAAAAAATTAAATCAATCAGGCTGTATTATTACATGATAATGAAAGAAATAATGTAAACTTATGTAAACGTACGGCGATGACTCAGCTCTAAATTTTTTTTAATAAGTAAAGGAAATAATTGTAATACTATAATTTATGGTCAAAATCAAAGAATAAAACGAAACAAGTTGCTTGGTGAAGCAAAACTCATTACTCCCACTAATGATATATGATAGAGACATAACACAGAATCTTTATGACTTTTCTCCTTTCTCATCATCACTTCCAAAATTCTATTGTGTCTTCCTCTTGGAAGATCAAGAAAAAAAAAAAGAGATCGAAAAAAACATGTCCATGGCTGCTCTTGTGTCTTCCTCTTAAAGAGTAAAGAATCAAAACAAAACAAAGAGAGAGAAAAATATATCCATGGCTGCTCCAAGATCAAAAAGATGCTCTCTTTCTCTGATAACCCTTTTCTCAATCTCTCTTATTCTGTTTTCTCTTTCCCTTTTTATCTATACAAAGCCCTCTAATAAGCCTTTCATCGATTACGGAAACAATTTTTCTGTCTCTGTCTCTTTTCCTCCTCCTTCCCTGTCTCTTCTAGAACAAAGCAACTCAACAAGCAATACTCTTACTGCAGTCTCTTCTCCTCCTCATATGTCTCTTCTCGAACAAAGGAACTCAACAAACAATAATACTGCTTCAGTCTCTTCTCCTCCTCCTCCTCCTATGTCTCCTCTCGTACAAAGCAACACAACAAACATAACTCTTGCTTCAGTCTCTTTTTCTTCTTCTTTCTCTGATCAAGATAACCAAAAGAAGTTTCCAATTCCTACAAGTAAAAGAATTGTTATCAGGGTATGTAAATCACTCACGTCCAACCCAGATAATTGTTAAATAAATTGCTTTTTAGTTTAATTTGGTGGTTGACAAAAAAAAAAAAAAGAAAACCAAACCAAGAAAACTTTACTTTTACTATAATTTTCAAGTTTTATATTTTCAAGTTTTTAATTTTTGTTTTGTTTTTAATTTCGCTATGATCAGAAAAGAAGTGGGTTGGATAAAATAGAAGCAGAATTGGCAAAATCAAGAGCAGCAATTAAGAAGGCAGCTTCGACACAAAATTACAGCAGCTCTCTCTACAAAAATCCAGCCGCCTTTCATCAGTTGAGTTACTTTTTCTTCTTTTCTTAATTTAGTAATTTACAGTACATGCTTCTTAAATTTAGTCAAAGATGATACCGCTGACATATTTCACATGGATTTTTCTTTTTCCAACCATTTTACATCGATTTAATCATCATCAGAGAACCCAGCATTAAATTACGTTTACGATAAAGACAAAAACAATTACGTAACATTCACTTAACGGTTCCGATGAGATGCCTCTTTCTATGCAAAAGCTTCTCTCATTTTTTTTTTTTTGGGGGTTAATTCGAAGATTATTTATGATGTTGCAACTGAATTTTATAAGGATTTAATTGAACTAAAAAAGAAGTTTACATTTATTCAACTACTTCTATATTTAATAGGTTTATTCTAATGACTTTTGAACATGAGCTCATATTTAAAAGGTTTTAATGATGTCCATATTGTATAACTTTACTCACTAGTTATCATTTTTTTTGGCTGAAACCTCTTTTAACCAATATGAACCATTCTGCGTGGAGATGCTCTAAGGAGTTCTTTTAATTAAACATCAAGCAAGATTCAAGAACAAAAAAATCAGAAATTACTTTTATGCGTTACAAACCCTTCAAAGCTATGAATTTTTAAGTAAAACGACATTTCAAATGACTTACTATCTATCTATCTATAAATCGACATATTCTTTAACCACTTCAAGATATATAAGTTTGTGCACAAATTAAATTAGCTTTGATGCAAAACTAGTTAATTTCTTATTTCTGTTAAAGAAACTAGTTAATTTCTCCACACGGGTAGTTATCTTACACTCTTCAATATAAAGTTTACATGAACATGGTAACTAATATATGGTAGAATAATTTTTAGAAGATTGTGCAACCATAATACGGTTTTGCAATCGTGTGCATTATGTCTATAAATGATAGAGGCCAATAATTCGAAAATATCGGTAAATAGACTGCTAAAGTTACATTAGTACTTGTATAAAAAAACTTTTGATCTCACACTCGTATATGCACAAAAACAGGAGTCACACAGAAATGATGAATCGTTTTAAGGTGTGGACATACACAGAAGGAGAGGCTCCATTGTTCCATGACGGCCCTGTTAATGACATTTACGGTATAGAAGGACAATTCATGGACGAAATGTGCGTGGAGGGTCCGAAGAAAAGCCGTTTTCGGGCAGATCACCCCGATAATGCTCACGTTTTCTTCCTACCATTTAGTGTCGCCAAGGTCATCCACTTCGTCTACAAGCCCATCACCTCTATAGAAGGATTTTTGCGGGCTCGCCTACACCGCCTTATAGAGGATTATGTTGATGTAGTTGCGACTAAGTATCCTTACTGGAACAAAAGCCAGGGAGGCGACCATTTCATGGTATCATGCCACGACTGGGTACGTATTTGTTTTTCTTTTAAAATCATTGAGTATATATATTTGACATTTTCTATCAATATCTTAATCAGTTTTGTTAGTAAACCAGTGTCGATCGGTTGGATTCAAATAAGGACTTCCGATTTATGTTAGATATTGCAAATTACTACAGATAAATAAAAAGTGTATCATACAAACCTCAAAGCTTTAGTCTCTACACGAGTGTAGTATCTATCTTTTAATTAAGAAGATACATCAATTGATTTATGTAATATTTGGGATACTAAATAGTAAATAAATGAAAGCTAGTGATATTAGAAAATAACATAAAGGAATATAAATTAGAGATTTAACACATGGTTATCTAAATATTTTATGTATTGAAATTTGTCTAAAATTTTCTATTTTCATATATTATTGGTAATTTTCATGGAATTGCTTGATTTTTATTTTTTAGATAAAATTTTATAAAGTACATTTTGTTTAATTTTAATTTATACTCATATTTCTTTTGCATATTAATATGTTGTATAGGCACCAGACGTGATCGATGGAAATCCAAAGTTGTTCGAAAAATTCATAAGGGGACTTTGCAATGCTAACACCTCGGAAGGATTCCGGCCGAGCATAGACGTTTCCATTCCGGAGATTTACCTTCCTAAAGGTAAATTGGGTCCATCTTTCGTCGGGAAATCACCAAGAGTTCGATCTATACTAGCGTTTTTTGCTGGAAGAACGCACGGAAATATCCGAAAAATCTTATTTAAACACTGGAAAGAAAAGGACAATGAAGTACAAGTTTATGAACGTCTTCCTCCAGGAAAGGATTATACAAAATTAATGGGAATGAGCAAGTTTTGTCTATGCCCCAGTGGTTGGGAGGTCGCTAGCCCAAGGGAGGTTGAGGCTATATACGCTGGTTGTGTACCTGTGATCATATCAGATAATTATTCATTACCATTCAGTGATGTGCTTAATTGGGACTCCTTCTCCATACAAATCCCTGTTTCTAGGATACCTGAGATCAAAACGATTCTAGAGGGCGTCTCTACTATTAAATACTTGAAGATGTATAAGAGAGTCTTAGAAGTGAAGCGGCATTTCGTGTTGAATCGTCCAGCTCAACCTTACGACGTGATGCATATGATTCTTCACTCATCTGGTTAAGAAGACTTAATCTTAGGCTTATTACATGAAATAAGTTTTCTTTACCACAAATAATATAGATTGAATGTCTATTCTAGTCAAGTTAATATGAGTTACTAGCTTTGTATTCTTTAGATATAATTCGCTCATTTATATACAAGATCAAAGAGTTTTATTCATAAGAGAAATAATACATTTTTGTTTTTATTTTTATTTTTCTTGTTCTAATTTGTTTTCTTCTTAGTTATTGTGTTGCATTATGAACTATTTTATCACCCACTATTAACATGATTGATCAAAATTTACTGTGAAATTGTTTTTAATAATTGATGTAACCCGATTTTCACCATCTAGGTTCCCTCAAGATTTAAGTCGTTAAAAACATCTCTAATGTAAATTGAAGATCTTCCATTTAATTTATGCTATAAGAAAAAATGTCATTTACGAGGAAAGTGGACTATGAGACAATTTTATTGACCCGGTTTTTGGCTTGAAATCGGGCAACGTATCGAGCTATGTTGCTCGATATGTAACTCGATACGCTGTTAGAGACTTTCTTCAAAGGCCGTATCGAGCTAGGTAGCTCGATACGTTTTTTCAATATGCTTCTCTTGTCTTCCCTGGTCGTTTGTATCGAGCTTGGTAGCTCGATACAATCGGTCGATACGCCTCCTTCAAGATTTCCGGATAGGTCTGTATCGAGCTTTGCAGCTTGATACATATGCTCGATATGAAGCCTCCGTCTTCTCTGCTGGTCCGTATCGAGCTTAGTAGCTCGATACTAAGCTCGATATGCTTCTAAAGAATCTCTGCTTCTCATTTGGCCACTTCTCTTCCTCCTCCTGATCATCCATGAACTACAAGTGGTCCTCCAAGCCTGCAAAACACCTAATAAAGACTCAATATGTACAAATATGTAACAAACTAGGCTAAGACACACTAAACTCTAATATGAATGCAAATGGGACTAAAAGTGACTAAATGAATGCAAAACTATCTAAAATAAATGGTAAAACATGTTAAATTATGAGTCTATCAACTCCCCCAAATCCAAGAGAGATGTGTGAAAGTGGGAGCTCAATATCTAAGAATGCCAACAAAAGCAATCAACTCAATGTCCTAGTTCTTCATTCTAAGATGCATTTGAATTCATCCTACTCCAAAAGATATAGCCCTGCTCATCTCAACAATCAAATGCACAAAGACCTCAATCTAGATAAGTCTCCCTATAAAACAAACTCTTTAACATTCATTAAGTGCAAACCGTGAATCATGACAATGCAAATCAACTGAATTCATTTGGCTAAGGGACTAAGCTTTGAGATAAAAATGATCTCAATTCATGCGGCTTTCATTTCAAACATGGGTTTCACTTTATGCATAATGCAAAACAAGTGATGCATACAAGACTAGACTCTCATCTACCCGGAATGCTATCAATGATCTTAAACTCCTCTCATTCATTCTTTTCAAGCTCAGTCAACCCTCTAAAGCCCCTTTATCTCCCAAGGCTCTTTGTGCCTTGCTAAACCCGCGAATTTCATAAACCACTTCTTCTTTGAAAGCTCTAAGAGGAATCTTCTTCAACCTTTAACTCATAGCGAATGGTGTGGCCTTTTAACAACTTAGCTCTTCTTCTAGGTAGTCTTTCTTTTCTTTGGCCTTTTTGGTTCTTTTGATTTTCTTTTCTTAAGACTACCAAACACTTTTCAAACTTAGAGCTATACTTTTGAAGCACATAAGACCCACTATTTCAAACTATGTTTCCCTTTCTTTCCACAATGCCTTTAATCGTCACTTTCTTTCTACTCCTTTCCCACAACTCAACATGCCAAAATGCAAGCATAAAATTTCTTTCCAAAGCACCAAGCAACACCAAGCCTCAAACCCCAAATCCTAAGCCTACTACTAGCCCCAAAATGCGAGAGCTATAATTTACATGAGAGCCTAAACTTGTCGTCTCAAACCTAACACTTTATGCTAAGTTCAATCAAAATAAGGCGTCACACGTATTCACACTAGAACAATTAGCTTCAAAGGAGGTAAGGTATGGTGGGGGTACTACTTGAGCTAGCAAGAGAGTGGTGAAGTGAGCGAGAATGCTCAAATATGTATACAATCCATGAATTCACTTTCAATGCAAGGCATGATAATTAAATATCCAAATTCGGTTCAAGTGAGTAGAGTTGGCTATCAATTTCAAGACCCTATTTCGACCAAGATCTAAGTGACAAGTGAAGTGATCCAAACATGGTGCTTTCTTACTTTCAAGACTTGTTCAAAGGCATCAAAGAACTACTAACTAGGGCATTACATTGATTACATGAGTTGACATCCTACATCGAAAAGCTCATCATTGCTCCCAATGCATATGAATGCAAATCTTACATGAAATGCAACTAGACTCAATCCTATAAATACAAATGCAATAACTAAATGACTTTATTTTTGGAAAATTTTCAAAATTTTCGATTTTTTTTGGTTTTTTATGCCTTAAATGAATGCATGCGACTCAAATATGCATAAAAGAAAAATAAGACTCACAAAACCCAATGTCAAATCTCTCAACCTCTCCCCCAAACTTAAATTACACAGTCCCTTGTGTAATAAAAGTCTGAGAGAGACCTCAATCAACATGACAAGATACAAAAACGAAAATCTAAAAGAAATATGTACAAAGGAGGTGGAGATACCTCAAAAACGCGAAGAGGAGGAGGAGGAGCCTAAGGAGAGCAACTGATTGCTTGAGGATTGGGCTGGTGAGCGGGTCGGCTTTCTCTAACCATTATCAAGCAATACCCAAGCCATAAACAACCAATTCGAACACCCTATAGCATCAATCCCCACATTTTCCACCATTAGAGCAAATGAGAGAAAACTCGGTTTTTGGATTGTTTACCTTGTAAATGAGTGAAAGGATGAACGAAATGAACTAAGAATCAATATGAGCACAAGAATTCGAGCTAGTGGCACTTTAAATCACGAAATTTGCTTGAGAATTGAGAGAGAGAGGGCCAAAAATCGTGAGTGTGTGAAGAAATGGACGAATTTTTGTGTTTGGGGAAGAAGAAGGAGAGAAAACCGGTTTAAATCGAGTGGATTAAACCGGTTTAATTCGAGTGTATTAAACGTCGAATTAAACCGGTCAACCCCCGTTGACTTACCTGGAAAAGGAGCGTATCAAGCTATGTAGGTCGATACATAGTTCAATATGCTTGCAGACGCAGTTTTTAAAACTGTATCAAGTGTAACCACACTTGGACCATATACTTTGTTATTTAATTCTTTGCTGAAGCACACTTGATTTGATTCCTTTCCCTAATTATACTTGAACCGTAAATATCGATTCATAATTATCATGCTTGTGTTTTGGATTTCAACTCATGGCTATTCACTTGGGCTTTCTTTTTCCCTTTTATACCACTCTCTGCTAGTCCAAGCTACCCTACCACACCCAAACCATAACCGTCGTTTCAAACCTTAAAAACCTTTTTTATGAGAGATATGTGAGGCCTTTGCATTATTTTTCGAATCTTCTTAGGCAAAAAGAGTTGGGTTTAGGCTGACAATGTTAGATTCTCATATAGACATTGGCTCACAACTCGAGTCAACAATAGGTTAGGTGGTTTAAAAAAGAAAACGGCTTGACACCGATATGCCTAGCCGATATCTTTGGGTAGCTTTAGAAAGGTGGGTTTTGAGTGTTTATCTAAGGGAGGAGAAGATAGGAAGAAAGGTTCAATGTGGTCAAGTGGGGACAACAAAACAGTGAGATGGTGGCTGCAAAAGAAGCTCGAAATCAAAGAAGAAAAGGCGTTTCCAAAGAAGCAAAAGAAGGCCAAACAACAAAGTCTAATCCGGCCAGCAACACAAAAGGTGAAAAACGAAGAAGCGCCACCAAATGAGCCAAAGAGAAAGCCGAAACCGATCTCAAAAGAAGAAAGAAGAAGTCCCCCCATGACAAAAGAAGGTGAAACGAGGAGTTAAAACGGATACAAGGCGAAATGCCTAAGGAAAAGGGTAGCTTAGGAAAGGGAATATGGTTTAGACTAAGGTAGAAAGTAATTAGGTGCTTGGGTACATGAGAATTTATCCTTGTATGCATCGGTTAGTTTTTACCCTTAGCATTTTGCATTAAGAAGATTCCTTTCATTGAGTGATCCTTGCTAAATACTTAACCCTTTTACTTCGAGTTCACTTTTAACTCGCGAACCTTTAATAAGCATGATTCACGGTTTTGATCTTTAATAAATGTAAAGGGGATAGGATGATTTGATTGTGTGTGTAGGTTGAGATTAATTGCATTGTATTTTAAGATAAGTGTAGCTAAGACTTTGGAGTAGAATAAATTTGATTTGCATCCTAGAACTTTAAACATGGACGTTGATTTGATCTCTTTTAATGGCATTTTGGACACCCATTTTCAAACCTCACTCTCTTGTTTGTCTTTGTTTGCTTGAGGACAAGCAAAAAGGCAAGTTTGGGGGTGTTGATAACTCCATATTTTACATCTTTTTAGCATGCATTTAGTATAAGTTTTGCTCTCTTTTATGCATTCATTCACTAGTTTTTGTCCCATCTTCATTCATATTAGTTTTATGATAGGCATTGCATATTTTGCATGTTTGGAGTGCTTGGCAGGTACTTTTGGAGCTTGTGGAGGTTCTATGAGGTTTTGGAGAAGAACAAATGAGCAGCCAAGGCAAGAAGGAGCAAAAGAGAAGACATCTACAGCCACCACGGTCAGCCACAATAACATCATCCTGATATGAAGCAAGATGTATGCTTCCAGATCAGTCAACTAAACCAAAATGGACAAGCCATTGTGGAAAGAACAGCTCGGACGAAGGGTCTCTGGCTCTACTCAGCTTCTGATGTCTTCATAAGATTTGTAGAGGATCTAGCTAGATTTCGTCTGGTGGAAATAGCAAGTCATTACGATCGGCGGTTCAGAAGTTACTGCGGAAACAGTGAGCATCGGTCTGGCCAGCTCGGCAAGCTAGTGTATAACGGGCAAACATTACGACTTGTGCCTGATGAAGCTTCTGCTGGGAAAACAAGAGCTTGGAGCCAAAAATGGGGTACCATAACTGTATGAAGCCGTTGCACCTAGAGTCCGAAGAGCACAAGTTTCCAAAGAAGTTTGCTTTTAGCATTGGGATCCCTTTTTTGTGGATAAGGTTCACTAGGGTTTTTGTGCCTCACCTATAAATACCCTAGCAACCCTAAAACGAAATCCCTCTCTTCCCACTTTTCCTTTTAGACATTTTAAGTTTGTTCTTAGTTTCTCTTTATTTTCAAGAACTTTGTAAATACTTTTTATTTTAATTTAGTGTTTGCACTTCTCTTATTTATTTCTTCTTGTTCTTGCCTTCTAATATTGTTTAGTGATATGTCTATATTTTGCATCATATTTCTCTCCATTTAGTGTAAGTTTGTCATCATTTAGGATCCTCATTTAGCATCATTGTATTGCATTTCGATCATTTAGAGTCTAGGATATCTTTGCATGTTCTTTTGCATGTTTTGGTGCATTTGGAGTCTTGATCAGGTGAAAAGGATGCTATGGAGGCATGAATGGAGTTGGAGAAAGATAGCATGGCACTTGGAGGGGCAAGGAGTCACTTA